>JARHVA010000568.1:1780000-2327500 GCA_037957365.1 Torreya grandis
ACATTTGGGTGCACTTTTATATTTGTGAAGTGAAAGGCTAAATTTGATGGTGTAATAAATATACATCAGTGAAACTGGTAGGTCTTTGGAAGTGAGGTTAAAAAAACATAATGTTGATTTAAGACATGATAGATTTAACAAACCAACCCTAACTAAGCACTCCCATAATACGAGCCATCATTTTTGTCTTGATAATGCTAAAATTATTGCCAAAGTGGATCACTATACTAAAAGGAAAATTTGTGAAGAGATTGAAATTGAAATGAACCCGGATAATCTTAATAGAGATGAAGGCACAAAATTAAGTGACATTTGGAAACCTTTACTTCATCATCTTCTTCATAATGAAAAGAATAATTTTGACTAATCCTAATCTTGGTCGACTCCTTTGGGTTGATGAATAATTTTTATTGTCTATTCTCCCTTTGGTTGTTTTTGTGTTCCATTATTATCTTATTATCTCCTATTCTCTTGATTATGATCCATGAGTTTGGATTGAAACGTTGAGAATCAATTATTAAAAGACACAGATTCCATAAATTACTATATTTCAACTGTCCAAATACATGGAATAAAATGTTAATTTTTTGAAAGCAGTAAATTTGAATGTTGTATTATGTGTTGTTCAAAATCCATGTCATTTGTATTGATATGTTGTTATGAACATAATAATTTTGCATTAGTTATACACCAATATAATAACATTTGCAGAGCTTTTTGAAAATCATGCCTAGAAATTAAAAGAATACAAAACAAACTTACTCATTTGTCCTAGACCTTTATGAAATAAACTTGTAATCCCATTTTAGACATGGGGTTTGGGCTTGAAATTTTAGAACTATGTGGTCTGCTATTATTGAGCTCAAAAAAGCTTATTTCTTATAGTGTCTCTTTTATCAGGGCTTGCATGTCGGTGACCGACTCAAGCATCTGGGAGTGTCCAACTCCATTTACCCAGCTTGTCAGTAACCAAAGATTTTTAAACACCTTTTTGGTTTTTCTCTCATGCACAATCTGCATGGCATTGAATTCATTCCCTTTTTTATCACTTTTGACCTGAATTCTTCACATGGAAGATGGCTCTCTTCGGGGACTCAACTCTATTTCCTAAAAAATATAGTAGATTTCAAAAAATATTTTGAGATGATGTTTTAATTCAAATTGGGAAAGGTATAAATTATGCTTAATTTAATCATGAAGAGATGGAACATAGCTTTTCTATTACTAACAAAAGTATTGTTTTATCTAATGTTACTCTTCAGATTCAAATTCAATCAGACAAAGTATGTATAGAACTCAACCACCTCCAACATTTTCTCAACCATTGGGTAAACACTTCATGTGTGGTTATCAATAAACCTCTTGAGCCCCCATAACATCCTATACCTCCCTGAGGATGAGATCATGGGCCACACTAATAGCATTCTAAAACTAAACACAGGAGTCATTCTCCTCATCAATCACCACCTCACTGGTCCTTTCCTCATCACAGTGGTATGAGTGGATCTTCAAGATCTGAAGGTGATGGTAAGGTCTAGGGATTTCCTTCCCCATCTCATGATGGTGACATCAGGGGTTGAAGTCCTCCTTCCAAGCTAAATTTCTTTAACTGGGTTTGGAAATCTCTCCTAAAATAAATCAAGATGAGACATTAGAGGCTCAATAAAACACTAGTTGGGATCCTTTATCTATGGATGAGGATCCTCCTACCCTAGGGGGATGGGGTGGTAAGCCTCAGGACCCACTGTCTCCACTACCTCCCTCAATGTCCATGCTTGTTATGGTATCTTAATTATTGTCTTTATTGTTTTATGTTCCTTGCTCTCTTTGATTTGTTATCAAACTATTAATGTGATGTTTATTTTTGTGGGTGTGGTCATTTTTAACCACTTTTTAGACTTTTCCTTAGGTTTATTTTCCCTTGGTGTGATTATGCTTGTGGGGTGTGACTTTTCCTCCTGCTTTTTTTGTATGATTAGTGTTGTACCATATCTTGTTTGATTAATATATAGATACGCTCTTCAATAAAAAAATCTTGTGATTTCTCCCTCTGAAAGTGCTCTTACTACATGAAAAAAAATTGAAAACATCATAAAAATCCTCTTTAGGGTTTATACAAAGTTTTATCAACTTATGCTAGTTGGTTTAGGAGATATAGCAATATTAGTTTGATAAAACCTTAAGGTAGGGTTTAAGGCCAGACTTAGACCCAAAAGTTAAAATAATAGAATAACTCAAATTTTAGGTTTGTCAAGTGATATTTTTAATTGTTAAATACTCTTACGTATCCTAAAAACCTTTTCCAATCATTTTATAACCATGAACAATCCTAAAATGACAAGTAAAGATCTTTTCTTTAGACTTACAATCAAAAACTAAGTATATAAACCCAAGGTCACGAATTTTCTAAAATCTCAAGTTTTATAGCTTTCAGATGTTATTTTTACGTTTAAAATTACATATAAAAGTTTATCTACCTCTTTTTATTAATCTTAAAGCTTTATAATACAAAAAGTATGTAGAATTACACCATTCTATCAGACTATGTCTCTAAGAATGTCCTATTTTCAACTTGCAAGTCATAACTTCATCATAAGATTATCAAAAAAGATAAAAGAACATTAAATAACATCATATTACTCATTCATGAATGTATTTGAAGTCTCTTTAATCATAATATCACCTTCCTTTATTGATATATCTTCAAAATACGAATGCACACCCCCTATACACTACTCCCCATCTTCATGCAATCCTGCCACTACTCCTTTTGTAATCATCTCCCTCACTTCATTGTGTTCTTTCTTGATGCTTCAAGGATTAACATCTTGATATAAGATGCCTTTTCTTAGTTTTTTCTTGTTTGTACAACAAGAATCTCTTAATTGTCTTAGGACTTATCAAAACATGCTAAGTTTAACCTTCTCCTACGTTGGACATAATTCTAGATTGGTTTAAGATAGATTTAAATTAAATCAAGAATCAACATACTATAACATTAATAACACCCTCTATCACACTAATTGACCCTTACATACATAATCATGATCATATACAAGCTTGCATAATGAGGAAACACTCTCATTTTCCACTTATTAATTCAAATATTTGAAAAACCAATTTTTGGTGGGAAAATCCATTTGTCACTCTTAGAGACTTAGAATTTGAATTCTTATGGACTTACACTCTTATAACTTGACAAAGTAAGACACCTCACACTTTCCTAAAACCTTATTAAATAAGACATTGACTCATCAAACCAAAATGTACATAGAATTGATGATGCTTCTGCATCAAAGTTCCATGGTTGTTTACAAGTAGGAGGTCCATGAAAAAGGTTTGGAGAGATGTTTTTTGGTGTAACATTCTATTGTTCCATTAACATATTATTAAATTTTTACTCAGATGTGAAGGCATGCAAAAAAAACATGAACAAAGAAAACACTCGAAGAAACCCAAGAACATAAAAGACACACAACAGAGAATAGGAACATACAAGGCACAATAACCATAACAACCATGTGAAAATATAAATAACTAGGAATGTTTGTTTGTGGTGTGTAGGGAAACATTAACTTACCACAGTGATGGAGAAAATATTGACAATCCATGTGGAAAATGGTGGTGTATTCCACAGTAATGACCCATGCATCTTCCATTTAGAGATCAACCCAAAAAAATGTGTTGCATATATAAATAATAAAGCAGATTGAATGAAAAATATGTGAACAACAATTATGTCAGTCTACATTTAAAATATTCATAATTCTGAATTAATAACATGTGAACTTAAATGTAGAAAATGTTTTAGTTTGATAGAAAAACAATTAAAATTTACTGGTGTGTCAGTCTACAAACTGCAGATTTATAACCTACAGGGTGATCCTCTGAATATGTTGGTGGTTGAATGTTGAAGTATGCTTTTAGTTTAATTTAAATCTAACACTCTCTATAAATAAAACTCTCTTTGCAATTCAAACTCTTTGGAAATAAAAAATTGGCATTTCTATAGTTTTGTTTGATTTATAGAAGATAATTTGAATTTTAAAATTTGAAATTTGAATTGTCTATGAATGGTGAGTCTTAGACGTGTATTTTAATTCAATTTTACAAGTGACACCCATGAATGGAGGTTGGTGGAGTCATATGTTGGAGCCAAATGTTTGAATTTTGAATTTTATACATTATAATTAAAATTAGGTGGACCAGATGTTGTGACTTTTATCCCATGCACCTTATAGTAAGAGGTACAAAAGTTCAATTGAAGGGCTCAAAATATTCATTGGGGTTGATGTTTTTCAAATGTTCACACCTTTAAAATATAAGTAAAGGATATAATATTTTGAAAGTTCTACTTTAGTTTGGACTTGATATTGGTATTAATGAAACTTATATTTGTATTAATGAAAATGAATATCATTTTGTTGAAAATGATATTCATTTTGTTGAATATGATGTACATTTTATTTTTAAATAGAGTGTGCATCTACTTTAGAAGGGGAGCAATAATTGTAAAGAAAGGTTCATATTTTTAATATTAATTATTAAAAAAATGAATGGTCCAACAATAAAATGTTTAACTTTTAAAACAACTAAACAACCCATAACACATAATCAAATAAATCTTAATAATCCATGACTATAGAAAGGGTCACAACTGCAATCATAACCATTGGACCCCCCTCAGCTACTGGTCCCTTCCCCTAGTGAACGTGGATCCATTCGACAATTTTGAAAATCACCCATATTAAGAAAAGATAAATCCCTAATACAACACCATTTTTAAGAAAGTTTATTAAGTCATTCAAAGTTATAAGATAGGTTGGTTATTCTGATTAGTATATTGAGATACAATGATGGGTATAAATATGATATGTTATTGGGAAGGAATTGAAGCACTCTCCATTGCCCTTTTGAAAACACATCACCACCTCCTCACATAGATATTTCAATAATGTGAGTGTGACGATGTTGATGAGTACTAACAAGACTTTTCATAGGGAAAACTTGAAATACCATATGAAAAACACTTCACATATGTTCCATTTATTATAAGAGGTGTTTTAAGATAATGATAATGATGACAATAATGATGGTGAAGATGATGAATGATGCTCTATGTTGTTGCAATCACCATCTAAACCTATAAGTTAAGACTTGCTCATCTATTGCCTTGCAAAATGTGATCTCAACTGCTACATCACACCCCTCACCTCCAAAACAGTGGTTGATACCATGCTAACTATCAAGATGTCAAAAGAACACTTGAGCTCTAAGTTCATTTTAAACTTTAATTTATTCTTAACATATTCAATTTTTATATTAAGATCTGCACCCTTACATGCAAAGAATGTGTCAATAAAGACTTCTCATGAAAAACTCCTTCCACACCATTCATATGTCCTTATTGTCATTGAATACTTCCTAATAATGCATAATTGATAACACAATTTAAAAAATTTAAATCAAATTAATAAAATTCATAAAACAAATTTAATACAAAATATTCATAAGTAAACATTATTCCAACAAATATATACCATTCATACTTCAAATTTAACACATAGTATTCATAAATAATTTTATTATTATTAAAATTATTTTTTATTATTTGTTGAAAACCATAATTTTTTTAATTCCATTTTAAAAACGTAATTATTATAATACATTATAAGAGAAAATGAGCTTCCCTACATAACTCTTTAAAAAAAAAAAAAAAATTAAATTAAATAAAATTCTATAAACAAAACATTTTATAAATCCTTATTAATGTGATCATAAATCCTGAAAGGTTCATTGCTAATAATACACTATTAGAGCACTAATTTATTCATATATTAAAACTTAAAAGATAGTTCACCCAACATGTATGGGCTTCATGTAAAAAGTGTGTACAAAATTTATAAAGTAAATATAAAGATAATTATTTGTATGAACTTTGATAGTAACCAAAAAAAACTACCTTCACTATAACACACCATTAACATCCTTAACTAAGAAGACATTAGAAAAAGAGGAGAGATTGAATGTGAAAATTAACATAGAATTTGATTTTAAAAAATTGTATCAATAAAAATTTAATATAATTTATTAATGAACAAACATATAAATATTTTACAAAATATGATCTAATAATTAAAACTATTTAAATTAAAACTAAATATTTATAAAAAATTTATTTATAAAAATATAAAAACTTTGATCCAAACTCATAAACACCAAATGTTATGTAATATATTTTTCAATCTCATAAGGCAGGCCATGGGGGCGTATGCTTGTTAAAATAAAAAGTATGATTTTGAAAACAAAAGTAGTAGGGCTCGAACCTTGGCAAGGGAAGCCCAACAGAATTCTAATCTGACTGCTTAACCACTCGGCCATGTTAAATTGCTATTAATATGAGACATTATTATTATATTCTTAACTTTCGGTCTGAATTAACCACTGGGCCATGTTAACTTGATATTTACATGACTGAAGACATTATTATTATTATATTCAAATTGCTATTAATATGAGAGAAACGAAATAGTCATGTCATATGATGATTTTCAGTTTAAATTACATAAAATTAAATTGATATTTTATTGCTTTGTTTTTTTTTTTGGGTTTGTGGAGGGTGTAAGTTTTATATTGCTAGTGACTTTTTTTAAGATTTTGAAATAAAGGTCAAATATTTGATATGATATTATATTTTTGATTTTTGCTATTGAATAAAAAGTCATATATTGAATTATCAGATTGATATGTTCGGATTTTTTGTCGAAATAAAATATTGATTCAAAATAAAATAATATAAAAATATAAATTACACAGCAACATCAGAGAAAAATGGCACCAAAATAATATTATAAATATTTTATGTACATAAAATTAAATTAGGCACATGCCGCAACATCTGAAGGGGGAGGTGGAAGATCGTCCTTGGGTGGTAGAGGAGGCCGAGAAAGTTTTGTTGAGGGAGGATCCAACACCACCTAGCGAGCCATGGGGTCTGGGGGAGCCAAAAAACAATTTCCCATTCATTCAAAGGTTGCATCATAGTACCAAAAGGACCAACTAACACCCCCCACTGGGAAGGCCCAACATCAACTTTTCCATGTGATGGTGATGATCTTCATCTTCCAGGTTGGGGGTGGGAGCAGGGCAAAGGGTGGATAAGTGATTGTGACTACGAGACCAATTTTGGAAACATCTATGAGTTGGAGGTGGTGGGGCCTATGGTGGATAGTCCAAGGAGATGCAACTTATGGCACATGGGGCACCCCACAATGATCAGGCAACTCTTGAAGATTTTTGAGCTCCAAAGAGAACTTTTCAACTTGGACTTGAATCTGCATGTAGGCTAAAGATAGTATAACAACATCAGCATTAATATATAAATGACAAGAAGATTCCTCACTATTAAATAAAGCAAATTTTCTATCTTTCCATAATTGAAATAAAATGACAGCTCTAAATAAATTTCATAAAAAAGCTATAGGCTGACCAATTAACAAAACCCTCAAGGAGGGCCAAAGACTAAGAGAAAGGATCAAGGTGGTATGCATGAAAGAGATTGTGTATCCACCACCAAGCAAATTGGACTTTAGGACATGTCCAAACTATGTGCCTTAAAGACTCTGGTCCACTATAGGCTAGATACTTAGCTAATCAATTCCCAAGCAGGAAAGATGCTACCCAAGTAGAAAGCCTTGATAAACTAAGCACTAGAGGAAGTACGCTAGTTTGGGTTCAAGCTTGGCTTTCCAAATTATGTTGAGTCAGGCAAGCCACATTTTAGGCAAAGAGTTAAGGTTCCAGTGTCTATTGAGCTTGTCGAGCACTAAATAAAAGGGCTCATGCCCTGATAAAGGAGGCCTATAGAATAACTCTTGAAGTGGGTATCACAATTCCATCTCGAATCCTTCCACCAGGAGTGTGGAGGTTGAAAACCTAATTTGTGAAGCGTAACATTTGAGATTAGCCCATGAATGCAAAGAATAGTTGATAAGTAAGAGTTATTTAGATTGAATTTTGATTTTAACATAGGTTAGGGAGCTTAGTCATGAGTAGAGAATAAATACTTTATATTATGAATCCTTGTTTTAAAAAACCTCAAGCCTTTTATGCCAAGCAATTATGCCAAATAAAGACTAGTATTGGTCATGATGGGAGACTACCAGAGATTATGATTATTGAAAGAAAGGCCACTACGAAAGATATCACCATCCCATTTTAGATACAACTTAACAACCTTGTAGTCTTTCCAAATGCTTTTATCCATAAAATAACCTTAAATTTTGACTAGAGAAAGCACAATGATGAGAGTATGGAAGCCAATGTTCTTATTGATAGATTACCATAAAGAGATCCAGATGATATGCAATGACATAGAATAATTTTTCAAGATTCATTACCTTTAATGGCTTTAACCACCCATTTGGCACATAAATCAATGCTCTTTCAATACATATCAATAATTCCCATACCTCCTTTATCATGAATAAAACAATGGATGTCCTAAGAAACTCTGTGGAAACCTTGCATTTACTACACATGAGACCAAATAAAATATCAATGAAATTTGTCCAAATTATCATAGGAGAAATCAGAAGGGGCCCAACAGGAGGAATAATAGACATGAGTTGCAATAAAAAAATTGGTGCACACCTAGAACTTTCGAGAGAGAGAGAGAGAGAGAGAGAGAGAGAGAGAGTGGTTTGGTGACCTGCTACTCCACCTTTTTCTCCACTATATTTATGAAAATTTTCGTAGGGAAAATCTCAAAGGTAAAAAGGATCCCAAGAAAATTGAGTTATTCCCCTATGTGAATCTACTTTCATCTATATTGAAACAACCAATTGGGCATGGGCATCATACTTTGTCTTAAACATTGGGTCTTATTCCACTAGAAGCTAGACACCAAAGCTAATCAAAAAAATATTAAGATAATGCAAAGCTTCCTTGAATGACTTTCCATGCTCTTCTAGAGTGTTGAAGGTGTCATCTGAAAAGTGACCATTGATGAGTTATAAAGATTAATCAAGGAGAACAATAACCCATATGAGACATCACTTGACTCAATGAACTAACAAATACCCTTATATATTCTATAAATAGGACATATAAGGCCACAACAAGAGGTCAACCTTGATGAATAGAGCACTAAAGGAAATTCATTCATATTTGAGACCTTTGATAGTTAGGCTGAGGCATCCAAAAATAGAGTCTGAACTGTTGAAATAAATAATGGTCCAAAGCCAAGGTCCAATAACATGGCTAGAATGAAAGGTCATTCAATCATATCATAAGCCTTCTCAAAATCAAGTTTGAGAAAGATGGTTTGCAGATGAGAGGCTCTTGCCAACTCCATGTTAGGTTGTGGAGCTAAAAGCTTCAACCTTTGCAAACTGAGGGACAGATGGTTGCTGAGTTCTACAGGAACCGGCGTCGGCAGCAGGACCGATGTCGGCAGAGACCAGTGCAGAAGGCCACCGGCGACGGTAGGAAGTCGGCCGACGTCGGCAGAACCAGACAAGCAGGGACCGACGTCGGTCGCCTGTGTGTTCCAGAACTGCTCATTTCACGGACAGTTAGTTAAGTGAATGAAGAGTTTGCATGTTGAGACCAGTTAGAGTCTTGGGCTGCGAGGACAATTGTCTAAATTAAGAGTCTAAGTTATTGTTTGAGTTAGGGATCTATTTATAGACCCATTGGCATGTATTGTATAAGGTATGAGATAGAAAGGAAGAGTTCCTTCTAGTTTTAAGATCTATGAGTTGAAGGTTGTTGCAAGCTCATTGGGGATCTACATGTAAGTTTGGTCTTTGAATTACAGGTTGCAGGTTCATGAGAGATCAGCTTGAAGTGCTATAGAGTGCTTGATGTACCGGTAGGGTTATTACTGACTGGTTGGTGAGGTGAACACCAATTCTGTGTGTGAGTTGGTTGTTGGGACTGTTTTTTGTGTAGGAGAGTGTGTGTGAGAAGAATTACTGTACACTTGAGGTGTGGCGAATCTCTGTAAGGTGAAAGAGTGTTGCAGCTCTTTGTTGTATTCTTTTCTGTTAGTGTTAATACAAGATAGTGTATTGTCTCTCATATTCTGTGCTATTGGTGAATTCTAGTTACTTGTGTTTCTGGTTATTTCTGCATATTCAATTGCTTATATTTGGTAATCATACTGTACTCTTTCTGAGGAGCAAGATCCTAGGAGGTGGAATTAGAACAGGTGTGTTTGTTCTTGGATTTATCTTCCACCTCCCCTCCTGACAAGTGGTATCAGAGCTTTAGGTTGGGATACTAACAGATTGGTGTAGATCTGGGTAGTGTGTTTTGATTACAGGTTACTCACAGGGTTTCTGTTTGAGTGGGAGTTGAGCAATGGCAGAAAGCAGTCAACTACGAATGGAAAAGTTTAATGGCAAGAACTACCAATTATGGAGGATGCAGATTGAGGACTATCTGTATCAGAAAGATTTGTACTTACCGTTGGGTGGGGTTGCTAGCAAACTTGTGGATATGAAAGGTGAAGAATGGGAGGTTCTTGATCGAAAGGCTCTGGGATCTGTTAGATTGAGTCTTGAATCATCTGTGATTTCCAGCTTATCACAGTGTAAGACAATGGTGGAGTTGATGAAATCTTTGGCAAATTTGTATGAAAAACCCTCGGCTTCGAATAAGGTATTTCTTATGAAGCGTTTATTTAATTTGCAAATGTTGGAAGGTGGATCTGTTCATAGCCATCTTAGTGATTTCCATGGTTTAGTAAACCAGTTAAGTTCAGTCAATATTGTATTTGATGATGAAATAAGAGCTCTCTTAATCTTGTGTTCATTACCTGAAAGTTGGGAAGGTTTGGTAATGGCAGTTTCTAATATTGTGTCTCCTTCAAAAGTCTTAAAAGTGGATGATATTGTGAGTGTGATCTTGAACGAAGAGATATGCAGGAAAAGCACAAGGGAATCATCTGGAGATGCTTTGAGTGTTGAAGGAAGAGGAAGGCCAAGAGAGAAGATAGAGCGTGGGAGATCAAGGTCGAAGATGGGCAAGAGATCCAAGTCCAGGTATGGCAGAATAACCTGCTGGAAATGTGGAAAGCAAGGGCACTTAAAGAGAGATTGCAGATCGGGTACAGATCAGCATGAAGAACATGAAGAAGAAACAGATGTTGCAGGTTACGTTACACAGGATGCTCTAGTATGTTCTTTGGATAAAGTAGAATCTTGGGTATTAGATTCTGGTGCCTCTTTTCATGCATCCCCACATAGGGAATTTTTTCATGAGTATGTCCAGGGAGATTTTGGAGAAATTTGTGTAGGGGATGGTAAGCCTTGTCAGATTGTTGGCAAAGGCAAAGTGAAGCTGAAACTGCAGACAGGTAACACATGGGTGTTAAAGGAGGTCATGCACGTCCCAGTTCTGAAGCGGAATTTGATTTCTGTCAGAAGTTTGGGTGAAGAGGGTTGCACAGTAACTCTCACAGCGGACTCTTGGAAGGTTACCAAGGGTACACTTGTTATAGCTAGAGGTAAGAAAGTAGGTACGCTTTATCTATCTACTTGTTTTACTGATTCTCTTTCTGGGTTATCTACTTCAGCTATAGATTCAGAGATGTGGCTTGATAGGCTTGGTCACATAGATAAGAAAGAGATTCTGGTTCTTGAGTCAAAGGATATGCTTTCAGATTTGGAAGGCATGGATCGTGGTTTCTGTATGCAAAAGAAGAAGGTGAGGTTTCTTGAGGAATCTGATGTTAGTGACAAGAATAGAAAAGCCTTGGTTTTCAAGGAGAAAGTGATGGACAGAGTTCAGCACAAGATGCAGAGGAATTCTGAGCAGAGCAAGGGTGATTTGGACAAGGGTTTGATCCAAAAGGAGCTTGCGGGAAAAAGTCAGGTCTCACAAGAAAAACACAGAGACCGACGTCGGCAGGAAAATCGGCGTCGGTGTCCAGACAGGGACCGACGTCGGCTATGTGCAGCCCGACGTCGGTGACTCAGGGCAGAAAGAGACCGGCGTCGGCCAGGGGAAATCGACGTCGGCAGGAAGGCAGTCGCAGGGAACCGACATCGGTCAGCTGTAGACTGAGATGTGACCGGCATCGGTCACTGAGACAAATTTTGGGTGGACAGCAAGCTGTCATGGAGTCTCAAGCGCCCATATGGAGGACTGAAGGTGTAAGTAAGTTCTTAAATTCGTCATTTCCCTTCTTTACACTACTTGTTTCTCACTTATGGCATAGGACCAGGAAGTTGTTGAAGAAGCAGAACAGGTAGATCCAGGAAACAGTGGGAGCTAGGCATGAATGAGGATGTGATTCCTTGGAGGGGAACCAAATAGGTGTTTTGGGTAGTGTTGCCGGCTGGAAGTAAGCACTGAGAGACGAATGGATGTTAAGGATAAAGAAGAGTGGAAATAGATACGTGAGATGGAAGATCAGGGTATATGATCTTGTATTAGCTGCAGGGCAATGGAGGTTTGTTCATTGTGTTTCTCTTTACCAGGTTGGATAGTATTAGCTACACTATCCTATTTTCTGTATGATGTGCTTCTTGCAAGGTTACATATACAGGTATTGCTGAACTAAAGGTAAAGCTAGTTCAGGTGTTTGTCATGGAGAATCTGGGAGCAGCAAGATTCTTTGGCAAGAGTGTGTTCTAGAGACATGGAAGGTCATGTGTTGACTTTGTTTCAGGATGATTGTGTGAAACCGGTTAGCACGCCGATGGTTGGACAGTTCTATGAATAGGGGTCTTGATTCACATAATGAGGTTGAGTGCATGGTATGTACTAAACTTGAGTTTTCCCAAGCAGTGGGAGTTGTCACAAGTTAGGAGCCAATCCAGGAGAGAACCATTGGAGGACAGTTCAGTGGATTCTTACAGGGACTAGTAGCAGGTGCACATGCTATGCAAGTTCAGGTTTATTTCTACATGGTTGTAGATGTGGATGTGGTAGGTAATTTGGATGACAGGTTTTGCACCACGGATTTTGTGGTGGTTGGTCTTCAAGGGTGATTTTTGAAGATGGATACATAGCCAAGGGAACAAACTAGACGGTGTACAGGTACAGGTACAGGTTGCAGCTGTTTATCTCCAAGTGGGAGATTGTTAGGTTGTGGAGCTAAAAGCTTCAACCTTTGCAAACTGAGGAACAGATGGTTGCTGAGTTCTATAGGAATCGGCGTCGGCAGCAGGACCGACGTCGGTAGAGACCAGTGCAGAAGGCCACCGGCGACGGCAGGAAGTCGGCCGATGTCGGCAGAACCAGACAAGTAGGGACCGACGTCGGTCGCCTGTGTGTTCCAGAACTGCTCGTTTCACGGACAGTTAGTTAAGTGAACGAAGAGTTTGCATGTTGAGACCAGTTAGAGTCTTGGGCTGAGAGGACAATTGTCTAAATTAAGAGTCTAAGTTATTGTTTGAGTTAGGGATCTATTTATAGACCCATTGGCATGTATTGTATAAGGCATGAGATAGAAAGGAAGAGTTCCTTCTAGTTGTAAGATCTGTGAGTTGCAGGTTGTTGCAAGCTCATTGGGGATCTACATGTAAGTTTGGTCTTTGAATTGCAGGTTGCAGGTTCATGAGAGATCAGCTTGAAGTGCTATAGAGTGTTTGATGTACCGGCAGGGTTATTACTGACTGGTTGGTGAGGTGAACACCAATTCTGTGTGTGAGTTGGTTGTTGGGACCATTTTTTGTGTAGGAGAGTGTGTGTGAGAAGAATTACTGTACACTTGAGGTGTGGCGAATCTCTGTAAGGTGAAAGAGTGTGGCAGCTCTTTGTTGTATTCTTTTCTGTTAGTGTTAATACAAGATAGTGTATTGTCTCTCATATTCTGTGCTATTGGTGAATTCTAGTTACTTGTGTTTCTGGTTATTTCTGCATATTCAATTGCTTATATTTGGTAATCATACTGTGCTCTTTCTAAGGAGCAAGATCCTAGGAGGTGGAATTAGAACAGGTGTGTTTGTTCTTGGATTTATCTTCCACCTCCCCTCCTGACACTCCATACCCTCCCAAACAAAAATAATGTTTCTAAAAATCTATATGCTTTTTTTTACCCCAAATTTTGGCTAATTATTTTGGCACTTTGGAATGGAATTGGCACGGTATGCAAGGATCATAGAAAAAAAATACTATGGCATGGAAATAGACTGGCGCAGAAGCACCATTGCATGGAACTAATGAGGCACAAAAGGAAAAGGGTGTAGAAGCCATTATGAGAAGACCCAATCAAAGAGGAGAATTAACCATGAGAAACCTAAGAGTATAGGACTCAAAACAACAGTAAAAAACTTAGGGAGTGCATGGGAAGTGGGATATAGTTAAGGAGCGATTCTCAAGGGTCACCCAAACCTTATCCATCAAGAGTTTTTCATTAGCTTGTAAGGAGAGAAACACATGACAGTAAGGATCTAAAATAGAATGAGTATATAGAGGTACACAACCTTGGGTCCTTTGGAGAAATTAGTTAATAGACTGCCACAACTCTTAGTTCATGGAGAGTTCATTAGATAATTACTCATTTCATTTATGTTGTAACTACTTGGTCAAGGAAAAACAAGTATAAATACCCCTATATGAAAACATTATAGGTGATGAATTTTGGATATCATTTTCTAAATCTTAATATAATAGTTTCGGATATTATCATCATTTTTGATGTTCAAGTCTAATTTATTGATAATTATGTATTTGTGGTGGGTTTTAAGTTGAGTACTTATATTTGGAACTTGATATGATAGCTATGCAACCTTTACTTTTTTTGAGTAACAATCTCTGAACTCTATGGCACTTCTTTACGTAACTATGGTTGTTGAGATTAATAATACTAGGATCAAAATAGTATATCTATTTTTATATGTAACTTCTAACCAAATATAATTTTTAACCCAAAGAATATGACTGATATGTTATTATGCAACATAAACCATGAGAATCAGTTTTCCTAGTTGCACACTTCAGGTGAGTGTGCAAGACCATAGTCTTGCATGAAGGGCTAGCATTTTATCTCATTGGGGATACACTTCAATGCCAAAAACATTATTAAGAATAAGAACATAATCTCTATAGTGCATTATATGAAGCTTTCTTTGTTGAAATCTTGGTTCATTTATATACTTGGATATCTATGTATGTTCAAGTTTGATCATGAAACTTTTGGAGAAGATAGCCTTGGACGTTAGAATGATAAAGAGCTTCAACATGACTTGGAACACCATGGACACAAGTTGCTAACATCTGATGGAGAGGGGTGTTAAATAGATACAATTTTGATTATGATGTAACTACCTATTCTTGTCCTAAAGAATCCAAGTTCTCATTCCTAAGAAAATCACATGGCCGATATATTAGACATTTCTCATTAGAAATCAAGAATTTGTTTATTAACTATGGACTTGAAACTATGCCAATGGAGAGCTAAATCCCTCTTTGCATGAGCCATACTTTTGGGAGGGGGGTAGATAAGAGTTGGTAAAGGATTTTAGGTTCATAATGGTAGCCAGTCAGCAGTCATTGTGAAAGCAAAAATATGATGAAGCTCAGTAGAGGATCATATGAGTAAGTGATGAAGGAAGGGACCGGGAGAACTCAAGAAGTGTTGTTAGAATCCACAGGGAATCGAAAACACATAAAGAGGATCCCATCACTTTTGAACCATGTCCCATGCCAGTTTTATCATATGAATAAACTATTTAGAAAACATAAAATGAAGAACCAAGTTTTAACCAAGCAAGTTCCCCAACCATAGTGTGAACTCATGATTTTGAATTAGATGAATTACATATACATAATTGGGAGACAGATAGTGTGGAATTAGAAATTTATCCTATAATGGATATTGTAGCTGAGCCAATTATAACTGATACAAACTTAACACTTTCTTTCCCTCTTCAAAGGAATTTCATGACATAATCTAGGATGCCTAAAAGACCTAGCATTCAGAGTGGATAGAGTACGAGACCAACTATTATTAATCAACTAGCTATCATGCCTCATGACATGGGTGTTACTATTGGAGGCACTGGAAGTGGACTAGGAGGTGGCACAGGAGGAAGTGGTGGACATCCCCCTAAAGGGATAGGGTCTAGGGGTTCTCAACAAACACCAGTGTAAACACCTCTATTGCCGATGGTATATTATGAAATGATGCTTCACCTACCTGAATATCAAGGTGTGGAGAATGCTACAGAACACATCCATAAGTGTGGACTTATTTGGAGGGCACAGGGCATAACTTCTTCTGAATGAAAAGCCACACAATTCATTACTAAAATTTTGAAGTGAGTGCATAAATGGTATAGAAATTTCAACCCTCAACAAGCAGTGGTTGATTAAAATCAACTCAAAATGGCATTCCTTCAGGAATTTGACATTTCTAAATTTGAGCAACAGAGCATCATTACATTGAAGGATATAAAGTAGGAATTAAATGAAAATGTAGGGGAATATGACACAAGGTACAAAACACTTTGTTCAAAGTTATCATTTGAAATCAATGTTATTCAACATGCATAGTGGTTTATGAGAGGTTTGTTACTACCTTTTTTATGAACACTATCCCAAAATATTTTTACTATCCTGTGCAAATTTTGGAAGCTTCCCTCTGCATTGAATCTATTGGTAGTATTGACATTAGCATTTATTTCTTCATGGAAGACAAAATAACATCAATAGCATTGTATCTTGAAAAACGAACTACTTATAATGCATATGATACTTATACTGGTATTTGGTGCATCGATTACAAGTCTAAAGGACATAACTAAAGCAAATCCTTGTGCAAAAACATCAACACTGTACTGAAGCAGTCATGTGAAATCTTCCATGAAGAAAATGATGTATGCTCCTTTCCTCTTTTGTAGTGAGCCACACATTCTAAGGTGTCTGAATATTATAAAATATGCAATTCTTAAACCCATGACACAAATGATTATCAGTTTATTAGTGATATCCATGAAGCATGCATGTGCAGTACACACTAAGCCTCTGTGTCTAATAATCAAGATAATGGTGGCATGGTCAATGTAGAGGATGAGGATGAGGTGATGATCATTTCCCACAAAGAACATGTTATAAGTGTGGATCCCTAGACCACTATCAAAGGGATTGTCTAGTTTATCCTAGATGTGCTTTTTGTAAAAAGGAGCATCAGTTGGAAGAATGTCTTGACTTGTACACGATCATCACTAAGGAGAGAAATGAAAAAGGTGAAAGTATGATTCATATTGAGAAACCACATTGTCATGCATGTTAAATCACCCTAATATCTCAACAAGTTAATATCACTACACGTAGTAGAGGAAAATCTCAATCTACATCTACTCCTATTAAGAAGGTACAATGTGAAGAGCATCAAAGGAGGAAGTATCTTGATGCCCAACATTCTTCTAAGGATGTGCTCCAGGACACTATGATGCTAGTATGAGAACTATAAGTATAAATTAAATTTATTAAGGACCAAGAAGTAACATAATGTGCTAATATGCAAAAGGAAGCAGAGCCTCAAAATGTGGCACAAGATGATTTTCAAGAGATTTATAAGCATATGTTGGATGAATACATTGTCCCATAGCTAAGGATTTGGCTTAAGCACCAGGTACAAGAACCAACAGACACTCAACTTCAAATGGATTGATATTCTCCAGGACACTATGATGTTGGTACAAGAATTATAAGGATAAATTCAATTTCTTAAGGACCAAGAATTAACACAACGTTCTAATATGTAAAAGGAAATAAAGCCTCAAAATGTGGCACAAGATGATTTTCAAGAGATTTACAAGCATATTTTGGATGAAGACATTGTCCCACAACTAAGGATTTGGCTTAAGCACCAAGTACAAGAACCAATAGACACTTAACTTCAAATGGATCAATAGACTAAGGATCATCATTTGAATCATGCTTAGTAACAAGATACCCCTTTTCATCCTACCCCTCTCAAGGACAAAGAAATACTAGTAGATGATACCATTAACAGTTTGGTAATTCATGACATCTTAGTTGACATTGGCATTGAAGTTAACATCCTCACTAAAGATGCCTGGCATAAAATGGCTAGTCTGACATCTCAATCTTCACTACATGTATTTTTCATGGCTAATAAAACTCATGCTCTACCGATAGGCATCCTCAATAATGCAACAGTGGATATCCTTAGAGTACCTTTCAAAGTTGACTTTGAATTTCTCAAGTTAGCAGAGGTCAATGACTACCTAGATCTATTAGGTTGACCCTAGTGTTATGAAAATAATATAGACTTAAGTATCAAAAAGTGGTACATTAGTTTTGAGAATGTTTATCAACATGTTGTTATTCCCCTAGATCAAAAACATGGGCCCCCATACGTAGAACCTATTAATGTGGAAGAAGATATCAACCACAATTATAGTGTCACTACTAGAGATGGTGAGAAATGTGATCTTACTCTTGATGGCATCCTCTGATGGATGGACACTCAATCCCTTATTGATACTACAAGGAATGTTTGTATTGTAAGGCACACGGTGACAATGACCTCACTAGAAGAGTGTGTAGTGTCATTAGTAAATGAGAGAATGTTTCACATCAATATCATAAAAGCCACAAGTACATTTGCCTTATTACCAATCAATTCATGAGGGGACCAATGATATATGCACCCTTAGAAATACTACATGTATCCCCTTGATTTCACAGATAAATAGAAGTCCATGATTTTGTCCAGTACCTTGAAGAATTTTATTTCTCTAACAATGATCCTATACGATCCTTGGTTCACCTCTTTGATGTTATAGATACAAGGTGGTATCAAACCCATCATGAATGACTTCTCTAGTGGTCAAGCATCATCAATTCCATCGTGACAATCAAGTCAAGGGAATAATCAGTGGTAGCAAAGTACAAGCACCTAAACCCTATATAGAGGCTTATGAGTCAATATGGAGAGTTGAAGAGTCTTACTTACCAAATTACTTGTGGGTGCATGCATTTTATGAAACATTATAAACCTAGGTGCAAGCATGGTATGTTCATGAAGAAGGGCATATGGGTACCAATTTTTGGCATCTATTGAAGGAAAACATGAACTCGGCACTATCTTATTCCTCTCCAAGAATGGATTTGTGCCTCACTCTCTAGGCCATGTATGAAGCAATTAGTAGTGAACCTAATCCCATTGAAGATCACCTAAGATATATCCATAATGACCTAGAAGAAGGTTTAATTATCTTTAATGAACCACTTACACAATTTGTTCCCGTACCAGAACCAGTCCTTGATCAAGACCAACATTAAGAGATACATCTAGGAAAATATAAGATGGTGTTTTAAGTAGAAGAAGGTGAAGGGTCCAATCCACTCGATCCTCTATCAAATCACTTGGATGTCCCTACGGACTATGGCACACAAGTTTTTCATGACACTAGTCTCGACACAGACCACCTTACTCTAGGCCCATTCAAACTATTTAGCATGATATCAGCATAGAGGAAGAACTAAAAATAGCTACTATAGGTAACTACTGGATTGACACAAAAGTTTCAAAGATATTTGAGTAATTAAAAGAATACCAAGATGTTTTTAAAAGAAGCTCTAGTGAGATGAAAGGATTTCATCCATCCCTAAGTAAGATGCACATTAAAATGGTTGATGATGCTTGACCAATTAGGAAAAGGCCATATAGGATGAATCCTAATATATGGGCATGCATAAAGGAAGAAATTGGCAGTATGTTGTGCATTAGAGTAATCACCCTAATTGATGAATTTCAGTGGGTTAGTCCCATGGTGATAAGTATAAATAAAAATGGATGCATCATAATTTTCATTGATTACCAGGTACTCAATGCATCTTGCATCATTAATCCCTTTCCAACACCATTCATAGAGGAAATACTTGAAGGCATCACTGGGTGTGAGATATATAATTTTATAGTTGGATTTCAGAGTGCCATTAGGTATAGATCACTAAGGAGGATCATGTCTTTTGGGTTGAAGAATAAACCAACTATGTTCTCATGTATAACTATTGAAACCTTCAAGGATTTCATCCATAAGTTTATTCAATTTTACTCAGATGATTGGATATTTTATGGCTTGGTCAAGGACCATTTCTCTAATCTACGACTCATGCTTGAGCATTATTGAGTCCTATAAATATCACTAAATCTAAAAAGGTGTCTATTTGCTACACCTTTTGGTGTTCTTCTAGGACATATTATTTGTAAGGATGGACTTCTGGTAGACCCGACAAAATTATCTTTCATTCTTCACCTTCCAATGCCTAAGTTTCAGTGTGAGGTCTGAACCTTTCTAAGAATACAAGTTATTATAAGAAATTCATCCATAGATATGCAAATATTATCGTACCTCTGGAGGAACTTTTAAAACATAACAAACACTTCATCTAGACTTGCTCCTATCAAGAAGCTTTTGAGGCCTTAAAGGACAAGTTGGTTACCACTCCAATCCTCTAATTCCTAGACTAGACAAGCCCATTCCATGTCCATGTTGATGATTTTAGAATGGAAGATGGATAAATCCTTGCACAACTAGGTAAAGGTACCCTTGATCACCTGATCTACTTTACTAGGATGAAACTTACTCTAGCTGAACAAAATTACACCACCACAAAGCACGAAGCATTATCAATTGTCTATGCTCTACAAAAATTTTGAAAATATTTATTAGCAACTCCTTTTGTATTTTATATAGATCGTGAGGCTTTAAAGTACCTAGTAAACAAACTTGTGCTGCATGGATGAATTTGTAACTATATAGTTTTATTCCAAGAGTTTCAATTTTCTATCATGGTTAAACCTAGAAAAACTAATTATGGCCCTAACCATCTATCTCAAATTGATTTTGGAGAACCACTGCATGATATTTAAGAGTTGTCTGATGTTCAACTCTTTTGGGTTACTCATGTACCTAAGGAGTTATAAGTAATTTCAACCTTTCTAACTACTGGCTCAATGCCTAACTTTATAACACTGTAGGCCAAGAAACAACTCGTGGTCCATGTCGTACCCTTTCAACTCATAAGAGGGGAGTTTTACAATCTTGGTCGAGATGAAAATATTCGACACTATGTCATGAAACATGAGCATTTTGAGGTACTCCAAGAAGTTTATAAAGGCATTGCAGGTGGATATTATATTGGAGAGGCTACCGTATGCAAGGTTTTGTTGGTTGGATTATGGTGGCCTATTCTTTTTCAAGATGATATATGTTTGAAAGTGTGACATTTATCAGCGCATAGGAAAACCCAATTGTTGAGATGCCATACCTATACTTCAAATTCTATCTCAAGAACCCTTTGAAACATGGGCCATTGATTTTGTTAGCCCCTTCAGTCTAGATGGAAGATGAATAGGTTCCTAGTATATCATCACAACAACTAATTATCTTACATGATGGGATAAAGTTGCACCAACGAGGGATTGTATTATTGCTATTGTTGTGCACTTCATTCAGGAACATATCATAACTCAGTTTGGATGCCCACTAAGTTTTAGTAGTGATTGTGGCACCCACATCCTAAATGAAACTATTTGCATTCTACTTGCAGAATTCATGATTTCTCATCACAAAACAACATTGTATCATCCCCAAGCTAATAGAACTATTGAGGCATTCAATAAAATATTAGGAACAACACTACTGAATTTTTTTAATATTGGCTGAACTGATTGTGATGATAGAGTATCTATGGTATTGTGGTCTTACCAAACCACCTATAAGTTCTTAAATAAGAATACACTATTTAATTTAGTATATGACAAGAGGCAGTGCTACTAGTTGAATTTTCGGTATGATCTATTTGTATTGCATGTGTAGGATAGTTGAATGAGGAGTCATCCTTGAAGACATGCCTAGATACTTTTTTACAACTAGATGAATCTCATTTCCATGATCATTGTATTTAGGATATAGAGAATCACAAATAAAAAACATGGCACGATCAACACATCAAGCATAAAACATTCACCCTTGGAATGAAGGTTTTTCTCTATGACTCCAAGTTTACACGTCATTTTGGAAAACATCAAATTCACTGGGATGGTCATTTTGTCATTCATAGCATTCAACATACTATCACTTGTCGATTACAAAGGTTGGATGACCAATATCTTCTTGGGCATTACAGTGGAAGCCAACTCCAATCGTATTTCACTTATGATAGTTAAAATTTTATAATAATAAGGCTTATGTCATTAGTCTAGGATTTCTTGTCTTTAATAAAGGTTTTGCCTTTGTTGTGTGTGACATTTATTTAATATAGTTCTGCTTAAGTTTTGTACTTGTATTTTCATGGGGGACCATGACATAGTTTTAATGTGGGGTAAAAGATATTTTAATTCATGATTAAATATAGGTGTGTAAGTTAAATAATGTGTGCAAGTTAATTTAGGCATGCAAGTTATTTAAGTCACACAAATTACATATCTTTAAAATAGGGTATTCCTGCCAAATAGTTTGAAAATTTGAAGTAAACAAAAACAACTATCTTCCACACCAAGAAGAGTGCAGGATACAGTTGTCTTCCACTTAAAAGGAAGACATGGGATAGGATGTGTCATTAATGCAAAAAATAGTGATCATATTAAATGTGCCAACATCATAACAAGAAAATATCGTTAAATGCATTTATGGTAAGAAGCGACGATTGAAGAATGGTGGCCAATAAAAATGCATTAATGATGAGAAGTAATGGATGAAAGGAAAGGCAGTAGTAAATATGGGATAACCCCATCGAGCCTATAAAAAGACAAGTTAGTTCATTTTTACATTTTACCTTTGCTTCCATTTATGATTACAGAGCTGAGAGCGATGAAAACTAGAGTGATTCCAAAGCAAGTAAATAAACATCATGAGTCTATAAATAGGTAGTGAGCCAAACATCAAGCTACATAATCTACACACAGGGTAAACTCTAAAACATGACCATAATAGTGAAAACTTATAGTTACAGGTTGTAGGGCTAGATGTCCACTATTAGAGGGAAACCAAGCATGAAAAGTTGAAGTCACTGACATAAAAATCATGTATTCTTTTAGGAATATTGGATGACTATGACTCAACCATCAGGATCCTTAGAGGGTGATGCAGCATAAGAAGAAGGCCTTAAGAACTGATCCATTGTTGGTGATACTAAAATAATAAAAAGCACTCAAGGGAGAAGCAGTACTCATCAGATAAAAAACACCTAAAGAATAGGCATAACATGTAAAAAGAGAAGAAGCTAGTATGGCATGTCAGGCAAAGAAGATATAATCATCTTCACCGCCACCATTGATGATTCAATAAATACAATACCCATAGATGGTGTTGAACACAAAAAAATAGGTCTCAAAGGTACCCACTTGCACAATTTTTTATTACAACCATCATCAACCTAAGAATGAAGTTGAGTTACAGAATGACTACCAAGTTGAGCACTAGAAAACCAAGAACTAGTTGGTATATGACCTCAAGATCTTCAATGCCTTAAATATTACAAGGTTGTTCCAATTATTTAATCTGACTTACTTTGGAAAATCCATGGAAGCAATCAAGTTCCTACTCTTGCACATCCATGATGACTACCTCTACTTTGTTAGGCATAACATGAAGATCACACCCAAGAGGATAAGTAAGGTGTCAAGGCTATAATGTTCAGGATTGGATGTAGTGTATGACTTAGGGAATTTCGATGAGATAACTAAAATGTTACTGTGACAAAATAGGGACATGTTGTGCACATAAAAAACCTAAAATATCCTACCCTTCGAGTTGTGGTGAACATTATAATGACCAAGATGGGTGGCACTGATCATTAGAAAGAGGTAGATATGGCCCACCTCTACATCACCTACCAAGTTACTGAGAGCTTGAAGTATAATTAGGCAATGTAATTTTGCCACAAAATCATTGAGGATATGGAGAAGACCCATCAGATACCCAATCATAGTTTTCATGTGGATTATTTTTGTTCTTAATGGTATTTTGAGATCTGTGTACCTAATTACACCATGGGAGCATTGAAGTGGGAATACCCACTCAAGAACAAGTCCCCTATTGAGTGCTATAAGGTATTCACATGCCTGGGGCATATTATCCCCACATACAAAATAAAAATTAAGTCTTGGTTTGATGGAATGAAGGAGGCATTTAGGAATGAATGACACATTCCAAAATATTTGCCCACCCTGAATGGTGAGCAAGCTTAATTTGTTGTGAAGTGACACTTCTCTTTGGCACACATCAAGATGGTCCCTTTCAAAAAAATCTCTACATGGCTAAAGCTACCCTATGCCTTTTCAATGCGGTACTTCATTGATTCAATGAACCACATATATGATGCATAGCCTATTACCTTGGAGGTAGATAAAATCAACCTGGAGGTTCATACCCTTTGGAAGATGTACGTCTCTCTAGGCAAGAAGGCCTATAAGTAAAAAAAAGGAGACTAACCATATGGACATCAAGGTCAAACTAATATTAGATGGAAAATAGGTGCATAATCTATTCTACATGTTATGACCCAGGCATAAGATTTCAAAGGGTGCCGAGCATACATAGGAAAAGCTCCCACCAGTACCTCCTCTGATGAAGAAGCGGGATGGGCATGATGCCAACACAAGTTCATAATAGGTTCCTCCAAAATGTTATATGACTGCCCAAACACTATAACCTAGCCATTCTTCTCCCAAACCTTCTCCTCCCCAACCTTATCCTCCCCAACCTTCACCTCCCTGACCTTCTCCTCCTTGACTTTCTCCACCCAAAGTTTTACCTCTACAGGTCCCTCCACCTTTAACTTCTCCACCTTCTCCCTCACATATTCCTCTACCCCAACCTTCACCTCCTAAAAATTCATAGGTAGCTTTACCATTAGGGGTTTTACTATAAATAATGCTAGAGAAAGAGCCTGAGTAGGAAGAACCTGAAGTTCATAAGGAAGATTCAAACATCAATTATAAGAATACACCCTCCCCAGCATGAGAGGAGGAGGCCACCTTCAAATACTTTCCATTGGACATTGGGGGTCTATATGGTGAAGAGGGAGATGGTGATGATCAATAGATGAGCATAATGGATATTGATAGCACTTTTTTAGCTACTGATACATAGGTTAAGATATCAGAGCATGACCCAAACAAAGGGAAGGAGTTAATTAGGTTTGAGGAATAACCTTCTATTGATGCATCCACCAATCTACATATAAAGAATCAAATGAGCATCCCTAATAGGATGTTATACTTATAGTCGCACTTCCTTCCCCAAGATGCAACTTTGGACATAGGTTGTAGATGTCCTTTCTATTAGACATGTATAATGAAGAGTGCCATTTTTAACTCCCTTAAGACAACCTCCTTTTAGGTCCTAATGCTCCAACATTACCAAAACCACTATGGGTTGATCCCCAAAAGATCACTCCTTTGCAAGCTAGTGCAACATTCTTGAAGATGGCTTTTGATTTCATGCACTAGAATATACTATCAGACTCTTATACACATGATGCAGAGAAGAAACATGCCCAAGTGGTGGGTATGTATAAAAAAGAAGTTACCTCCTAGAAGGCACTCATAGAAGAAGTGGATGCTTTTAAATAATAAGTAAAGGAGGCCACAAAGGCCAAGGTTTAAACCTAGAATTTGTGCAAGATAATTTTGGGCCAAGAGATAGCACTAGTAGATGGAATGCCTCTCGATGGGGATGCCATAAATAAAATGGAAACCTTAGTGAATCTCCTTTTGAAATGCTAAAAAGAGTAGCCTATGTCGAGGAATGAAGCACTTGCATTAGCAAAACAATTTATTGAGGTATTAGAAGTGTGAAAACATGCCATTAAAAGAATTGGGGTAGTCATCCCCACCTTGGATAGGATTTTTTAAAGATTGGTACAACCAAATAAAGTCTTGGAGGCTCAGCTTCATGCAGAGGAAACCTAGAGGTAGCAAATGGCTGATGATGCCCTCTAAATAAAGGATCATTCCAAGCATGTAAAGGAATTCAAAGATGTCAAAACAATGGAAGATAAAATAAATGCACATCACCAACAATTGAATGCCAATTTTGTGGCCCTATAAAAATAGGTTGTCATTAAAGTCTCAACATTGGAGGAAGTCTAGAAGGATGCCAGCATGTCCTTGGATGAATTGGTCAAAAAGGCTAATGAGATTTCTAAAAATCTTGAGGAGATGAAGAAGTTTGAAGAGACCATTGAAGAAATAACTACAAAATTGCTCGACACATTATCACATTGGGACAATGTTAAGAAGTAGGACAATGTCAAGAAGTAGATCGAATAGATGGGGCCTAAATTTTTGGTGGAGGCCACCACCGAGAATAGTCTAGGATGGACTAAAAGTGTGGTATGTGGTGATGTTGAACTCTAAATTTTGGCTAAGTATTTTGGTATTTTGGCATGGAACCGACACAGTGCAGAAGGAGCATAATGCATAAAAACTATGGCATGAAACTAAACTAGCACAAAATCACCATGGAATGGAACCAGTGAGGCAAAAAAGGACAAGGGTAGGGAAACATCAACGTGAGAAGACCTAGTGAAAGAGGAGAATTAGCCACAAATAACTTGAGAGCATAGGACTTAGAATAGTAGTGAAAGACTTGGGGAACACATGGGAAGTGGGAGATGGTAAAGGATCGATTCTAAAGGGTCACCCAGACCTTATCCATCAAGAGTTTTTCACTGAACCATAAGGAGATAAACACGTGGTAGTAAGGATCTAACATATAATGAGTATATAGGGGGTGCATAGGCTTGGGTCCTTAGGAAAAACTAGTTAATAGACTGCTATGACTCTCAGTTCATGGAGAGTTTGTTGGCCAATTACGAATGGAATTTATGTTGTAATTGCTTGGTTAGGGAAAAACAAGTATAAATACCCCTATATGAAAATAATGTAAGTGATGTATTTTGGATATCATTTGCTAAATCTTAATATAAGAGTTTTGGATATTATAGTCATTTTTTATGTTCAAGTTCTAGTTTATTGATAAGTATGTATCTGTGGTGAGTTTTGAGTTGAGTACTTATATTTGGAACTTGATATGATATCTATACAACCTTTACTTTTTTTGAGTAACAATCTTTGAACTCCATGGCACTTCTTTGCATAATTATGGTTATTGAGCTTAATAATATTAGGATCAAAGTAGTATATATTTTTTTATGTAACTTCTAAACAAATATAAGTTTTAACCCAAAGAATATGACTGATATGTTACTATCCAACATAACCCATAAGAACCGGTCTCTAGTTGCATGCTTCAGGTGAGTGTGCAAGACCATAGTCTTGCGTGAAGGGCCAGCACACAAGTTTGTTGGGGTTGTACTTTGACATTAGAAACATTATTAAGAATAAGAACCCAACACTTTTGATATAACTAATTTTATCGAGTAGGATGAGTCAAAGATGATTGCCCAAATCTTTATCAAGAAGCTTGTAAGAGACATTCAACAGAATGATTAGACACTATCTAGTAATCAATTATGGGTCACCTTATTTGGGTATGAAATTGATATTGCCTAGAATAATAAGATATCCCAATTATTTTTTTGAATATCCTCTTTGTAAACTTGGATTAGGTCAGGCCTAACAAAATCCCATGCAACTTTATATAATTCACAAGGGAATCCATCAATGCCCAAGCCTTTGTCATTACTCATGCTAGGAATGGCTTAGGAGAACTCATGAAGTGAGACATGAGCATCACTTGACCTTCAATCTTGAAGTTTAATTTTTCAATGAATCATGTTTAGGAAATCATGTAAGGATTGAGCCCTCTCAACTATTTCTATTAATCTTAAAAGACTAATTTATAGTGGTCTAGAAAAGTAGAGGAGATGTCATTTAGAGTAGTGAGTTTCAAATAGGTTAACTTGATGGCCTTGGTTTGGTCTCAAGTTTGTTTGTATTTTACAGTCTTAAATAAACCCTTTGAATCATTATCTCCAATTTTATGTCAATGAAGGCAATTTCAAAGCTATGTCCTTCTTCATTGAATGATGGTTCACAACTTTGAGTTGGTATTTGAGAGAAGATGTATGGGTTTGTAACTATAAATCAAATGAGTTTTACTTAATACTAGAGGCAATACTCTATTATTATTTGATCACAACCTCTTCCCCCAGATTTTAGACATGAGTAATTTCCTTGTAATAGGTAGAGAAAAGTGGCGGTGTGGTGGATGGCCTCATTTCACCACTCTATCGAGATGAAAACAAAGGGCGGCTAGGTTGAAAGATTCCAAAATTTTGGAAATTAGGTGGATGGTACCCTCATGGAATAAAAGGGAGGTCTTAAAGATGTATTGATTACATGTAACCTTAAACTGACTATTGATCCACTCCACTTTATAAATGATTAGAGAGTGGTATGAGAGAATGTGTTCAGGATGTACGATGATAGGTTAGCCATTAATATCATAAAAGAGAAAATATTTTTCTCTGAAAACATATAATGTTCTAACCTCTTAAGTACCCTATCAATGCCTACATGGTAGTTGGACCATGCAAACCAAGGTGTGTTACTTATCAAGAACTACTATAAAAGAGGGTCAACTAGGCCCCATCAGTTTTTAAAATAAAACCAAACTTCACGCTATCCCAAACACCATTTCATTGGATAGCAATATAGTTTTTTAATTATCTTATCCCCTAGAAAAGATAGAATCCATGAATTATTTGGACTGTTACATTAAAAAATAATAATAATGGTGATCCATTACTTGCTCTTTGTAATTTTTTGGTGAAAACTATGACTTCTTCTTTTTTTTAGGAACTATATACCAAAGTTCATACTAGCTTGTAGTCTATTTACATCACAGTTCTAAATTTTTTAAGGTCCATAGTGGTTAAATTCTTAAACCTTCTCCAAGTTATTATAAAATGCATCTATAATGGAAGACCTTAGATGGATTTATCTATCTCTATTAAAGCCTTTTACTAATATAATAGACAAGTTTGGGAACTTATTATTAAATCTAACCCACCAAGACTTTCCAAGCAATCCATCCTTGAAAGGGTTGGGCCTATTTTCACATATGTGGGATACATATGACTTGACTTGTATAATTTCAAGTCTTGACCAAGTTTATCCATATCTCTGCACCATTGAACAACCTCAAGCTCTTCCTTCTTTGCCAAAATAGTTGGTGGGCCATTTTTTTGGTAGTTGGAATGCCCAACATCTAGTAGTTGAGTGAGGGTGCAAGGAATCTCAAATTATTTGTGGTAGCTCAAGTGTAGTACCCATTGTTTTTAACATCCCTCATATCATGCTACATTTTAGTTACTACCCCTTGAGTTTGGATCAATACCTTTTTATTTAATTAATGTCATGCTCTCACTTGTGTAGTAGTTTCAGGATGTGTGTGCGAATGTGTAGCTTATTCAAATTATGAATGGTAGTTTAGTCTTACTCCTCTTTTTGTATTGGGACTTGTCATGAACTAGTCACTCTCTTTAAATTTTTCATTCTTTTTACATCAAAAAATATGGAAAATTTAATAGCATGCATGTCATTTACTATGAATTTAGAACTCCATTATAAAATACCTATAGTCAAATGTGATTTTAAATCGATAAGATATATATTATCAATAGTTAAATAATTATTCTCATAAGCATTCCATCTCCAAGGAAGGATACATCCTTCCGTACCATCAGCTATAAATTATAGGAACAGTCCCATATACCATTCAAATCACCCTAAGTTCCTCACGTCATCCCACCTAGTACATAAGTTAAATTAAAAATTAATCCACAATGTAAATTTTGAAAGAGATTTAAAAGCTTGACCTGTTGGGGACTTTAGGATTTATACTCTTGTATCGGTATGATATAGTGTAGGTATAGGATCCTTCAATACCTAAAATATCCTTTTGAATGGTATTTGGTGAGGTTCTAGAGCTAGAGCACCTAGAAAAAGGTTCAAGGTGCATGTGCAAGATGGAAACACTTCCCATAAACACAGCCTAAATGCATGAACTTTTATTTTATTCAGGTAGTTTATATCTTGTGCATGTTTTTGTTTTATTTGTTTCTTAAAGAGAATTATGTGGTGTGGTATAGGGGAGGATTCTATAGGGATCTACCATAATATAATTATTGTTTTCCTTGGTGTTGTAAATATCGTTGTAGTGTCCAAAAGTTTTGTACCACACACAAAAATATGCCTACACTGCAAATGTTACTTATAATACATTGCATCTGTTCTTCCATTTCAAAATCTACTCAAATTTAAACTAATTAGTTTTGATATAGTTTATATGTGGGATCGTTCAATGCTAAAAATATGTTGTTAAATGACAATGGGTGAGGTGTTATCATTGGATCACCTCAAACAAGGTGTTTGCATAACATGTAAATAGTTCTATCAAATATGGTTTAAATGTGTGACTTTTGGCTCCAAATAATAATTTATTTTGGATTTTATTTATCACCTATCCATCTAAATTTTAATTTGGCACTATAATGACACTTTACACTTTAATAGACACTTGGAACTAACTTTGATTATAAATTTTAAATGTTGATGTGGTACCATTTAGTTACCAAATTAAGGTGCACCATTCTTGGAGCCTCCCCCTTAATATGCTCAATATATTTTTTCTAATTTTCTCCAGACAAGTTACAAAATTTATGTACATATATTACTATTTAAACCAAACAATATTATGACGTTGATTTCAAAAAACAATTGTGTTGCTTCATGCTCTTCTAGATTTGAAATGGGGAAAAAAATCTTCACATTATTTCCTCAACTTTTTAATATAAGGGTTTTCATTGTATTGTTGCTTAAATCTTTCATAACATGTAAGATAATAATTTTTTTGGGTATAAGTTTTTAGTGTAATTTTATTACCATGTTTATTTTTTGAATTGGGATAAATTCAGGGTAAGGATGGTTTATTTTTGGTTTGGAATTTAATAAAATAAAGAAAAAATTAAATGTTTGAGGCATCAATAGTGTTTAAACTTTGTATTATGTGTTTTTGGGATCATTGTGCAAGAATCCTTAAAACCTAATTTCTAAAAATGTAAAAAAAAAAAAAGTGTGAATATTTTGCAATGTTTACATTATTTGTGTTCTACTATGATCACTATATGAGTATATTTAAAACCTATAAATTTTTATTATGTGGTGTTGTTATCATTATGTGACTATGAAAATTATATAGTTTTCTTGCTTGGTAAATGTAGATGGTCGTTGGAAAATGTTGGTGCATTTAATGAAATGAATTGAAAATTTGAAAGGAAAGAGGATTAGATTGTTCCAAGCCAAAATATCTCAAGTGATAACAAAACATCATATCAAGTCTAATATGCAAACAAGAGATATTTCATATAATATCTACAATAATACAAGTTAGTACAATAGGAAGCCCTTGTATAAGCAATTAAGACAAAACTAGAAACTAGCCTAACTAAGCAATGTGGTATAAATCCTCACATAAGACAAACTAGGAAAAATATGAAATACCTAGCTATAGCTTAGCAAACATGATAAATACATACTCTAACACCCCCCTCAAGTGAAACTAGGGGCTAACAATAGCCAAAAAATAAATAGTGGCATATCCACAGTATGAGTCCCGAAAACTAGGCCTAATAAGGTACTCATGTACAATATGTATCCATAAAATTATGAAGGAATATGTCCTTGTGGACACCCCTCAAGGAAAAATTATAAAACCCCAAGCATGTCATGCAACTCAAGGAAATGAGGTGATGCAAAAGGCATTATGAATATGTCTGCAACCTACTACTAAGTCGAAATGTACTCCATGCTAAGAACTACATCTTGAATGTGATGATGGATGAAGTGCATATGTAGTTCAATGTGTTTGGTCCATTGGTGTTCAACTATGTTGCAAGATATGTGAATTTCACTTTGGTCATCACACCAAAGTACAATATGTGAGTCCTACATGAAGCCAAAATTTGTTAATAACTCACAAGGCCAAAGAATCTACTGACTCACTGTAACTATTTCCTTGTACTCAACCTTTGTAGATGAAAGTGCAATAGCCTAATGCTTCTTGCACAACCAAGTAATAGGTGAAGAACCAATACAAAAATTATATCCACAAGTGGAATTTTTATCATAAATAGAACCTATCCAATTTGAATCAATGTACCCAACCAACTGAGTAGAACCCCTAGTGTAGTGTAATCCAAAATGAGTAGTAGCTTGTAAATTTCATAAAACCCTCTTGGCAGCCTTCCAATTAATATCATGAGGGGCATGTGCAAACCTAGATATAATTTCAACTGTAAATGAAATGTCAAGGTGAGTATGATTCAAATACATAAGACTCCCAACCATCTACCTATACAATGTAGGATCATAAAGTGGAGTAGTACAAGTGACAGTGATAGTCACTCTTGACTAAAAAGGAGGACTTGGCTTGCAATTAACCATGCCAAAATGTTAAATAAGATCAAGGGTGTAATTTTTTTAGCTTAATTATATCCTTGTATCTGACTGTGAAATATATAAATAAGATGTCCAAATTTATTATGCTAAAGCCTACTCTCACAATCTACATGAGAAACCAAACACATCCTTAGAGGAGTATCATTAAAACCCTCAAATTAATAGAGTCGAGAACTATGATCAATAACACCCTATGCAATAAGTGTGTGAGGATCTAAAAAACCTCAAACTTTAGCACCCTATGGTGTGAAATTCACTGTCTTTGCCTCACCAGAATAAAAAATATGATAAATTGAAACCAAATTGGTGGTGATGTCTAAAACATATAATATATCATTGATGCAGCCAACATCTAGTTTTATGTCACCCTTTCCTTGAGCATAAATAAAGGAAGAATATCCAACCTCAATGTTGGAAGTATAACTCAATCCAAGCTATACAAATGACTCCTTAGAAGAAGTCATGTGGTGTGAATTACTAGAATCTAGAACCCAACTACTTGAAATAGGTAACTATGATCTCCCAAAAACATTATGTACTTTTCCATGGTCATACAATGGAGATAAAAATCTTTTGTTTCCTAATGGAATCCTCTAATGCTTGCATTTTCTTAAAACACCTAGACTCTTTATGACTAGTTCTCCAATAATTGGAGCAAGATAGGCTAAACTTATTCTTGGATTTGGAAGATGATTTGGGTTTAGATGTGTTGGTGTTGGGCTTAGGTGCATTTTGATTTGGAGGAGTGTTTTTCTTCTTACTCTTTTATTTTCCCTTGATCTTAGGATGTGATGCTACTAATGTTTTTTTAAAGGTGGAAGACTCAAGGTGAGATAATTTAGATTCCTCCCTAATAAGTCTCTCACAAAACAAATCTAAACCTAGAATTTTTAATGCAACACCTAAGTCATCCATGCTAGAGAAAAAGGTAGAAGAAAATATTTAGAATAGACCACTCAACTTGGAAAAAATCAAGTACACATACTCTTCAAATTTCTTATCTCATCCACTCCCCTTCAACTATGTCTAAAAATGTTGAAAGTTAGTGAGGTAGTCTACAATAGAGGCAAAGTCATTTGGATTGAGTAAATTAAGTTTCATTCCAAGTTGCATGGCTCTCATGTGATCTACTTTCCCAAATAAACCCTTTATTTTAGACCATATTTTGAATAGAGTATCACACCCATCCAAATTAAAACCATAACAAACTATAACTCACATAAGTCCCTATCAAAACCATACACTCTTCAAACTTATATTGGTACTGAATTTTTTCAAACTCTCTTATGAACTATCATTGAGTTTCATTCATTAAGGACCATAATCATTACCATTTTATGATTATTTCCATTCTATATCTCCATGTATAGTAATTTTGTGTAGTTAAAGGCTCACAATGATAATACCATAAGTAGAAGCCATGCTAGTGAATCATCAAAGAGCAGAAAGAATGCAAAAGGGTGAATAAATTGGCACTGAGACAACACCCCGCAAGAGATTGTATTAAGGACCCCCAATTTGGCACTTTATAAAAGTAGTGCATTTTTATAAAGTAATGACACTAATGGATAGATAATTGAAAGTAATGGAACTCAATTTTGAATTACAATTCAAAAGTTATAGGCTTTACAAATTCCTATAAATGGGTCAAAAACATTAAAAAAGACACTAAAAATGTATTTATGTGACCAAATTGAAAAAGAAGGCCACCTTCCAACCACTTGTTGGAATTGGAATCTCACCATGAATGTCATCAAGCCCTCCAAAGTGAAAAAAAAAGCTATCGATGACCCTCATGTATGTGCAACTAAACTACACCTCCTCCTAAGGTAAAATTATAGCTTGTAAAAATTAAATAATGAATAACATAACTATGTTAAGAGGAGAAGATAGTAGATTTACAAGTGCTTTGTGAAAATAATAGATCAAAAAGGAATCTCTACATAGATCAAAAACCTCTAATCCTCCTTCCAATGCACTTCCACAAAGAGCAAGTCTTTGTAAAATGGAACACAAGCTTGGATAGTTGGAATTTAGGCTTATACAAATGGAAAATAGGCTTAAACATTCCTTCCAATGTAGTCACTAGGTAAGCATAGGTAGTAGAAAGCCTAGAATTCAAAACTAGATCAAAGATGACACTCCAACACAAACCTCTTCATCATAGAGTCCACCCTACTAGAAAAAATGCAGTCTAGCAATGTAGACTACTGATCTCTTATGCCAAATATAGTGATCTTAAACAAAAATAAATCCTTCAATCCCAAGTAGGTCATGATAAGGAGAAAAAATGTAGTTCTTTAAATAAAAGCACAAACTTGACACTCTCAATCTTAAACTACGTAGTCTAGAAAAAGGTGCAGTACATAAAAGAAAAAGATAGTGTAGATCAGTGTGCAATCCAAAGGGAAGCACGACATTCCAAAAAAAATTTAGTATAAGATAATTAGATCAATTCACTAAACAAATTTCAATGCCACTTAGATCTTCCCGGATGTAACACATACTTGCAAAAAAATATGCCAAAGTGGAACCTCTCCTCTCAACATAGTTGTAGAATCACTTATAGTTAATGCAAGTTGTCAAAATTTCACATGACCATGATGCCAAATCAAGGGGAAAAAACCATATGACCAACAAAGAATGTAAATCACACACTAGCCAATCTTGATCTGATATGTTGCATAAGCCGATATACTCACAGTACAAATTCTTGATCTAAGTATATATGAAATAAATGACTTTTGTATCAAATCTATCTTGAAAATAGAAGTTTTTAGCACTTTTTGGCTTTGATACCATGAAATGAAAAAGGATTAGATTGTTCCAAGCCAAAAGATCTCAAGTTATAACAAAACATCACATCAAGTATGATATGCAAATAAGAGATATTTCATATACTATTCAAAATAAGACATGCTAGTACAATAGGAAGCCCTTGCATAAGTAGGCAAGGAAAAACTAAAAAATAGCCTAACTAAGCAATGTGGGATAAATCCTCACATAAGAAAAACTAGGAAAAATATGAGATACCTAGCTATAACCTAGCAAACTTGAGAAATACATACTCTAACAAATTCTAGAAATATTCACTAGAAAGAGATCTATAGGAATAAAAAATCTATTATTTTTAATGAAATTTTATTTTAAAAAAATTAGATCACATTATATATATTCTTTATATAAATACCTTGAAATTCAAATTTCAAAATTTTATGATCTGTGGACTTGCATCCCATTTGTTCTTTCAATCTTATTTAGATTGGTTTATCTGTACTTAGCTAGATTAAGAAGAGTAATTATCTTTATATTTTATTTTTCATAGGTTTTCAATCTGCATTTACTATTTTAGTAAGCCTTAGATGTTGTGTTCAATCTTACAAAGCCTTGTACTAGAGTGTTAATGAAAGCTAAGGAACAACAAATAAAAAAAATTGAGTTTATTTTTAGAATAATATTAGGTATATATTTTTAAAAATTTTGAAATTAGAAATTATGATAAAGTGTATGTATATTTTCACATCATATATTGCAAATATGATAACTACCTTCCATATGTGTACAAACAGTTTTGAATTTTTATACACACTAGAAGTAAAAACTTAATAGGATCATAGGATCTTGAAGCGTATCCTTTTAATGTTCATTTACAAACCCAAGTCACTCATTGGTGTCATAAACTACAAATTGAGGAGGCACATAAGGCCATAAGGGCTCAAGTGTGATCTTGAATGCATTGGCTAAAAATTGGGGACAAGGTCATCAAGGAATTTTTTTCTCTTTTATGCTCTAGAAGGGCTAATGATAGAACTTAAAACATTAAGGATATGCTCGGCTTACCAAACTCCATGACATTCTACAGGCCTTTGTACATCATTATCATGGGTTTTTTCATCCTAGGCTAATTCCCCTAAGCACAAAGTTGTTCTCACTCAGTGTCTCCAATCTATTCCTTGTAAAGTTTCTGATGTACAATAAGTCACTTGTGATAGGCATTTAACCCTCAATGACCTTCATGAGGAGGTTATTTATATGGCTATTGATAAATCCCTAGGCATTGATGGTTTCCCATGTGAGTTTTATCAAATTTTATGGGATATTATTGATCTTGATATTTATAAGGTATACTCTGAAGCAATGTTAACAAATTTTTTGGGACCTCTCATAAATCAAGTTAACATTTAATGTATCCCTAAAGTTGGTGATTCTAATATTATTACCAACTAGAGGTTGATTACTCTTCTCAATGTCTCTTACAAAGTTATTGATAAGGCGTTGACTCTCAAACTTGAGCATCTTCTTCCCTTAATTATTAGAAGTGAACAAACAGGTTTTATCCAACACAAATACATTCTATAAAATGTCATTGCTATTTGGGAAGGCATGGAATGTGCTCATGTTTCCAATGAAAAGGACCTATTAGTTAAGATTGATTTTATGAAGCCCTATGACTGTATTGAGTGGCCCTTTATTTTGGTCATGCTTCAAGCTCTTGGATTTGGTCCCAAGTTTGTGCAAATAATTAACATGTTTTTCCAAGATGTTGCAGCATGTATCACCATCAATGGATCTCAATCCTCTCAATTTGAACTTCATGTATCACCAAATCTTGAATAGTGAAAAACATCTACTACATGATTACGATGATAAGCTTTAGTTATTGCCAAACCTGTAATGTCGGAAAGGCTCACAACAAATTTCTATGTTATATGATCTACAATGTCCCTATGTTGTAGGAAAAGTTCTTGTAAAGACGCTTGAGACCATCAAGCTGTAGAATTTGTTTAGGTTGTGCAACATGATTTAGTCTGAGAAATAGTTGGATCAATTAATCTCGTCTATTCTTCTATTATTTATTTACTTATAATTGGAGTTTGCTTATGGCAAAGTACATAGCATAGATAATATAATGGCCCTATTTAATATATGACAAGCATGTTTTGTATTTGAATATTTTTTTAATTATTCAAATCTAAATTATGTTACAATTTTTTATGAATTATATTATATGTTTGTTTATCTTCCTATGCATAATACATTTTCAAAATGAAATTTTACTTATTTTATAATATGTTGCAGGGCATACTTGCTTACAATATTTTTTACATTGGAACAAGTGGTTTATTATTTGGGTTAAATATACTACACAAGGTATAAGTAATTATCTTGCACAAACTTTTATCAAGTTTGAAGTATTAATTTAAAATTTGGATCAAAAAACCATTTTCAATTTAGTAATACCATGAAAACACAAAGGGACATGCAAGAAACCATAACATATTGCAATAACTACAAGAAGGAATGTCCATACTTTTATTCACATCAGTTGTTATGAAATATAAAAACTAAAGACAACAACAATGTGCAATGCATTATAAAAGAGAAAGTGCTTGATGAATTACTGTCGAAACTAGTGATCCAACAACATAGGTAATGTATATAAAAACCAAAGAAAGCATAATCCATCTACTATTAGAACTTATATATATGTGTGTGTTAAAAGCCTATTTGCATCGAAATCCATTTCATACACCCAATTATTAATAAATCATAGCACAAGTGACATGTAAGAACTCATATCTTGTTGATATTTATGAAAGTAGCCATTGTTTGCGTTGAATAAACACTATCCTAGTATTCTATGATACTAGGATAAAACATCGGGAACAAGTTATCTTAATATAATAATATAATAAATTAATGTTAAGATTTATAACAGAAATCTAAAGAATACTCATTGATTAATTATCCTTAGAGTGCTCAACACCTTGTCAATATTCATTGCTAATTTATTACTCAACGCTTTGGTAGGCATGCATGCAAAATTAAGTTATACGACATATATTTAGACATATAGTATCTTATGGAAATGAAAGCCTATTTACATCGGCTTGTACGGTGATACAACAAGAAACAAGGGATAATATATAACAGTTATCGTATAATACTACTACTCAGATCGCCCCACTAATTTACGTCTGAGCAGATATTCCCTTTTAATATACCAAGTTGTCTTGTTGACCAAATTAAAAGTTGCCCAAATACAAGTCTTTTATAATCCCTTATAATAGGCAGATTTTATTTTAATAAATATTATCAGTTTACTTCAAAGAATCCGATCGATTTACTTTATGAGTAATTGAATATATCCGATCGACTCCCTAAACATCTACTCAGATTAATCTCAACGATCTGCAGAATTAGATCACAATCCAAAAAAAACTACAAACCATTCCCGTAAGTCGCCATATTATACCCTGAATACTCGGTAATGCACATGCAGTGGTTTAATATATTTGAGCCCCATATCACTACAGTAAAAAAAAATCACTGTTATTAATTTATGGCTCAACTATAACCATTGTTCTTAAGGATACAAAATTTTACTGATCCTAATTTAATAAGGCACTGGGTAAAACTAAATCATTGCCCCTATATAGTAATGTAGATTTATATATTTCAATTTACCATTTTTAAATTTACCATAATTAAATCATTGCACTGTATTAATGAATCACTACACCATATTATGAGGCGTTGCACTCTAAATTCAACTTTAATTTATAACTGTTTATTGGCTCCATAACAACATCATTGTATTCCTTATTAATATCATTGTATATATAACTAGCATCTTTATATAGCTAATATTGCTGAATAAAATAGGTTCGTTCTATGTAAATGTCCTTTTAGCTGTATGAACAAATCATTAAACTTAAAGTATTAGAATATGTGGTATATTTTATTTTATGTAACCATGTACCAAATGCACCCTGAGGTGTATAAGTTAAAAATAAGGATATATATGTATGTGTGTATCACCATAATCATAATATTCTGAATAAATATTTTACTATGTCAATCGCCACTCTCAGACTGTTTGTATGATTATATTTTGGTTTGTATGGATTCAACTTTAACATACAGTCTCTATGTTTCAGATGCAACCATTATGAGTTTATAACTCTCCATTGGATGTGCAAACCAGTCCTCTAAAAGTATACAGTTCAAAACATATAGATTGCTAAAAATCTATGCTTGATAATACCACAATTTTAAGGCTTTGCTTACCTGCAATTTCTTGTTATTCCTCTATTGGATTGCTTATATTTTTCTTTCTTTTTTGTGTGCTACACCTCCTTCTCTTTGTGATACACCACCCTCCTCCTTTCCTTCATTATCTTCTTTCTTATTATCTATGAAAAGGGCGAATGGTTTTTTTAGATTTTTCTTTCCCTCTTATTTTTCTTTATTTTTTTCTATTTTTCTCATTATTTTAAGAATTTCTTTCTTTTTTTCTTTTCTATTTAAATCTTTCTTCTTTTTCATCTTATTCCATTTATTTATTTATTTTAGTTCTTATTATTTTTTAATATTTTCTAAATTATCTTAATAATAAAAGACTAATTAATACAAAAGTTAGTCATAATAATTTAATAAAGACACTACACTAAACTAACCATGCATAAATACTATCTAAATGAAAATGATATTAAAACACACTATGTTAACTATTATTATGCAACTAATCATGTGCTAGCTAATATGGTGTGTGCAGAATTGTAACTGATTTATTTGTCATCTTTCAATATCTTCATTTATGTCACCCCCTTCGATGATGTTCTTCCTCCATCACGCTCTAAAGTATGAGTTTTCTTACATCAACCTCACAACAAACAGATAGTTAAACCATATCAATATGATATAACTACATCATAAAATATAATAAAATTAACAAATCAACATGATCAAATATAAACATATACACTACATCTAAATCATAAAAATATAATCATATAACCTAAGTAATATTTTAATATCACATAACAGTGTATATCTCAAAGCTTAGTTAAAAATAACTAAATTAAATTTATCAACTATATATATATATATATATATATATATATATATATATATATATATATATATATATATATATCGATAATCAAATAGTTTGCTTAGCATAAATTGAGATGTAAATCTTTCCCTCTTAAAACTAGTAGTCATCTTAGATAACTCTTATTAAAATATAAATTATTAACTAAAAATATTGTTCAACAAAGAAATATCATAGTATAAAGTATCAAATTAAGTAGATAAATGTGAAATTTGCCTATAGAATTCATTATAGTCTTCTTCAAATAACATTATTCTCATAATATTAGTTCTACAAGACCCTTCTCTATGACATATTCTTACTTTACAAACAAAATTTGTGAATGTCAATTAGTCTAATTGATTCTATCATGACTACCCCAGGGTTTAGAATCGATAAGATAGGCCTATATACTACATGACTGACTACTTTTAATACTTTGAAGGGTCTCATATATCTCAGTGAAAATTTTACTAACTTTTAAAAAGTACATGAAATCATCTTAAACGCTAAAAACAAATGGCCAGAGAGAGTTCCACAAAACCTTTCACCCCCTCTGTACATCTCTAACTTAGAGAGTGTTTTTTTTATTTTGGAGAAAAGTGTTTAGGGAACCTGGTAAGAATTATGTGTATAAGTTAATATCATCATCACTCTGTGTATCTTCTGATAAGTATAGGATGTCAATATTATTGTTATTCCACATAGCTCCTAAAAATATGACGATGAATAGGAACTATAAATACTATATTTTTAATGTATATAAAATTAAAGAATAACCATTTTATAGTATACATATGTATGGTCATATGACTAAATTTGATAAGTCCATCTATCAAATCTTGAATTTGATAAGTCCATTTATTAGATCCAAATTCAATAAATATCGAGTCAATGTGAGACTAAATAGGATCCTTCCAATCTATTAGTAACCACATTCCTCATTCACCACTTTTTCCTTATGTCTTCATGACCTAATGAGATTCAAAATGTGCACAGGATTCAAATAATCTCAATTCCATACTAATAGATCACACAAAGTAATAATATATGATATATAATTCTACATGTACCATCATACATATAAGAAAAAATCATATAATCATTCTATAATTGTATTAAGTTACCAGTAACCAAACATAAATAGTATCATATTTCACAGCTTAACCTATTCTGTTATATTCATAATTAAAAGAAAATAAAGTTAAAATTATTATTTACAAAGGCCAAGGATCACAACGTCCTTAAAACCTTATAAATAAAGCAAGTGAAACAATGTCTTCCTACTTTCTTAGTTAGTTGAAAAATAAGTTATAAGTTTATCTCAACCCCTTAGATTGACAAGATGTTCTATACATCCTATACCCTACTCGCTCCTAGCAAAAGGTACATAAATAACTCTTCAAAACAACATGCTTTAGGCAAAAAGATAATATCAATCAAATCAAGGGTATATAATAACATAACAATTATAATCATCTTATAATTCTTAATCAAGAATTATAAATTCAAATTTTGCCACTCCACATGGTCTAAGTTCATAATTTTTTATAAAGTAGCACTAAAAGTATGACTCTAAAAGGTCACTAATAGAAAGTAGAGAACTAACATCTCAACAACAAAACTCTTAAATACCCTCACATGGTAAAATATAACATCACAACCTAAGTTACCATAATTACTACCTACTTACCAAACTTGTGAGAGTAGAATCATAACATACTTCTATAACTAAAAGAAAAATACTAACCACAAAAATGCATCAATCCATCATATCCTATAAATGCTCTCTCAACAAGAATTAAAAGACACCATCACATGAACTCAAGGGAATATGGTTAAAACAACATTTCAAAAATAAGTTCCCATTTAAGAAAAACACTAAATCAACATCATGAAATATGATTCCTCTTAGTAGGCTTATAATGATGTCAAAAGAAGGTGAGAGAGTAACAACTCACCTCTATTCTAACTATGAGAAATGATACTTCTTCCTAATCCACAAAAACATATGAGTCTCAATCCATGAACAAACTCCTAACACATTGGAGTCCTCAACAAAAATGACTATACTCCACTACAAGGAGAATTCCTACCACACTAGGTGGTGTCAAACTAAAAATGGTCTTATAAGATTTTTCACTCCTAGGATTAGTGTATATAAGACACAAAACTAATGCACATATACTTAAGTGAGAATCATCTCATATTTTTCAAACACTCACAACACAAATCATAAATGGTGAAGGTGACTTGATTTCCAAGTAAGGATGTAATTACACTCGAGGTATTCGATTTAAATGATTAAAAATAAGATATAAATATCTTTTTCATGACTCAAGAACTATGCTATGCACCTACCTACCCAAATATCTTATATAACCAGCACCATTGAGGCACTCATTAAACCAACCCTTTAATAACTCTAAAGGGTTGAAATTGCTCTCTAAAGTACACACTCAATATTCCACACACCATTTCATGAATGTCCCATACCTACAATAGTCACTAAGCCATATAGGAGGATTTATTAACTCTCAAAACTAAAATCATGTTATAACATGGTTTTGAACTGAGGCACTACAAATTTAAAATACACTTCTCTTAATTAGAGCAATATTTCATATCATTATAGTCACACTAGTAAATAGAGGGACATAAAAATGTTAATGGACTCATTAAGTCTTACATTTCAAACCATAGCTTTGATACCACATGTAACAACCTTACTAAATTCTACCTAAAAAGACATGAATTTTTTAATTAAATATATACACTACAAATAGATTACAAGATATCACACAAACATACTTATAAATCAAAAACACGCAAGCATACTCATTCGTCAAAGTCGTATGATTTATTGTAAGATATCACACAAACATATAAATCATACTCATAAAATAGCAATGTCTCACTAAATGTACTTTGGTTAAAAATTTTAAGAATAATAAATAATAATGATCTATAGATCAATCAAAATTCATACACACCACTTGATTGAATTACCTTCATCTGGTATTTTGATACTAGTAAGTTAGTGAAATATATCTCACTCTTTATTCATTATCAATAATACTAGTTTGATTAACATAATATAACCGAAAGATTCATACAATTTACATCTTACTAACAATCATATCATATAACATGGTAAACATAAGATAATCTAACAATATATATTTATTCCATCAAACATATGAATGAATCTCACATTATTATTTATCCCATAATAAAAATAATGACTACAATTTATATCACCTAAATAAAATACATATTTAATTATAATTTCTAATTACTATAAGTATTTTTCAAATATATGACACCCTATAATAACTCTTATTATCATAGCCTAGTGTTCTAAACAACTACTAATTATCAAAATCAATCATAAAGTCATAAATCTATGAAAACATAAGCTTCTACTCAAGCAACTAGACATGACAAAGAAATTCTTAGTTCATATGAACATTAAATATTCCATTCTAGCATTTGCTATACTCTCATGGGTTGTATGCACAAATAAATAAGATCCTATTAACTGTCATAAACATGTTATTAATATAAATAAATAACACATATATTTAATTCATCAAATGTATGTGTGTGTATAGACATAAATATTATAGATTATACCACTTGGGTATAACATACATTTAAACTATAGTTTCTTAAATAAAATATTCTCTATGACATCCCATAATATCATAATTTATTATACATGAATAAACTAATCAATTACGACATCTACACCACACTGACTATAATCCTGTGCAATGAATGGATGACTGTATGTGTGTGTGTGTGTGTGTGTGTGTGTGTGTGTGTGTGTGTGTGTGTGTGTGTGTGTGTGTGTGTGTATATATATATATATATATATATATATAAGTGCAATTGAGTAGATGAGTGCATTTGAGTGGGGTGTTTCCACTGTGAGATCAGATCTAAAATCAAGTGTAAGTTATCCTCCTGATCTAAAATCATAGAATTGTTGTTTGATTTGCATTAGCGATTACAATGAGTCAGATGGGTTGTGATTGATATCCGATTGCGGTCACATGTTCCACCTCCACTACATAGATTCATGGCTCAGCCTGCACTTCAAGTGTTTCATCTGCAGAACCTCTCCCCTGCCTTCACCCATGGCTACACCTCTCCTCTACCTTCGCCCATGGCTACACCTCTCCCCGCCCATTCTCAAGTTTAATAGTAATAATAACTAGCAATTTCCCCAAGGGTCAGAGGGTTTTTTTTATAATTTATTAAATTATACTTATTCTGAAATATTATATTAAATTTTTTATTAAATAAAAAGGTATTGAATATATTATAAAGATAATAATTGATTAAATAATTTAAATTTTTTTGATGGTATGGAAAGAAATAGGAGAATACTTATCTAACATGTTATACTTGTATCTCTAAATTTTTATGTCCTTTTTACTACTGGAAAAAATGAAATAAAATATTACAAATTAATATTAAACTTACATTACAATATTTCATCAAAAATTTAAGTATCATTTAATCCTTAAAAAAAAAATCATTTACATATGATACAAGAGGCCATAGAGATTCAACCACTATATACAAATTAATATTATAATACATCAATATTTAATAATTAAACACAACTAATGTTCTACAACAATTGCGTTCTACATATAAAACCGTCAAGTATTTCTAGTGATTGGTATTATTCTTAATAGGGAAAAGTGTCTAAAACAAAGAATTTACCAAACTGATTACAAAAAAATTATAAATTAAAAGCACCAGTAGATAGACATCATATTAAATGCACATTAGAAGTTATCACCTATACACTTAGATACAACATAGATGCATAGATTTTATCAAACATAATATCAAAAAATCTAATAAGGCATGCATTAAGATCTAGGCTCTAATATGTTTTTGAAGCATGCAACAACATATCCATTATTTTTTTGCAAACAATTCTACATTTAATGATGATTTCAAAAGGCCAATAATTATTAGTAGTAGTAATGCATCTATGATCTTCTAGAGATGAAGTTCAAACACATTTAAGTATATTTATGGAAGCATAGAGACAAGTATTTATGATGAGCAAAAAGTCTCATATCAATTTAATTTATTATATTGAAATTAATTGTTGAAATTTGAAAAGCCTCAAATATTTACAAGAGCTCTCAATTGGGTCGATCATTACCACCCATGAAGATTTAGTTAGCCTTTAAAATAGAAAAATAATCCTCTACAAATTTACCTCCTTTGTTTGCAGAGGATAATTATTCTTTGAGCATATGTGTAATTGGGTAAATCCCCTTGGACAAATTTAGTTTATTTATTTTTCTTTGCAGAGGTTTTCAAAAGAACATTCAAAATATCTATTTGATTGTTTCTCTACAAAAAATTATAAATTATCCAAGCAACACTTAGAAGAAGAAATCAAAAATCTCCCCTCTGTGGAACCATTAGGTAAAGGGTTTAAAATTCAAGAATCGGCTAGACTAGTGTATCTCAAAGAAACAACTTCGGTTGTTATAGCTTCCTTTATGATTATAATTTGTTCATTTATAGGACTTGTACAAACATGAAGAGGATTTTTAAAGTACAACCATCCTAAGAATATGATTTGGTGGACCTTAAATCTAGAATGGACTCCCTCTCTCATGAGTTGGGACAATTGTTTTCCATTATCATACAATTATATTTTATGCATTATTTAGACTATACAAATATAAAAACCATCAAAATGTTGAAAAATAATTGCCACCAATCATATCAAACAATATCCATGGAAAAACTAATTTGAAGCTTTGAAATAATTAAACTTGTACATTTGTTTGCATTATAATTATTGATATTCTTCTACCTTATGCTTAGGTAAAAGCTTCATCAGTTAAATGTTTAGTAATACATTTACATCATTAGATTCTCAAACATTTCAAAACAATCTGGTACTATATTTTGTTTGTAGTAATTAACTTTCCAAATTGATTGGACATGAGTTAATTTTCTTGTAAATATAAATCCATGCTAAACAATCAATTTTTTTCGTTCTTTAATCAACTCTCTCAAACAGAAGTACATAAAATATGTTATTATATAATTTGACCACAAATAAGTTCAATAATTTCATGTTTTTAGAATTTTATGTTTTAATGTAAAAGGGGCTTTTGGATAAACTGTGGAGAAAATAATGATCAAAATTGTCTACATAATTTATTAAAAAACTCATTTTTATGTGTAAATAGAAATTTAAATTTAAGAAAAAGGTAATTATATTTAATTATGATAAAAAAATTAGATAATTTATTTAAAATTCCTCATATAATATATAAATATAATTTTAAATTTTTAAAAAAAAAATACTGATTAGATCTAATTATTGTTAATTGACAATATAACATACCAAAACACTAGACCTAAGTGAAAATTGGATCTAATTATTCTGAATTGCTAGTTTCATAAGGTCTAACGACATTGATTTAGGTGAGTCTATTTGCTATTCCCAATATTATTTAGATGACACTACCTCATACTTCCAATAAAACCTCCTAACTGTTTCTACTTGATTTGAAGTCGAAACCCCTTTCAAAAATACAAATATCTAGTGTAGCATACAATGTGCCACTAGGGAGTTTAATCAAGAATCAATTGTTTTGTGACTATAGATTTACACCAAATTGTTTAATATAAAAAATATATTTATGTTATATCTTAGATTAATATACTATATTATACTATAAAATAATATTAAAATTAAAATATAACATAAAATAATAATAATAATAATATTATTATTATTATTATACAATAATATTATTATTACATTTTATAAATATATTAATATAATATAATAGATAGGACCCTATTCATTTTATGTGGCAATTAGCAAAATCAAAACCTCATGTGACCTAGCTCAAGCATAATCCCATCTATAGCATAGCTGAGGGAGCCAGCCATATGGCCCTAAAATCTTTGATTTTTCAAGATCAACTTATCTTTTTCACATTTTATCTGCAATACACTACCACACACTTCACATTGTAATCTCCAAAAATCCACTCAAATTCCAATTTCTCTAATATTATAACTATATTTAACAAAATAAAAATGTGGCAATCTGCATGCCATTAATATATACCATAACGTGGTGGGAAACATGTATGCAAAATGTGGAATAATGGAGGACACTTGTAAGGTCGGTTAGTTTCCATTTTTTAGCATTATTAGGCAAAAATGGATTGGGTGTTTGGAAAGTTTTATGGCTACAGTAAAAGTGCCTTGAAGATTGAATGCCATATCAATGATGTATTTGGGCAAAGCCTTAAATTTTATAGTTGAAAATTTTATTGAGAAAGAGACCAATGATTCCATTTTAGGTTTCCAAAGTGGAAGTAGGTGTGTGGTACTATTGTATAATGTTTGGAATTGGAAACTATTCTGCCATATCATTTTGTTATAGTGTGAGGAAAGGAAGTGTGAAAAAATGCCCTTTATCAAGCTAGAATAAGCATTTTTAGTAAGAAGGCAAAAACTTCCCAATGAAGTGGAGCTACGAAGCTAGCCAAGAAGTTATTCTGATCTTAGATATAAGTTATCATCGTTTATCATTTTGGATTGCAAAAATCTTAACACTCTATAATGTTTTCAATATATTTGACATTAAAATTCACCTATGGTGTCAAGGCACACCAGGGTCTGCATACTACATTAGGGTATTGGTATTGATTTTTTGTGTGTTCATTCATAGATCCCCTCATTTTTTCCATTGATAGGTTTTGCTTTTGAGAAATCGACACTCTAAGTCTGCTAACAAAGTCACAAAAAGATGCCAAACTAGGTATGTGTTGAATGTGCATTAAGATAAAGAGCTCAGAGCCCTGACTTCTTCCTACCATTGAATTTAATAAACATGGCACAACACAATTAGTCAATAGTGATAAAATTGAGACTACTCAGGTAGAAAGCTCACTATTTGGTCGTAGGCTCCACATTGATTAAGTATTACACATGATTGAGACCCCAAAATTGACATCCTTCTTGACTTTGTGGTGGTTGAAACTTAAATTATTTAGGTATGGTTTTTTATTTTGACATGGTCATCTTAGTTATTATAGATATACCTCCTTGATTTCTATCTCAAATAGGGATGCCTTCAATTACAGGGACATCTTATTCACTTTTGTCTCACATTTTAAACTTTCAACAATATCAAAGAGGACAAGGGGGGAAAATGTGCTTGACTGGCAATAGATAATTTCCCTTGATAACACCATTATTCCAAGGGTGATTCCTCTTGCTACACACATTTGTGGTGTATAAAATTATAATATAAACCAAAATGAAAAATAGAAATAAACACATGAACATGAATCAAACTACCGACTTAGGAACAAAAGGGTGATGCATAACTATTGTGATTAGTGATGGATAGTTATAAGGGTGGTCGCCAACCTTATATGTCCCCTACTATACGAATTGAATGTGTAAATCAGTCTTCAAAATAACCACAACAAATCACTCCATGCCTAAACCAACAAACTGTAAAACCATCATCCAATTCATCGTGTCAATGTTCTAGGGGGTAAATGGCATATTTTTTTATTTTGTCTCATGTGACATGAATCTTGGGGCTTCACCCCATCGTATAATCCTCCTACTAATAAGGGTGCATAACACCAAGTCTTTATGGGAGGAGTGACTAATAGTAGTTTGTTATTTGTTATGAAATAATATGGGTGTAAGGTTTGTGTATTACTATTAAATTTTTTTGCTTGCAAATGATATATAGGATGGTTAGACCCTCAGAACATAAAAATGTTATTAATCTTTGGAAAGTCTACTTTAAAGCTTTGTGATTAAATAAATGTCAAAATATTTAGTTTTTCTAAATTAAACACAGATAAGGATTTTATTTACTTCCCTATTTTGTAAATAACTATGAAAGTAAATAATAATTTTAAACCAATGCAAATAACTATGCATATTTTGATAGCATAAATATATGCACTTTACTAGTCTAATTGCCATTGTTCGTTATCAATTGAACAAAGTCCATTAAATTCCATATATTTATATTATCATTAGTTAATGTGAAAAAAAATCAGTCTTAGAGACAAATAATTAAGACTAGAATTTTGAAATTCACTACATTAAGTGAAACATTTGGGTGCACTTTTATATTTATGTAATCAAAGGCTAAATTTGATGTTGTAATACATATATTTAAGTTGTTCAAATACATGGAATAAAAAGTTAATTTTTTAAAGTGATAAATTTGAATGTTGCATTATGTGTTGTTCAAAATCCATGTCATTTGTATTGATTCATTGTTATGAATAAAACAATTCTGCATTAGTGATACACCAATATATTATAACATTTGTAGAGCTTTTTGAAAAGTATGCTTAGAAATTAATAGAATACAAAAAAATCCTGCTCACTTGTCCCAAACCTTTATGAAATAAACTTGTAATGCCATTCTAGATATGGGGTTTGTGCTTGAAATTTTAGAACTATGTGGTCTGCTATTATTGAGCTCAAAAAAGATTATTTCTTATGGAATCTATTTTATCAGGGCTTGCTTGTGGGTGACTGACTCAAGTATTTGTGAGTGCACAAATCCATTTGCCTAGATTGTTGATAACCAAAGACTGTTAAGCACCTTTTTTTGTTTTACTCTCACGCACAATCTACATGGCATTAGATTCATTCCCTTTTTCAGCCCTTTTGACTTGAATTCTTCACATGGAAAATGGCTCTCTTAGGGGACTCAGATTTGTTGCCTGCAAAATATAATAGATTTTGATAGATCTTTCAAGCTAATATTTTATTTCAAATTTAGAAAGGTATAAATTATGATTGCTTTAATCATGAAGAGATGGAACATAGTTTTTCTATTACTAACAAATTTATTGTTCTATTTAATGTTACTCTTCAAATTCAAAGTCAAACAGATAAAGTTTGTCTGGAAGTCAACCACCTCTACAATTTGCTCAACCACTAGGGAAATACCCCATGTATAGTTATTCATGAACATCTTAAACCACCACAACATCCAAGACCTCCTCAAAAATGAGGTCATGGGCCACAACGATAGCATCTAGAACTAAAAACAAGAGTCATTCTCCTTATTGGTCACCACCTCACTGATATTCTCCTTGTTGTGATGGTATGAGTGGCTATTCCAGATCTTAAGGTGATGGTAGGGGTTGGGGATTTCCTCGCCCATCTCATGATGGTGACATTAGGGGCTGGGGTCCTCTCCCCAATCCAAATTTTTACAGCTGGCTATGGTAATCTCTTCTAAAATAAATCAAGATGAGACATTAGAGGCATAACAAGACACTGGTTGGGAGCCTTTACCTGTGGATGAGGATCCTCCTACCCTATGAGGATGGGGTGGTAAGCCTCAGGACCTACCATCTCCACCACCTCCCTCAATGTCCATGTTTGTTATGCTTTCTTAATTATTCTCTTTATTGTTATTTGTTCTTTTCTCTCTCTGATTTGATGTCAAATTATTAATGTGATGTTTATTTTTATGGGTGTGGTCATTTATTGACCGCTTTCTAGACTTTTATTAAGGTGTCCTTGCCCTCAATGTGATTATGTTCATGGGCTGTTACTTTTCCACCCACTTATTTTGTATGATTAGTGTTGTACCATACCTTGTTTGATTAATATATAGGTATGCTCTTCAATTAAAATAATCTTGTGATTTCTCCCTATACAAGTACTCTTACTACATGAAAAAAATTTGAAGACATCATAAACATTCCCTTGAGTGCGTATATAAAGTTTTATCAACTTACATCAATTTGTTTAGGAGATATAATAATATTAGTTTGATAAAACCTTAAGGTAGGGTTTAAGGCCAGACTTAGACCCAAGAGCTAGAATAATTCAAACTTTTAGGTTTTTCAAGTGATATTTTCACTTGGTAAATAATCTTACCTATCATAAAAACAATTTCCAATCATTCTCTAACCATGAACAATCCTAAAATGACAAGAAAGAATCTTTTCTTTAGACTACTACAATCAAAAGCTAAGTATACAAACCCAAGGGCAAGAATTTTCTAAAATCTCAGAGTTTTAAATCTTTGAAAGTTTATTTTTACTTTGAACATGACATATAAAATTTTATCTACCTCTATTTATTTCTCTTAAAGCTTCATAATACAAAAATTATGAAGAATTACACCATTCTATTAGGTTATGTCTCTAGGAAGGTCCTATCTTCAACTTGAAAGTCATAACTTCATCATAATATCATCAAAAAAGATCAAATAAAATTAAATAACATGATATTACTCATTCATAAATGTCTTTGAAGTATATTTAATCATAATATCACCTTCTTTTATTGATATATCTTCAAAATACATATGCAGATCCCCTATACACTACTCCCCATCTTCATATAATCATGCCACTACTCCTTTTCTAATCATCTTCCTCACTTCATTGTGTTATTTCTTGATGCTTCATGGCTTATCATATTTTTAAAACATGACTTTTCTTAGTTTTATTTTGTTTTATACAAGAAGAATCTCTCAATTGTCTTAGGACTTATCTAAACATGCTAAGTTTAACCTTATCCTACATTGGACATACTTCTAGATTGGTTTAAGATAGATTTACATTAAATTAAGAATAAAGATACTAAAACATTAAAAACACCCTCTATCACATTAATGGACCCTTACATACATAATCATGATCATAATCAAGCTTGCATAATAAGGAAACACTCTCATTTGCCACTTAATCATTCAAATATTTGATAATACAATTTTCAGTGGGAAAAATCCATTTGTCACTCTTAGAGACTTAGAATTTGAATTCTTACTGACTTACCTAAAACCTTATTAAACCAGACATTGACTCATCAAACCAAAATGTACATATAATTGATGATGCTCCTACATCAAGGTTCCATGTCCATTTACAAGGAGGAGGTCCATGAAAAAGGCATGGAGAGATGTTTATTGGTGTAAAATTCTATTTCTCCATTAACATACTAGTAAATGTTTACTTAAATGTGAAGGCATTCAAAAAAAAAACATGAACAAAGAAAAAACTTGAAGAAACCTATGAACATAAAAGACACATAATAGAAAATAGGAACATACAAGGCACAATAACCATAATAGCCATGTGAAAAAATAAATAACCAGGAATGTTTGTTTGTGGTGTACAGGGAAACATTAACTTACCATAGTGATGGAGAAAATCTCATCAAGCCATATGGAAAATGGTGATGGATTCCAAAGTAATGACCCATGCGTCTTTCATCCAAAGATCAACCCAACAAAAATGTGTCGCATATATAAATAATAGAGCAGATTGGATGGAAAATATGTGAACAACAACTATATTAGTCTACATTTAAAATATTTATAATTCTGAATTAATAACACATGAACTTGAATGTATAAAATGTTTTGGTTTGGTAGAAAAAAAATAAAAATTCATTGGTGTGTCAGTCTACAAACTGCAGACTTATAACCTGCAACATGATCATCTGAATATGTTGGTGGTTGAATGTTAAAGTATGTTTGTAGTTTAATTTTAATCTAACACTCTCTATAAATAAAACTCTCTCTATAATTCAAACTCTCTACAAATAAAAAATTGGCATTTGTATAGTTTTGTTTGATTTATAGACGATAATTTATATTTAAAAATTTGTAATTTGAATTGTCTATGAATGGTGAGTCTTGGATGTGTATTTACATTCAATTTTTCAAGTGACGCCCATGAATGGAGGTTGGTAGAGTCATATGTTGGAGCCTAATGTTTAAATTTTTAATTTGATACAATGTAATTAAAATTAAGTGGACTAGATGTTGCGACTTTTCTCTCATGCACCTTACAATCAGAGGTATAAAAGTGCAACTGAAGGGCTCAAAATTTTCATTGGGGTTAATGCTTTTCAAATGTTTACACCTTTAAAATATAAGTAAAGTATATAATATTTTGAAAGTTCTATTTTAGTTTGGACTTGATAATGGTATTAATGAAATTTATATTTGTATTAATGAAAATGAAATCATTTTGTTGAATATGATGTATATTTTATTTTTACCTAGAGTGCGCGTCTATTTTGGAAGGGCACCAATAATTGTATAGAAAGGTTCATATTTTTAATATTAATTATTCAAAAAATGAATGGTCCAACACTAAAATGTTTAAGTAACTTTTAAAACAACTAAACAACCCATAACACACAATCAAATAAATCTCAATAACTCATGACTACAAAAAGGGGTCACAACTACAATCATAACCATTAGACCCCCCTCAGCTATTGGTCCTTTCCCCTAGTGAATGTGAATCCACTCAGCAATTTTGAAACTCATCCAAAGTAAGAAAAGATAAATCCCTAATACAACAACATTTTTTAGAAAGTTTATTAAGTCATTCAAAGGTATAAGATAGGTTAGCTACTTTGATTAGTATATTGAGATACAATGATGTGTATAAATATGATGTGCTATTAGGAAGGAATTGAAGCACTCTCCATTGGCCCTTTTGAATACACATCACCACCTCCTCACATAGATTTTTCAATACTGTGAGTGTGATGATGTTGATGAGCACTAATAAGACTTATCATAGGGAAAACATGAAATACCATATGAAAAACACTTCACATATGTTCCATTTCTTATAAGAGGTATTTTAGGATAATGATAATGATGAAGAAAATGATGACAACAATGATGGTAAAGATGATGAATGACTCTCTACGTTGTTACAATCACCATCTAAATGTATGAGTTAAAACTTGCTCATCCATTGCCTTGGGGAAAGTCATCTCAACTGCTACATCACACCCCTTAGCTCCAGATCGGTGGTCGATACCATGCTAACTATCAAGATGTTGAAATAACACTTGAGCTCTAAGTTCATTTTAAAATTTAAAATATTCATAGCATATTTAATTTTTATATTAGCATTTGCACCCTTACATGCAATGAATGTGTCAATAAAGACTCTCTATATTCCCATGAAAAACTCATTCCACACCATTCATATGTCCTTATTGTCATTGAATACTCACTAATAATGCTTAATCAACAACACAATTTAAAAAATTTAAATCAAATTCATAAAATTCATAAAACAAATTTAACACAAAACATTTATAAGTAAACATTACTCCAACAAATACATACCATTCATACTTCAAATTTAACACATAACATTCATAAATGATTTTACTATTATTACTAAAACCTTTTTTATTGTCTCTTGAAAATTGTAAACTATTTTGATTCCATTTTAAAAACATAATTATTATAATACATTATAAGAGAAAATCAGCTTCCCTACATAACTCTTTAAAAATTGTGACTTTTTTAAAGATTCCATAAACAAAACATTCTATAAATCCCTATTAATGTGATCATAAACCTTAGAAGGTCCATTGCTAGTAATGCACTACTAGAGCACTAATTTATTGAACAGTGTTCATGTATTAAAACTTAAAAACTTAAAGATAGTTCATACATGTATGGACTTCATGTAAAAACTGTGTGTACAAAATTTATAAAGTAAACAGAAAGATAATTTTTGTATGAACTTTCATGAAATAAATTTCATATACCAAACTAATGTCTTATTTGATACTAACCAAAAACTACCTTCACTATAACACACCATTGATTTCATTGTTAGGTCAATGGCTTTAGCATCCTTAACAAGTATGTAAGAAAGAAAAAGAGGAGAGAATGAACATAAAAAATAATAGAGAATTTGATTAAAAAGAAAATGTATTAATAAAAAAATTAATATAATTTATTAATGAATAAACATATAAATATCTTACAAAAATACAATCTAACAATTAAAACTACTCAAATTCAAATTAAATATTTATAAAAATATAAAAACTTTTATTAAACTATTATCCAAACTCATAAACACCAAGTGTTATGTAATATATTTTTCAATCTCATAAGGCAGTCTATGGGGACGTAAATATCTAATATCTAAATTAAATTAAATTAGTTTTTCAATATATTTCTGTTGGGCAAAGGAAGCCCAACAGATTTCAAATGTGTATGCCATGTTGATCTTACGTTTACATGGCTGAATAACTTTTTGGTACAAAGAATAACTTTCAGTAAATATTGGTTCAAAACAAAATAACATAAAAATATAAATTACATAGTAACATCGGATAAAAATGGCATCAAAATAACATTACAAATATTTTATGTACATAAAATTAAATTTAGGCACATGCCACAACACCCAAAGGGGGAGGTGGAGGATCATTCTTGGGTGGTAGAGGACGCTAAGAAATTTTTTTCAAGGGAAGATCCAACATCACCCAAGGATCCATGGGGCTTGGGCTAGCCAAAAAAATAATGTCCCATTCATTAAAAGGTTGCATCATAGGACCAAAACAACCAACTGGCACCCCCCACTAGGAGGCCCAACATCATTTTTTCCACGTGATGGTGGTGATCTTCATCTTCCAGATTGGGGGTGGGAGCAGGGCGAAGGGTGGATAACTAATTGTGACTACGAGACCAGTTTTGGAAACATCTATGAGTTGGAGGTGGTGGGCCCTGTGGTGGATAATCCAGGGGGATGTTACTCATGGCACATGGGGCACCCGCCGCCCCCCCCCCTCAAATGATCAAGCAAATCTTAAATAATTTTGAGCTCCATAGAGAGCTTTTCAACTTCGACTTGAATCTGCATGTAGGCTGAAGATAGTATAACAACGTCATCATTAATATATAAATGACAAGAAGATTCATCATTATTAAACAACGCATTTTTTTTATCTTTCCATAATTGAAATAAAATGACAGCGCTAAATAAATTTCATAAAAAATCTATAGGTTGACCAATTAACAAAATCCTCAAGGAGGGCCAAAGACTAAGAGAAAGGATCAAGGTAGTATGCTTGAAAGAGACTATGTATCCAATACCAAATAGATTGGACTTTAGGACATGTCCAAACTATGTGCCTCAAAGACTCTAGTCCGTTATAGGCTGGGCACTTAGCTGAGCAATTCCCAAGTGGGAAAGATACTCCTTGTGTAGAAAGCCTTGATAAACCAAGCACTAGAGGAAGTGCACTAGTTTGGGTTCAAGCTTGGCTTTCCAAATTATGTCAAGTCAGGGAAGCTACATTCTAGGCAAAGAGTTAAGGTTCCAGTGTCTATTGAGCTTGTCGAGCACTAAATAAAAGGGCTCATCACCTAATAAAGGAGACCTATAGAATAACTCTTGAAGTGGATATACAATTCCATCTCGAATCCTTCCACCAGGAGCGTAGAGGTTGAAAACTCAATTTGTGAAGCATAACATCTAGGATTACCTCTTGAATGTGAAGAATAATTGGTAAGTAACAGTTACTTAGATTGAATTTTACTTTTAACATAGGTTGGGGAGCCTAGCCATGAGCAGAGACTAAATACTTTATAGTATGAATCCTTATTTTAAAAAACCTCAAGTTTTTTATGCTAGACAATTCTGCCAAATAAAGAGTAGTATTGGTCACGATGGGAGACCACCAAAGATTATGATCATTGAAAGAAAGTCCACTACAAAATCTATCACCATCCAATTTTAGATATGGCTTAAAAACCTTGTAGTATTTTCAAATGCTTTTATCCACAAAAGAACTTTAAATGTTGACTAGAGCAAGCATAATTATGAGAGTATAGAAGCCAATGTTCTTACTGCTAGATTTACCATAAAGAAATCCAAATGATATGCAATGACATAGAAGAATTTTTCAAGATTCATTACCTTCAATGTTTCTAACCACCCATTTGACACATAAATCAATGCTCTTTCAATAGGTGTCAATAATTCCCATACCTCATTTATCATGAATAAAACAATGGATGTCGTAAGAAACTCTTTGGAAACCTTGCATTTACTAAGCATTAGACCAAAGAAAATATCTATGAAATTTGTGCAACTTGTCATAGGAGAATTTAGAAGGGGCCCAACAGGAGGAATAATAGACACGAGTCGTAATAAAAAAATTGGTGCACACCTAAAACTTTCTAGAGAGAGAGAGTGGTTTGGTGACCTAGTACTCCACCTTTTTCTCCACTAAATTTATGAAAATTTTCGTAGGGAAAATCTCAAAGGTAAAAAGGATCCCAAGAAAATTGAATTATTCCCCTATGTGAATCTACTTTCATCTATATTGGAATAACCAATTAGGCATGGGCATCATACTTTGTCTTAAATATTGGGTCTTATTCCACTACAAGATAGTCCCCAAAGCTAATCAAAAAAATGTCAAGATAATGCAAAGCTTTCTTGAATTACTTTCCATGCTCTTCTAGAGTGTTGAGGGTGTCATCTAAAAAGTGGCCATTGATGAGTTATAAAGATCAATCAAGGAGAACACTACCCCATATGAGACACCACTTGACTCAATGAACTAACAAATACCCCTATATATTTAATAAATATGGCATATAAGGCCACAACAAGAGGTCAACCTTGATGAACAGATCAATAAAGGCAAAAAAATCATATTTGAGACCTTTGATAGTTAGGTTGAGGCATCCACAAATAGAGCCTGAACTGTTGAAATAAATAATGGTCCAAAGCCAAGGTCCAATAACATGACTAGAATGAAAAGCCATTCAATCATATTATAAGCCTTCTTGAAATCAAGTTTGAGAAAGATGGTTTTCGGATGAGAGGCTCTTGCCAACTCCATACCCTCCCAAACAAAAATAAGGTTTCAAAGAATCTATATGATTTTCTTTGCACCACAAATTTTGGCTAAGTATTTTTTTATTTTGGCATGGAATCGGCACAGTACGGAAGTATCATAGCACAAAAAGACTATGGCATGAAACTAGACTAGCGCAAAAGCACCATGGCATGGAACCAGTAAGGCACAAAAGGATAAGGGTGTGGAAGCACCATTGTGAGAAGACCTAGTTAAAGAGGAGAACTAACCATGAGGAACCTGAGAGCATAGGACTTGAAATAAATTGAAAGACTTGGGGAGTGCATAAGAAGTGGGAGACAGTTAAGGAGCAATTATCAATGGTCACCCAGACCTTATCCATCAAGATTTTTTCATCAACCCATAAGGAGAAAAACACATGGCAGTAAGGATCTAGCATAGAATGAGTATATAGAGGTACACAAGCCTGGGTCCTTAGGAGAAACTAGTTAATAGACTACTATGACTCTCAATTCATGGAGAGTTTGTTGGCCAATTACTCATGTCATTTATGTTGTAACTACTTGGTCAAGGAAAAACAAGTATAAATACCCCTGTCTGAAAACATTATAGGTGATGAATTTTGGATATCATTTGCTAAAGCTTAATATAAAAGTTTTGGGTATTATAGTCATTTTTGATGTTCAAGTTCCATTTTATTGATAATTATGTATTTGTGGTGGGTTTTGAGTTGAGTACTTATATTTGGAACTTGATATGATATCTATGCAACCTTTACTTTTTCTGAGTAACAATCTCTAAACTCCATGGCACTTCTTTGCATAACTATGGTTGTTGAGATTAATAATACTAGGATCAAAGTAGTATATCTATTTTTATATATAACTTCTAACCAAATATAATTTTTAACCCAAAGAATATGGCTGATATGTTATTGCACAACATAAACCATGGGAACTAGTTTTCCTAGTTGCACACTTCAAGTGAGTGTGCAAGACCACAGTCTTGCATGATGGGCTAGCGTGCTATCTCATTAGGGCTGCACTTCACTGCTAAAAACATTATTAAGAATAAGAACCCAATATTTTGGTTCTATTAGTGGGACCCGTAGCTTCTTGTTGCACTGTAATGGAAGATGCTTGAACGTATCGCCCTTGAGAGTATTGAGCAATAGATTATTGGGGTTGAGGATAATTTTTTGGTTCCATACCTTGAACCAAGAGTTTTCACATGTCTGTGGATAGAATATATCTCTATATTGCATTATACGAAACTTTCTTTGTTGAAATCCTAGTTCATTTGTATACTTGGATATCTGTGTATGCTCAAGGTCAATCATGAAACTTTGGGAGAAGACAGTCTTGGACATTAAAATGATAATGAGCTTTAACATGACTTGGAACACCATGGATACAAGTTGCTAACATCTGGTGGAGAGGAGTGTTGAATAGCTACATTTTGGATTATGTTGTAACTACCTAATCTTGTCATGAAGAATCCAAGTTCTAGTTCCTAAGAGAACCGCATGGTTGATATATTAGGCATTTCTCATTAGAAATCAAGAATTTGTTTATTAACTATGGACTTGAAACTATCCCAATGGAGAGTTAAATCCCTCTTTGCATGAGTCGTACCTTTTGGAGGGGAGTAGAGAAGAGTTGGTAAAGGATTTTAGGTTCATAATGGTAACCAGTCAGCGGTCATTGTGAAAGCAAAGATATGATGAAGCTCAGTAGAGGATCATATGAGTAAGTGATACATGAAGGGACCAAGAGAACTGAATAAGTGTTTTTAGGATCCATAGGGAAGCGAAAACACACAAAAAGGATCCCATCAATTTTGAACCATGTCCCATGCCACTTTTATCATATGAATAAACTATCTAGACAACATAAACTGAAGAACCAAGTTTTAACCAAGCATGTTCCCCAACCATAGTGTGCACTCATGATTTTAAATTAGATGAATTACATATACATAATTAGGATACAAATAGTGTGGAATCGAAAATTGATCCTATAAGGGATATTGTAGCTAAGCCAATTCTAACTGATATAGACTTAACACTTTCTTTCCCTCTTCAAGGGAATTTCATGGCATAATTTAGGATGCCTAGAGGACCTGGCATTCATAGTGGATAAAGTATGAGCCCAAATCTAATTAATTAACTAGCTATCATGCCTCATGACACATGCGTGACTATTGGAGGAACTGGAAGTGGACTAAGAGGTGGCAAAAGAAGTGGTGGACTTCCCCCTAAAGGGACAGGGTCTAGGGGTTCTCAACAAACACTAGTGTAAACACCTCTACTATCAATGGCATATTATGAAATGATGTTTCACCTAATTGAATATCAAGGTGTGGACTTATTTGGAGGGCACGAGGCATAACTTCTTCTGAATGAATAGCCACACAATTCATGACTAAACTTTTAGAGTGAGCACATAAATGGTATAAAAAGTTTAACCCTCAACAAGCGGTGGTTGATTATGATCGACTCAAAATGGCATTCCTTTAGGAATTTGACATTTTTGAATTTGATCAACAGAGCATTGTTGCACTGAAGGATATAAAGTAGGAATTAACTAAAAATGTAGGGGAATATGACACAAGGTTCAAAACACTTTTGTCAAAGTTATCATTTGAAATCAATGTTGCTCAACATGCATAGTGGTTTATGGGAGGTTTGTTACTACCTTTTTTATGAACACTATCCCAAAAGACTTTTACTATCTTGTGCAAAGCTTTGAAAGCTTCCCTCTGCACTGAATCTATTGGTAGTATTGACATTAGCATTAGTTCCTTCATGGAAGCCCAAATAGCATCAATAGCATCATATCTTGAAAAACTAACTAAAAATAATGCATATGATACTTGTACTAGTCTTTGGTGCATCGATTACAAGTCTGAAGGACATAACTAAAGTAACTCCCTATGTAAAAACATCAGCACTGTACTAAAGTAGTCATGTGAAATCTACCATGAAGAGAATGATGTCTGCTTCTTTCCTCTTTTGTAGTGAGCCACACATAAGGTGTCTAAATATTTTAAAATATGCAATTTTTACACCCATGGCATAAACTATTATTGGCTGATTAGTGACATCCATGAAGCATGCACATGAAATACGCACCAAGCCTCTATGTCTAACAATCAAGATCATGATGGCATGGTCAAGGTAGAGGATGACGATGAGGCAGTGATCATTTCCCACCAAGAACATGTTATAAGTGTGGATCCCTGGACCACTATCAAAGGGATTATCTAGTTTATCCTACATGTGTTTTTTTGTAAAAAGGACCATCAATTGGAAGAATGTCTTGACTTGTACACGACCATCACTAAAGAGAGAAATGAAAAAGGTGAAAGTATGATTTGTATTAAGAAACCACATTGGCATGCATGTTCAATCACCCCAATAGTTCAACAAGTGAATATAACTACACATAGCAGAGGAAAATGTCAATCTACATCTACTCCTATTAACAAGGTACAGTGTGAAGAGCATCAAACGAGGAAGTATCCTGATGCCCAACATTCTTCTAAGGATGTGCTCCAGGACACTATGATGCTGGTATGAGAACTATAAGTATAAATTAAATTTATTAAGGACCAAGAAGTAACATAATGTGCTAATATGCAAAAGGAAGCAGAGCCTCAAAATGTGGCACAAGATGATTTTTAAGAGCTTTATAAGCATATGTTGGATGAAGACATTGTCCCACAACTAAGGATTTGGCTTAAGCACCAGGTACAAGAACCAATAGACACTCAACTTCAAATGGATTGATATACTAAGGAACATCATTTGAATCATGCTCATTGGAAAGATACCCCTTTTCATCCTACCCCTAAATAGAACAAAGAAATACTAATAAATGCTACCATCAATGGTTGGGTAATTTAGGGCATCTTAGTTGACACTTACATTGAAGTTAACATCCTCATTAAGGATGCTTGGCATAAAATGGCTAGTTTGACATCACAACCTTCACTACATGTATTGTTCATGGCTAATAAAACTCATGCTCTACCAATTGGCATCCTCAAGAATGCAATAGTGGATAACCTTAGAGTACCTTTCAAAGTTGACTTTGAATTTATCAAGTTAGCAAAAGTCAATGACTTCCTAGATCTATTAGGGTGACCCTAGTGTTATGAAAAAAATGCAAACTTGAGTATCAAAAAGTGCTACATTAGTTTTGAGAATGTTGATCAACATGTTGTTATTCCCTTAGATCAAAAACATGAGCCCCCATACGTAGAACCTATTAATGTGGAAGAAGATATTAACACAATTATAATGTCACTGCCATAGATGTTCAGCAATGTGATCTTACTCTTGATGGCATCCTTTGATGGATGGACACTCAATCCCTTTTTGATACTACAAGCAATGCTTGTAATTAATATGCACAGGATGACTATGACCTCACTGGAAGAATGTGTAGTGCCATTAGTACTCAAGAGAACATTTCACATCAATATCATAAATGCCACAAGTTCATTTTCATTCTTACCATTCAATTCAAGAGGGTGCCAATGATATATGCACCCTTAGAAAGACTCAATGTAGCCCTTTGATTTCATAGACAAATAGAAGTCTACGATTTTGTCCAGTACCTTGAAGAATTTTATTGCCCTAACAATGATTGTATACAATCCCTGGTTCACCTCTTTGATGGTATAGCTACAAGATGGTGGTAAACCCATCATGAATGGCTTATCCGGTGGGATCAATTACACTCTATTTTGCATCATCAATTTCATCATGACAATCGAGTCAAGGGAATAATCAGTTGTAGCATAGTACAAGCACCTAAACCCCATATAGAGGCTTATGTGTCAATATTGAGTGCTGAAGAGTCTTACTTACCAATGTACTTGTGGGTACATGCATTTTATGGAACTTTACAAACCTAGGTGAAAGCATGGTATGTTCATGAAGAACAGCATATGGGTACCCATTTTTTGCATCTATTAAAGGAAAACATGAACTCGACATTGTCTTATTCCTCTCCAATAATGGATTTGTGCCTCACTCTCTAGGCCATGTATGAAGCAATTATTAGTGAACCTAATCGCATTGAAGATCACCTAAGATATATCCATAATGACCTAGAAGAAGGTTTAATTATCTTTAATGAACCATTTGCACAACTTATTCCTGTGCTAAAACCAATCCTTAATGAGGACCAACATGAAGAGATAAATCTAGGAAAATAGAAGCTAGTGTTTTAGGTAGAAGAAGGTGAATGTTCCAACCCACTCGACCCTTTGTCAAATCACTTATATGTCCGTATAGACTATGGCACACAAGTTATTCATGACACTAGTCCCAACACAAACGAGCTTACTCTAGGCCCATTCAACCTATTCATCACAACATCAGCATAGAGGAAGAACTAAAAATAGCTACTGTAGGTAACTACTACACTGAGACAAAAGTTTCAAAGATATTTAAGTTGTTAAAAGAATACCAAGATGTTTTTCCAAGAAGCTACAGTGAGATGAAAGGAGTTCAGCCATCCCTAGGTAAGATGCATATTAAACTGGTTGAAGATGCTCAACCAGTTAGGAAAAGGCCATATAGGATGAATCCTAATCCACAATCATGCATAAAGGAAGAAATTGGTAGTATGTTGTGCACTGGAGTAATCACCCTAATTGATGAATCTGACTGGGTTAGTCCCATTGTGATAAGTATAAATAAAAATGGATGCATCATAATTTGCATTGATTACCAGGTACTCAATGCATCTTGCATCACTGATCCCTTTTTAACACCATTCATAGAGGAAATACTTGAAAGCATCACTAGGTGTGAGATATATAAGTTTACAGTTGGATTTTAGAGTGCCATCAGTGCCAAATCACTGAGGAGGATCATGTCTTTTGGGTTGAAGAATAAACTAGCTATGTTCTCATATATAGTTATTAAAGCCTTCAAGGATTTCATCCATAAGTTTATTCAATTTCACTTAGATGACTGGACTGTTTATGGCTTGGTCAAGGACCATCGCTCTAATCTATGGCTCATGCTTGAGCATTGTCAAGTCCTAAAAATATCACTAAATCTAAAAAGGTGTCTATTTGCTACACCTTTTGGTGTTCTTTTAGGACATATTATTTTTAAGGATGGACTTTTGGTAGACCCAGCAAAATTATCTTTCATTCTTCACCTTTCATTTCCCAAGTCTCAGTGTGAGGTTTGTACCTTTCTAGGACATACAAGTTATTATAATAAATTCATCTGTCAATATGAAAATATTGCCGCACCTCTGGAGGAACTTTTAAAAAATAATGAGCACTTCATATGGACTTGATCTTGTCAAGAAGCTTTTAAGGTCTTAAAGGACAAGCTAGTTACCACTCCAATCCTCCAATTCTTGGACTAGACAAGCCCATTCTATGTCCATGTTGATTCTTTTTGAATGGCAGTTGGAGAAATCCTTGCACAACTAGGTGAAGTTACCCTTGATCACCTGATCTACTTTTCTAGTAGGAAACTTACTTCAGCTAAGCAAAATTACACCACCACAGAGCATGAAGCATTGTCAGTGGTCTATGCTCTACAAAAATTTTGATGATACTTATTGGTAACTCCTTTTATATTTATATAGATCATGAGGCTTTAAAGTACCTAGTAAACAAACTTGTGCTACATGAATGAATCTGCCACTATATAGTGTTATTCTAAGAGTTTCAATTTTCTATCATGGTCAAACCTAGAAAAACCAATTGTGGCCTTAACCATCTATCTCAAATTGATTTTGGAGAACCACTACATGATATTTAAGAGTTACCTGATATTCAACTCTTTCAGGTTACTCATGTACCTGAGGAGTTAGAAGATATTGCAACCTTTCTAACTACTAGCTCAACGCCCAACTTTATAACTCTACAAGCCAAGAAACAACTCATGGTCCGTGTCGCACCCTTTCAACTCATAGGAGGTGACTTTTACAATCTTCACTAAGACAAAAATATTCAACACTATGTCATGAAACATGAGCATTTTGAGGTACTCAAAGAAGTTTATAAAGGCATTATAGGTGGATACTATGTTGGAGAGGCACCGCATGCAAGGTTCTATTGGTTGGATTATGGTGGCCTACTCTCTTTCAAGATGATATATGTTTGAAAGTGTGACATTTTTTAGTGCATAGTAAAACCCAATTGTCGAGATGTCATACCTTTACTTCAAATTCTATCTCAAGAACCCTTTGAAAAGTGGGTCATTTATTTTGTTGGCCCCATCAATCTAGCTAGAAGATGAATAAGTTTTTGGTATATCATCACAATAATTGATTATATTACACAATGGGATAAAGTTGCACCAATGAGGTATTATATTGTTGTTATTATTGTGCACTTTATTCAAGAACATATCATAACTTGGTTTGGATTCCCACTAAGTTTTAGTAGTGATTGTGGCACCCACATCCTAAATGAAACTATTTACATCTTCCTTGCAAAATTCATGATTGCTCATCACAAAACAACATTGTATCATCCCCAAGCCAATAGAAATATTGAGGCATTCAATAAAATATTAGGCACAACACTACTAAAAAAATTTAATATTGGCCAAACAGATTGGGATGATAGAGTATCTATGGTATTGTGGTCTTACCAAACCACCTATAAGTTCCTGAATAAGAATACACCATTCAATTTAGTATATGGCAAAGAGGCAGTCGTACTAGTTGAGTTTTTGGTACCATCTATTTGTATTACATGTGTTGGATAGTTGGATGAGGATTCATCCTTGAAGGCATGCATAGATACTTTGCTACAGTTAGATGAATCTTGTTTCCTTGCTCATTGGATTTAGGATGTGGGGAAGCGCAAATAGAAAATATGGCACAATCATCACATCAAGCATAAAACATTCACCCTTAGAATGAAGGTTTTAATCTATGACTCCAATTTTACACGTCATTTTGGAAAACATCAAATTCACTAGGATAGTCCTTTTGTCTTGGTTTGATGGAATGAAGGAGGCATTCAGGAATGAATGACACATTCCAAAAGATTTACCCACCCTAGATGGTGAGCAAGCTCAATTCTTTGTGAAGTGACACTTCTCTCTGGCACACATCAAAATGGTCCCTTTTGGAGAAATATCTACATGGCTAAATCTACCCTATGCCTTTTTAGTGTGGTACTTCATCAATTTAGTGAACCGCATAAATGATGCATAGTCTATTTCCTTGGAGGTAGATAGAATCGAGCTAGAGATTTACACCTTCTAGAAGATGTATGTCTCTTCAAGAAAGAAGACCTATAGGGGAAAAAAAGGAGACTAACCAAATGGAAATCAAGGTTAAACTAATATTAGTGGGAAAATAGGTGCATAATATATTCTACATGCTATGACCCAGGCATAAGAGTTCAAAGGGCACATAGCATGCATAGGAAAAGCTCCCACCAATACCTCCTTTGATGAAGAAGTGGGTTGGGCATGATGCCAGCACAAGTTCATAATAGGTTCCTCCAAAATGGTAGATGACTACCCAAGCACTAAAACCTAGCCCTTCTTATCCCCAACCTTCTCCTCCCTGACCTTATCCTCCCTAACCTTCTCCTCCTCGACCTTTTCCACCCAAATTTCTACCTCTATAGGTCCCTGCACCTCTAACTTCTCCACCTTCTCCCTCACACATTCCTCTACCCCCACCTTCACCTCCTAAAACTTCATGGGTACCTTCACCATCACGGGTTGTACTATAAAGAATGATAGAGAAAGAGCCTAAGCAAGAAGAACATGAAGTCCATAAGGAAGAGTCAAACACCGATTCTAAGAATACACCCTCCCCAACATGAGAGGAGGAGGCCACCTTCAAAGACTCACCATTGGACATTGGGGGTCCATATGGTGAAGATGGAGATGGTGATGACCAACAAATGAGCAGAATGGCTATCGATAGCACTTATTTTGCTATTGATACATAGGTTAAGATATTGGAGCATGATCGAAACAAAGGGAAGGAGCTGATCAAGTTTAAGGAATAACCTTCCATTGATACATCCACCAATTTAGATGTAAAGTATCAAATGAGCATCTTTTATAGTATTTTATACTTATAACCACACTTCCTTCCCCAAGATGCAACCTTGGACATAAGGTGGTAGATGTCCTTTCTAATATAACTGTACAATGAGGAGTGTCATTTTCAACTCCCTCAAGACAACCTCCTTTTAGGTCCTGATGCTCCAACGTTGCCAAAACCACTATGGGTTGATCCCCAAAATATCACTCCTTTGCAAGCTAGTGCAACATTCTTGAAGATGGCTTTTGAAGTCATGCCTCAGAATATACTATCAGACTCTTATACACGTGATGTAGAGAATAAACATGCCTAGGTGGTGGGTATGTATAAAAAAGAAGTTTTCACCTAGAAGGCACTCACATAAGAAGTGGATTCTTTAAAATAATAAGTAAAGGAGGCCACAGAGGCCAAGGTTAAAACCTTGAATTTGTGCAAGACAATTATGGGCCAAGAGCCAGCACTATTAGATGGAATGCCTCTAGATGGGGATGCCATAAATAAAAGGGAGACCTTAGTGAATCTCCTTTTGAAACACTAAAAAGAGTAACTTGTGTCAAGGAATGAAGCACTAGCATTAGCAAAACAATTTATTGAGGTAGTATAAGTGTGCAATCATGCCCTTGAAAGAGTTGGGGAAGTCATCCCCATCTTGGACAGGATTTTTGAAAGATTGGTGCGACCAAATAAATTCTTAGAGGCTCAGGTCCATGCAAAGGAAACCTAGAGGTAGAAAATGGTTGATGATGCCCTCTTATAAAGGATCATTCCAAGCATGTAAAGGCATTCAAAGATGTTAAAAAAATGGAAGATAAAATAAATGCACATCACCAACAATTGAATTCCAATTTTTTAGCCCTCTAAGGATAGGTTGTCATTGAAGTCTCGACATTGGAGGAAGTCTAGAAGGATGCCAGCATGTCCTTGGATGAATTGGTCAAAAAGGCCAATGAGATTTCTAAACAACCTGAGGAGATGAAGAATTTTGAAGAGACCATTGAAGAAATAACTACAAAATTGCTTGACACATTATCACAGTGGGATAATGTCAAGAAGTAGATCGAACAAACGGGGCTTGAATTTTTGGTGGAGGCAACCACCGAGACTTAGTCTAGGATGGACTCAGAGTGTAGTATGTGGTGATGTTGGACCCCAAATTTTGGCTAAGTATTTTGGTATTTTTGCATGGAAATGATACAGTGCAAAAGGAACATAGCACATAAAAAATACGACATGAAACTAAACTAGCACAAAATCACCATGGCACGTAACTAATGAGGCATAAAAAGACAAGGGCATGGAAACACCAACATGAGAAGACCTAGTGAAAGAAGAGAATTTGCCATGAGGAACCTTAGAGTATAGGACTCAGAATAGCAGTGAAAGACTTGGGGAACACATAGGAAGTGGGAGATGGTAAAGGATTGATTCTCAAGGGTCACCCAAACCTTATCCATCAGGAGTTTTTCATTGATCCGTAAGGAGATAGACACATGGTAGTAAGGATCTAATAGAGAATGAGTATATAAGGGGTGCACAGGCTCAGGTCCTTAGGAAAAACTAGTTAATAGACCAAAACAACTCTTAGTTAATGGAGAGTTTGTTGGCCAATTACTCATGTCATTTATGTTGTAATTACTTGGTCAAGGAAAAACAAGTATAAACACCCATGTATGAAAATAATGTAAGTGATGGATTTTGGATATCATTTACTAAAGATTAATATAAGAGTTTTGGATATTATAGTCATTTCTCATATTCAAGTTCTAGTTTATTGATAATTATGTATCTGTGGTTAGTTTTAAGCTGAGTACTTATATTTGGAACTTGATATGATATCTATGCAACCTTTACTTTTTTTGAGTAACAATCTATGAACTCCATGGCACTTCTTTGCGTAATTATGGTTATTGAACTTAATAATATTAGCATCAAAGTAGTATATCTATTTTCATATGTAAGTTCTAAACAAATATAATTTTTAACCCAAATAATATGGCTGATATGTTACTGTCCAACATAACCCATGGGAATTGGTCTCTAGTTACATGCTTTGGGTGAGCGCGCAAGACCACAGTCTTGTGTGAAGGGCCAACACGCTAGTTTATTAGGGTTGTACTTTAGCATCAAAAACATTATTAAGAATAAGAACCCAACACTTTTGATAAAACTAATTTTATCAATTAGGATGAGTCAAAGATGATTGCCCAAATCTTTATCAAGAATCTTGTAAGAGACATTCAACAGAATGATTAGACACTATCTAGTAATCAATTCTGGGTCACCTTATTTGGGTATGAAATTGATATTGCCTAGAATAATAAGATATCCCAATTATTTTTTTGAATATCCTCTTTTTAAACTTGGATCAGGTTGGGCCTAACAAAATCCCATGCAAATTTATATAATTCACAAGGGAATCCATCAATGCCCAGGGCTTTGTCATTACTAATGCTAGGAATGGCCTAGGAAAACTCATGAAGTGAGACATAAGCATCACTTGAACTTCCATCTATAAATTTAAGTTTGTAAGGAATCATGTTTAGGCAATCATGTAAGGATTGATCCCTCTCAACTATTTCTATTGAGCTTGAAAGACTAATTTATAGTGGTCTAGAAAAGTAGAGGAGATGTCATTTAAAATAGTTAGTCTCAAATAGGTTAACTTGATGGCCTTGATTTGGTCTCAAGTTTGTTTGTATTTTACAGTCTTAAATAAATCCTTTGAATCATTATCTCCAATTTTATGTTAGTGAAGGCAATTTCAAATTTGTGCCCTTCTTCATTGAATGATGGTTCACCACTTTAAGTTGGTGTTTGAGAGACGATGTATGGGTTTGTAACTATAAATCAAATGAGTTTTACTTAATACTAGAGGCAATACTCTATTATTATTTGAGCACAACCTCTTCGCCCATATTTTAGACATGAGCAATTTACTTGCCATAATGGTAGAGAAAAGTGGTGGTGTGGTGGATGGCCTCATTCCACCACTCTATTGAGCTGGCAACAAAAGGTAGCTAGGATGAAAGATTCCAAAATTTTGGAAATTAGGTGGATGGTACCCTCATGGCATAAAAGGGAGGTCTTAAAGATGAATTGATTACATGGAACCTTAAACTAACTATTACTCCACTCCACTTTATAAATGATCAGAGAGTGGTATGAGAGAACGTGTTCAGGATGTACGATGATAGGTAAGCCATCAATATCGTAAAAGAGAATATTTTTCTCTAAAAGCATATAATGTTCTAACCTCTTAAGGACCCTATCAATGCCTACATGGTAGTTGTACCATGTAAACCAAGGTGTGGCATTTAACAAGAACCACTATAAAAGAGGGTCAACTAGGCCCCACCAATTTTTAAAATAAAACCAAGCCTCATGCTATCCCAAACACCATTTCATTGGATAGCAATATAGTTCTTTAATTGTCTTCTCCCCTTGAAAAGATAGAATCCATGAATTATTTGGAATTTTGCATTAAAAACAATAATAATGGTCATCCATCACTTGCTCTTTTTAATTATTTGGTGAACACTTTGACTTCCTCTTCTTTATAGGAACTATATACCAATGTTCATACTAGCTTGTAGTATATTTGCATCATAGTTCTAAATTTTTTAAGGTCCATAGTGGTTAAATTTTGAAACCTTCTCTAAGTTATTATAAAATGCATCTATAATGGAAGACCTTAGATGGATTTATCTGTCTCTATCAAATCCTTTTATTAATCTAATAGACAAGTTTGGGAGCTTATTCTCAAATCTAACCCACCAAGACTTTTCAGGCAATCCATCCTTGAAAGGGTTGGGCCTATTTTCACATATGTGGGATACATATGACTTGATTTGTATAATTTCAAGTCTCAACCAAGTTTTTCCATATCTCTGCACCATTGAAAAACCTCAAGCTCTTCCTTCTTTTCCAAAATAGTTGGTGGGCCATTTTTTTGGTAGTTGGAATACCCAACATCTAGTAATTGAGTGAGGGTGTAAGGAATCTCAAATTATTTGTGGTAGCTAAAGTGTAGTACCCATTGTTTTCAACATCCCTCATATCATGCTATATTTTAGTTACTATCCCTTGAGTTTTGATTGATACATTTTTATTTAATTAAGGTCATGCTCTCACTTGTGTAGTAGTTTTAGGACGTGTGTGCAAATTTGCAGCTTATTCAAATTCTGAATGGTAATCTAGTCTTACTCCTCTTTTTGTATCGGGACTTGTCTTATGAACTGGTCACTCTCTTTGAATTTTTCATATTTTTTACATCAAAAAATATGGAAAAGTTAATAGCATGCATGTCATTTACTATGAATTTAGAACTCCATTATAAAATACCTATAGTCAAATGTGATTTTAAATCGATAAGATATATATTATCAATAGTTAAATTATTATTCTCATAAGCATTCCATCTCCAAAGAAGGATACATCCTTCCATACCATCAGGTATAAAACGTAGGAACACTCCCATATACCATTTAAATCACCCTAAGCTCCTCACGTCATCCCACCTAGTACATAAGTTAAATTAAAAATTAAGCCACAATGTAAATTTTGAAAGAGATCTAAAAGTTTGACTTGTAGGGGACTTTAGGATTTATACTCTTGTATTGGTATGATATAGTGTAGGTATAGGATCCTTCAATGCTTAAAATATCCTTTCAAATGGTAGTTGGTGAGGTGTTAGGGCTAGAGCACCTAGAAAAAGGTTCAAGGTGCATGTGTAACATGGAAACACTTCCCATAACCATAGCCTAAATGCATGAAATTTTATTTTATTCATGTAGTTTATATCTTTTGTATGTTGTTGGATTATTTATTTATTAAAGAGAAGGATGTGGTGTGGTGTAGGGGAAAATTCTATAGGGATCTACCATAATATAATTCTTGTTTTCCTTGGTGTTGTAAATATCATTGTAGTGTCCAAAAGTTTTGTAACACACACAAAAACATGCCTGCACTGCAAATATTACTTATAATACATTGCATCTGCTCTTCCATTTCAACATCTACACAAATGTAAACTAATTAAGTGTGATATAGTTTACATGTGGGATCCTTCAATGCCAAAAATATGTTGTTAAATGACAATGGATGAGGTGTTGTCATTGGAGCACCTTGAACAAGGTGTTTGCATAACATGTAAATAGTTCTAACAAATATGGTTTAAATGTGTGACTTTTGGCTCCAACTAATACTTTATTTTGGATTTTATTTATCACCTATCCATCTAAATTTTAATTTGGCATTATAATGACACTTTACACTTTAATAGACACTTTGAACTAACTTTGAGTATAAATTTTAAATGTTGATGTGGTATTATTTAGGTACCAGACTAAGGTGCACTATTTTTGGAGCCTCCCCCTTAATATGCCCAATATATTTTTTCTAATTTTCCCCAGACAAGTTGTCAATTTTACGTACATATATTATTATTTAAACCAAACAATATTATGATGTTGATTTCAAAAAACAATTGTGTTGCTTGATGCTCTTCTACATTTGAAATGGGGAAAAAAATCTTTGCATAATTTCCTCAAATTTTTAATATAAGGGTTTTCATTGTATTTTTGCTTAAATATTTCATAACATGTAAGATAATTTTTTTGGGTATAAGTTTTTAGTGTAATTTTATTACAAGGTTTGGTTTTTAATTTTTTAATTGGGATAAATTCAGGGTAAGGATGGTTTATTTTTGGTTTGGAATTTAGTAAAATAAATAAAAAAATTAAATGTTTGAGGCTTAAATAGTGTTTAAAATTTTTATTGTGTGTTTGTGGGATCGTTGTGCGAGAATCCTTAAAACCTAATTTCTAAAAATGAAAAAAAAAGTGTGAAGATTTTGTAATGTTGACATTTTTTTGTGTGCTACTGTGATCACTATGTGAACATATTTAAAACCTATAAATTTTTATTATGTGGTGTTATTATCAATGTTTGAGTATGAAAATTCTATAGTTTTCTTGCTTGGTAAATGTAGATGGTCATTGGAAAATGTTGGTGCATTTAATGAAATGAATTGAAATTTTTGAAAGGAAAGAGGATTAAATTGTTCCAAGCCAAAAGATCTCAAGTGATAAAAAAACATCATATCAAGTCTAATATGAAAACAATAGATATTTCATATAATATCTATAATAAGACATGTTGGTACAATAGGAAGCTCTTGCATAAGCAGGCAAGACAAAACTAGAAACTAGCCTAACTAAGCAATGTGGGATAAATCCTCACATAAGACAAACTAGTAAAAAGACAAAATACCTAGCTATAGTTTATCAAACATGAGAAATACATACTCTAACACCCCCCTCAAGTAAAACTAGGGGCTAACAATAGCCAAAAAATAAATAGTGGCATATCCACAGCATGAGTCCCGACAATCAGGCCTAATAAAGTACTCATGTACAATATATATCCATAAAATTAAGATGGAATATGTCCTCATGGACACCCCCAAAGACAAATAATACCCCAAGAATGCCATGCAACTCAAGGAAATGAGGTGATGTAAAAGGCATTGTGAATATGTCTGTAACCTGCTATTGAGTTGAAATGTACTCCAAGCTAAGAATTACATCCTGAATGTGATGATGGATGAAATGCATATGTAGCTCAATGTGCTTGGTCCACTAGTGCTCAACTGTGTTGTAGGATATGTGAATTACACTCTAGTCATCACACCAAAGTATAATATGTGAGTCTTACATGAAGCCAAAATCTATTAATAACTGACAAGGCCAAAGAATCTATTGAGTCACTATAACTATTGCCTCGTACTCAACCTTTGTAGATGAAAGTGCAATAGCCTACTAATTATTGCACAACAAAATAATAGGTGAAAAACCAATACAAAATTTGTATCCATAAGTGGAATGTTTGTCATAAATAGAACCTATCCAATCTGAATTAGTGTACCCAACTAACTGAGTAGAACCCCTGGCGTAGTGTAATCCAAAATAAGTAGTAGCTCATAACTATCATAAAATCCTCTTGAAAACCTACCAATTATTATCATGAGGGGCATGTGCAAACCTAGATACAATTTCAATTGCAAATGAAATGCTAGGGTGAGTATGAGTCAAATACATAAGACTCCCAACCATCTACCTATACAATGTAGGATCACAAAGTGTAGTACAAGTGATAGTGATAGTCACTCCAGACTAAAAAGGACTTGGCTAGAAATTAACCATGCCAAAATGTTAAAGAATATAAAGGGTGTAATTTTTTTGACTCAAATAAATCCTTGTATCTAACTATGAAATCTGTAAATAAGATGCCCAAATTTCTTATGCTAAAGCCTACTCTCAGAATCTGCATGAGAAACCAAACACGTCCTTAGAGGAGTATCATTAAAACCCTCAAATTAATAGAGTCAAGAACTATGATCAACAACACCCTATGTAATGAGTGTGTGAGGATCTAACAAACCTTAAACTTTAGCACCCTATGGTGTGAAATTTACTATCTTGCCCTCACCAGAATGAAAATCTTGATAAATTGAAAGTAGATTGGTGGTGATGTCTAGAATATATAATGCATCATTGATGCGGCCAACATCTAGTTGTATGTCACCCTTTCCCTGAACATAAATAAAGTAAGAATATCTAACCTCAATGTTAGAAGTATAACTCAATCCAAGAGATACAAATGCCTTCTTAGAAGAAGTCATGTGGTGTGAAGCACTAGAATGTAGAACCCAACTATCTGAAATAGGTGACTATGATCTCCCAACAATATTAAGTACTTTCCCATGCTCATGTAATGGAGAAGGAATGGAGATAGAAATCTTTTGTTTCCTACTGGCATCCTATAGGTCTTGCATTCTCTTAAAACACCTAGACTCTTCATGATCAGTCCTCCAATAATAGGAGCAAGATAGGCTAGACTTATTCTTGGATTTGGAAGATGATTTGGGTTTAGATATGTTAGTGTTGGGCTTAGGTGCATTTTGAGATGGAAGAGTGTTTTTGTTGTTACTCTTTGTTTTTTCATTGTTCTTAGGATGTGATGCTACTAATGTTTTTTGAAAGTTGGAAGACTCAAGGTGAGACAATTTAGATCCCTCCCTAGTAAGTCTCTCACAAATCAACTTTAAATCTAGAATTTTTAATGCAACACTTAAGTCATCCATGCTAGAGAAAAAGGTATAATAAAATATTTGGAATGGACCACTCAACTTGGACAAAATCAAGTACACACACTCTTCATATTTTTTATCTCATCCACTCCCCTTCAACTATGTCAACAAATGCTTAAAGTTAGTGAGGTAGTCTACAATAGAGGCAAAGTCATTTGGATTGAGTAAAGTAAGATCCATTCCAAGCTGCATGGCTCTCATGTGATCTACTTTCCCAAATAAACTCTTTATTTTAGCCCATATTTTGAATAGAGTATCACACCCATCCAAATGAAATAACAAACTATAACTCACATAAGTCCCTATCAAACTCATACACTCTTCAAACTTATATTGGTACTGAATTTTTTCAAACTCTCTTGTGAACTATGATTGAGTTTCATTCATTAAGGACCATAATCCTTTATGTTTTATGATTATTTCCATTCTAGATCTCCATGTATGGTAATTGTGTGTAGTCAAAGGCTCACAATAATAATATCATAAGTAGAAGATATGCTAGTGAATCACCAAAGAGCAGAAAGAATACAAAAAGGTGAATAAATTAGCACCGAGACAACACCCCCCAAGAGATTATATTAAGGACCCCCCAATTTGGTACTTTATAACAGTAGTATATTTTTACAAAGTAATGACACCAATGGATAGAGAATTGAAAGCAATGGAACTCTATTTTGAATTATAAATCAAAAGTTATAGGCTTTACAAATTCCTATAAATGGGTAAAAAACATTAAAAAAGACACTAAAAACGTATTTATGTGACCAAATTGATAAAGAAGGTAGCCCTCCAACCACTTGTTGGAACTAAAATCTCACCATGAACGTCCTCAAGCCTCCAAATTGAAAAAAAGAGCTATCAGTGACCCCTATGTATGTGAAACTGAACTACACCTCTTCCTAAGGTAAAATTATAGCTTGTTTAAAGAAAATAATGAATAACACAACTATGTTAAGAGGAGAAGAGAGTATATTACAAGTTTTTTGTGCAAATAATGGATCAAAAAATAATCTCCATATAGATCAAAAACCTCTAATCCTCTTTCCAATGCACTTCCATAAAGAGCAAGTCTTTGTAAAATGGAACACAAGCTTGGATAGATGGAATGTAGGCTTAGATAGATGGAACACAGGCTTAAAATTTCCTTCCAATGTAATCAACAGGTAAGCATAGGTAGTAAAAAGCCTATAATACAAAACTAGATCAAAAATGACACTCCAACACAGACCTCTTCATCACACAGTCCACCCTAGTAGAAAAAATGTAGTCTGCCAATGTAGACTACTGACCTCCTATGACAAATTTAGTGGTCTTAAACAAAAATAAATCCTCCAGTCCCAAGCAGGTCTTGATAAGGAGAAAAAATGTAGTTCTTTAAATAAAAGCACAGATTTAATACTCTCAGTCTTACAGTATGCAGTCTAGAAAAAGGTGCAGTCCATAAAAGAAAAAGACAATGTAGATCAATGTGCAGTTCAAAGGGAAGTAGGACATTCCAAAATGATTTTATTATAAGAGAATTAGATCAATGCACTAAAAAAATTCCAATGCCACTTAGATCCTCCTAGATGTAACATAGACTTACAAAAAAATATGTCAAAGTGAAACCTCTCCTCTCAACATAGTTGTAGAACGGGTGGCACTTATAGTTAATGTAAGTTATCAACAGTGCACAAGACCACGATGTTAAATCAAGGGAAAGAAACTATATGACCAACAAAGAATGTAAATCACACACTAGTCAATCTTGATCCAATATGTTGCGTAGGCCGATAAACTCACAGTATAAATTCTTGATCCAAGTATATATGAAATAAACAACTTTTATATCAAATCTATCTTGCAAACAGAAGTCTACAACACTTTTTGGCTCTGATACCATAAAAGGAACAAGGATTAGATTGTTCCAAGCCAAAATATCTCAAGTGATAACAAAACATTACATCAAGTATGATATGCAAATAAGAGATATTTCATATAATATTCAAAATAAGATATGCTAGTACAATAGGAAGCCCTTGCATAAGTAGACAAGGCAAAACTAAAAACTAGCCTAAATAAGCAATGTGGGATAAATCCTCACATAAGACAAATTAGGAAAAAGATTAAATACCCAGCTATAACCTAGCAAACATGAGAAATACATACTCTAATAAATTATAGCAATATTCGATAGAAAAAGAGCTACAGGAATAAGAACTCTATGAATTTAATGAAATTTTATTATAAAAAAAAATAGATCACATTATAGATATTCTTTATATAAAGACCCTAAAATTTAAATTTCAAAATTCTATGATTTGTGAACTTGTATCCCATTTGTTCTTTAGATCTTATTTAGATTGGTTTATCTATACTTAGCTAGATTAAGAAGAGCAATTGTCTTTATATTTCATTCTTTGTAAGTTTTCAATCTACATTTAATATTTTAGTGAGCCTTAGATGTTGTGTTTAATCTTACAAAGCCTTGTACTAGAGTGTTAATGAAGGTTAAGGAACAACAAATTAAAAAAAAAATGAGTTTATTTTTGGGAATAATATTAGGTATATATCTTTACAACTTTTGAAATTAGAAATTATGATAAAGGGTATGTCTATTTTCACATCATATATTGTAAATATGATAACTAACTGTTGGAATATTGTCATTGATGTCAAATGAACTATTTCCAAAAGTGAACGGAATTGATTGCTGAAAGTAAACAGAATTGATGGTCGTAAGTGAATGGAAATGTCGATGGAAGAGAACGGAATTGTTGACGGAAGTGAACGGAATTGTTGCCAGAATTGAACGAAAATGTCGACAGAAGTGAATGGAATTGTTGACAGAAATGTCGATGGAAGTGAACAGAATTGTCGACGAAAATGTTGACAAAATTGTCAACCTTAGCCGACCTATTGGGAGGAGGTGTGACCATTCGAAAGGACCTTTTCACTTGAAGAATCACGACCTTAATTTGTGGCTTTCTGTGGGTTATAAATAATTCCATAACGAATGTCAAAAGAGTAGATTCGAAAGTAGAAGATATATAAAAGAAGAGCAGAATTTTTAAAGGCAAATTTTTGTGAGAATATTGAAAAGAAAAAATCAGCAAGTATAAGGAAGAGTATAGCAGCGAGAACACTCAAGTGTAGATCAAATCTAAAGGAGATAAAGCAAGTGTTCTATCATCTGTTGTTTTGACACCAAATTTGAGATAGAAGAGTGATTTTTTTTTGAGAAGGTTGGTGCCTTCATTTTGAAGAGATTGGTGTCTCTTGCTGAGTTGGTGCTCAGTGAAAGGGGTCAATGCTCTTGTAGGTTGGTGCCTACAAAATTGTTTTTGGGGTTGGTGCTCCAGTAGGTTGATGCCTACGAATATTTATATTAAGAGAATTTCTCTGTGGTTTTCTCCCGAAAGGGTTTCCACACAAATATGTGTCTATTTTCATTGTGTGGTTTTGCATTGTATTCTTTGATTGCTTTGAATATATTAATTGTGGAGTAATTTGAGGTTTTGAATTTAAGATTAATAATTGAAAGTCAAAAAATATCTTATACTGATTCACCCCCCTCTCAGTATAAGCTTGTGCTTAACAATTGGTATCAGAGCCGGTTCCTTCGATGTTAGCACAACTGCTAGAAGGTAGATCTTGGAAAGCACATATGGTAGGATCTCAAGTGATAGATGGTTTCTCCACCAACAAGGCTCCTTTGTTTGATGGAATGAATTACGCATTTTGGAGCATAAGAGTGAAGACTTACTTGATGCCCCTAGGTTTTGATATTTGACAAGCAGTGGTACTAAGATACACAATGCCACAAATTGCACCAATGGATGCCACCAGACAAAAGGCCAGTGAGAACAATGCAAAAGTTATGAATGCAATCTTATGCGAGCTTTTAGAAAATGAGTTTGTTAAGGTTATGCATTGTGAATCTGCAAAAGAGATTTGGGATAAACTCAACACTATTTATGAAGGTGATAGTAAGGTTAGAAAAGCAAAACTCCAAACCCATCGGAGGCAATTTGAAAGTTTAAAAATGAAGAATGATGAAAACATTGTTGGGTATCTTCTTCGTGTCGATGAGATTGTTAATGTCATTCGAGGACTCGGAGAGAAAATTAAAGAATCTGTGATCGTTTAGAAAGTCCTGAGATCCCTACCATTGAGATTTGATGCGAAGGTCTCTGCCATTGAAGAAATGAAGGATTTAGACACGATGAAAATGGATGAGCTCCATGAAATTCTTACAGCCTATGAAATGAGAACCGAATCTGAGAGACAGTCGAAGAAGGAAGCATCATTCAAAGTCTCAAAGAAAGAGAAGATCAAAAAACCAGCATCAAGTGAAAATTCAAGTAGTGAAGAAGATGAAAATGAAGTTCTATTCATTTGGAAGTTAAAGAAAGGATCGAGCAAATATAAAGGAAATTTACCATTTAAATGCTTTAATTGTGGTAAAATTGGTCATTTTGCAGCCAAATGTCCAAATAAAGGAAATAGTGATGATGAGAGAAACAAATCAAAGTACAAAAAGGGATTCAAGCTAAGCAAAGATTTGAGAAACAAAAGAAAAGCCTATACTCGAAGAGGTATAGCAGCTCATCTGAAGAAAACAAAGAAAGTGATGTTGAGAGTGATAATGAAGAGATTCTGTTCATGGCTACAGAAGAAAATGCCACCACCAGCAAAGATAATTTGGAGGAAGACGAAGACATGGAAGAAGAAGGTGAAGTGAACCTTGAAGAAGAATTTATTTGCATGTTGGAAGAAATAAAAGCATTTAAGAAGAAGAATCAGAAACTAAAGTTACAACTCCAAAAATATGAAGAAGAGAATCGAGACTTCAAAATGAAGACATCACAAGTCTTTGAGGAATCAAACAAGGTAATTGCTGATCTAAAAGTCCAAATCGAAGAAGCAAAGAAAATTGAAGAAGATCTAACAGATCAGCTAAAGAAGAAAGGAGAAGACTGTGAAAGGTATGAATTTGAAATAGATGTTTTAAAAAGGGATCTAGAAAAGGCGAATTCTAAAATAACAAGTGAATTGAAATATGGGAAAAGCACTCAAGTTTTGAATAAGATTCTAGAGAGTCAAAGATCACCATCTAACAAGTCAGGCATTGGGTATGAGAAAGAAAAAGAGAAAGCTAAGAGCTACATTGAAACTCTTAAGGAACCAATGAAAAAGGAGACCAAGAAGGAAGAAGCCAAGAATACAAAAACCAACTCTATCAACAAAGAAAGCAAAGGAGAACAAAACTTCAGAAGACCATTTGCTCCAAGATATACAAATAAAACCAGGTTTGGTAATTATTTTGATGGATATTGTTATTATTGCAATCATTTTGGTCATAAGAAATTAGATTGTAGAAAGAGAGCCAAGGATATTGAAGTCAGGAGCAGAAACAAAGGAACCTATGGAGCTTCAAACAGAAACTACAATTCGTTTGCTCCCTTATCAAACTTTGATGAAGCTATAGTTTGTTAGAAGTGCAACAACTATGGACATATAGCATGCTATTGTAGAAGTGTTTTTGAATCTATAAGACAAGATCAAAATTTCAAAGCTCCAGTGATAAAGAAAAGAGAACCATCAAAGATCTGGAAGAAGAAGCAAGAAGAATCCATGATTGTTCAAACAGCATTCCATGCTAGAGATGAAGGACAACAATGGTTCATTGATAGTGGATGTTCGAGACACATGACTGGAGATAAAAGCAAATTCATCTCATTAAAAAAGGTCAATGAAGGCACGGTGAAGTTCAGAGACAACACTACATCCAGAATAACAAGAAAAGGTATACTTAGTCTCGATAATGGAAAAACCAAAACAAAAAATGTGTTATATGTGGAAGGGTTAAAGCATAATCTTCTAAGTGTTAGCCAAATGTGTGATCAAGGACACACACTCAAGTTATTTTTTGAAGGTTGTGAGATCAAAAAAAGAGACACGGGAAAACTAATTGCAGATGCTCCTAGAACCACAAACAACCTATACATGCTTGGAGAAATGAGAGGAGAGAAATGTTGTCTGAGTCAAGTTGAAGAAATTTGGCTATGGCATAGAAGGTTAGGGCACATAAATTTTGATAATCTTGTGAAAATCAGAAACAAACAGGCTGTGTGAGATATGCCAAAGATAACAAAACCTTCAAGCACTCTATGTAAGCAATGCCAACATGGGAAGCAAACCATAACAAGGTTCAGAATGAAGGAATATTCAACCACCAAACCACTAGATCTGATTCATACAAATCTTTGTGGTCCTACCAGAACTGAAAGCATGTAAGGTGAGAGCTACTTTATGTTGCTCATTGATGATTATACTAAAATGACATGGGTAGCCTTTCTAAATGAAAAATCAGAAGCATTTGAAAAGTTTAAAGCTTTCAAGGCATTAGTAGAAAATGAAAAAGAGCTGAAAATAAAATGTCTAAGGTCATATTGAGGAGGTGAGTTTATTTCAAATGAATTCATTGAGTTTTGCGAAGATCATGGAATTAAGAGACAATACTCAGCTGCAAGGACTCCACAATAAAATGGAGTGGTGGAAAGGAAAAATCAAATCGTTCGAGAGATGGCTAGAACTATGTTGAATGAATATAAGCTATCAAATAGATTCTAGAGAGAAGTAGTTAATACAGCAGTATATATCTTGAATAGAGGACAAATCAGAGTTAATAATGACAAAACTCCTTATGAATTATGGAAAGGAAGACCAACTTCGGTCAAACATTTCAAAGTGTTTGGAAGTAAATGTTTTATCAACAGGAATGAAGAAAACTTGGGCAAATTTGATTCAAGAGCTGACGAAGGAATTTTTCTTGGTTACTCCATCAAAAGCAAAGCCTATAGATGTTATAACAAAACGCTACAAACTATCATAGAAAGTGCTAGTGTTAGAATAGATGAGATCATGAATCAAAAGGCAAAAGAACCTTCAGAAGAGCCTCTAGAAATACCCAATCTTGTAGAAGAAGGGGAGGAAGAAAATGTAGAAAAATTAAGTGAATCTGAAAGGCAGGACACCAAAGCACCATCTCACTTTGTTCAGAAGAATCATGCTGAAAGTCAAATTATTGGCAACATTGATGCTGGGGTGCAAACCAGAAGAAGAATTGTAAGTATCCCTAAGCATGTAAATTTTTATTTGTTATCCAAGGTAGAGCTTAAGAATTTTTCGGAAGCTAGTCATGATAAACATTGGGTAAAAGCAATGGAAGAAGAATTAGATCAAATTGAGAAGAATGAGACTTGGGAACTTGTGCCCAGGCCAATGGATTAGAATGTAATTGGCACTAAATGGGTTTTTCGAAACAAATTGAATGAAAATGGCCAAGTCACTCGAAACAAAGCAAGGTTGGTATGTAAGGGGTATGCTCAGGTAGAAGGTGTAGATTTTGAAGAGACTTTTGCTCCTGTTGCTAGATTAGAAGCAATTCAAATATTTCTTGCATTTTTAGTATTCAAAAATTTCAAAGTTTATCAAATGATTGTTAAATCAGCATTTCTAAATGGCAATCTAGAAGAGGAAGTTTACATAGAACAGCCATAAGGATTTCTCTTATCAAAAAACAAGGATTATGTGTGTAAGTTGAAGAAGGCTTTATACAGATTGAAACAAGCTCCTAGAACATGGTATGCTAGGCTTGATAAATACCTACAAGACCAAGGATTCAAGAGAGGATATGCTGATAGTAATCTTTACATCAAAACTAAAGGAGATCACCAGTTAATTGTTGTGGTGTATGTAGATGATATAATCTTTAGAGGAGACAATAAAGAAATGTCTAAGATATTTGTCGAAGATATGTAAAAGGAATTTGAGATGTCCATGTTACGTGAGTTGTCATTTTTCCTTGGTTTACAAATCTCTCAATCTAACAAAGGAATATTCATATCCCAAAGCAAGTATGTGAAGGAGATGTTGAAGAAATTCCATATGGAGGAGTGTGCCCCTGTTAGCACACCTATGGCTACAGGTATGAAGTTGAGCAAAGATGATGAATCTCTGAATACTGATCAAACTCTTTACAGATCAATGATTGGGAGTTTACCATATGTGACGGCATCTAGGCCAGATATCATGCAAGCAGTAGGTATGGTTGCATGATTTTAAGCAACTCCAAAAGAAACACATGTGCAAGCCGTGAAATGTATATTTAGATATTTAAAGAGAACCTTGGATTATGGGTTGTGGTACCCAAGAGGTAAAGACTTCACATTGGTAGCGTACATGGATTCAGATTGGGCAGGTTGTGTAGATGATAGAAAAAGTACAAGTGGAGGAGCATTCCTTCTTGGAGATAGCCTAGTATCTTGGTTGAGTAAGAAGCAGAATTATGTATCTCTATCCATAGCAGAAGCAAAGTACATAGCAGCAGTGTTATGTTGTACACAAGTTCTATGGATGAAACAAACCTTGAAAGATATCAAAGTAGAGTATAATCATCCAATCTCTATATTTTGTGATAATACTAGTGCGATAAGTATTTCAAAGAATCTAGTTATGCATTCCAGAACTAAGCATATCCCTATATAGTATCATTACTTGAGAGAATAGGTGGCAGAACAAGTAAAATTGAAATATGTTTCCACATCTGAACAGATGGCAGATATCTTCACTAAGCCACTTCCAAAGGAAACATTTGAGTAGCTACGACAAAAGTTGGGAGTAATTTCTTTTGTGTCTTGCCACTGAAGGGAAGCATCAACTAAGCGGGAGCTAAGTATTAGCTCTTGGATAGACCCTTTGCCATTGATGTCAAAGGGGGAGAAGTACAGAAAGAGGATGTCACAGAAAGGGGGAGCTACAGCAAAAAACAAAAGGGGATTCAAACAGAAGAGACAGTGCAACAAGGGGGAGCAGATTCAGTATGTGGTTGCCATCAATGACAAAGGGGGAGATTGTTGGAATATTGTCATTGATGTCAAATGAACTATTGCCAAAAGTGAATGGAATTGATTGCCGGAAGTGAACATAATTGATGGCCGTAAGTGAACAGAAATGTCGATGGAAGTGAATGGAATTGTTGACGGAAGTGAACGGAATTGTTGACAGAATTGAATGAAAATGTTGATAGAAGTGAACGGAAGTGTTGACGAAAATGTCGATGGAAGTGAACGGAATTGTTGACGGAATTGTCAACCTTAGCCGACCTATTGAGAGGAGGTGTGACCATTTGAAATGACCTTTTCACTTGAAGAGTCACGACCTTAATTTGTGGCTTTCCATGGGTTATAAATAAGTCCATAATGAATGGAAAAAGAGTAGATTCGAAAGTAGAAGATATATAAAAGAAGAGCAAAAATTTTAAAGGCAATTTTTTGTGAAAATATTGAAAAAAAAAATCAGCAAGTATAAGGAAGAGTATAGCAGAGAGAACACTCAAGTGTAGATCAAATCTAAAGGGGATAAAGCAAGTGTTCTATCATCTGTTGTTTTGACAACAAATTTGAGATAGAAGAGTGATTTTTTTTTAGAAGGTTGGTGCCTTCGTTTTGAAGAGATTGGTGTCTCTTGCTGAGTTGGTGCTCAGTGAAAGAGGTCAGTGCTCTTGTAGGTTGGTGCCTACAAAATTGTTTTTGGGGTTGGTGTTCCAGTAGGTTGGTGCCTACAAATATTTATATTAAGAGAATTTCTCTGTGGTTTTCTCCTGAAAGGGTTTCCATGCAAATCTATGTCTATTTGCATTGTGTGGTTTTGCATTGTATTCTTTGATTGCTTTGAATATATTAATCATGAAATAATGTGAGGTTTTGAATTTAAGATTAATAGTCGAAAGTCAAAAAATATCTTATACTAATTCATCCCCCCTCTCAGTATAATCTTGTGCTTAACACTAACTTCCATATGGTACAAGCAGTTTTGAATTTTTGTACATGCAAGAAGTAAAAACTTAATAGGATCACAAGATCTTGAAGTGTCTCCTTTTAATGTTCATTTACAAACCCATGTCACTCATTGGTGCCATAAACTAAAAATTGAGGAGGCACATAAGGCCATAGGGGCTCAAGTGTGATCTTGAATGCATTGGCTAAAAATTGGGGACAAGGTCATCAAGGAATTTTTTTCTCTTTTATGATCTAGAAGGGATAATAATATAATTAAAGATGTTAAGGATATGCTCAGCTTACCAAACTCCATGACATTCTACAAGCCTTTGTACATCATTATCATGGGATTTTTTCATCCTAGGCTAATTCTCCTAAGCACAAAGCTGCTCTCACTCAGTGTCTCCAATCTATTCCATGTAAAGTTTCTGATGTACAATAAGTCACTTGTGAAAGGCATTTAACCTTCAATGACTTTCATGAGGAGGTTATGTAGATGGCTATTGACAAAGCCCCAGGCATTGATGGTTTCTCGTGTGAGTTTTATCAATTTTTATGGGATATTGTTGGTCTTGATCTTTATAAGGTATACTTTGAAGCAATGTTAACAAATTCTTTGGGACCTCTCATAAATCAAGATAACATTAAATTTATCCCTAAAGTTGGTGATTCTAAGATTATTACTAACTAGAGGTTGATTACTCTTCTCAATGTCTCTTACAAAGTTATTGATAAGGCGTTGACTATCAAACTTAAGCATCTTCTTCTCTTAATTGTTAGAAGTGAACAAACAGGTTTTATCCAACACAAATACATTCTAAAAAATGTCATTGCTATTTGGGAAGGCATGTAATGGGCTCATGTTTCCAATGAAAAGGACCTATTTATTAAGATTGATTTTGTGAAGGCCTATGACTGTATTGAGTGGCCCTTTATTTTGGTCATGCTTCAAGCTCTTGGATTTGGTCCCAAGTTTGTGCAAACAATTAACATGTTTTTTCAAGATGTTGTGGCATGTATCACCATTAGTGGAGCTCAATCCTCTCAGTTTGAACTTCATATATCTATTAGGTAGGGGTGCCATTTGACCCCTTCGCTTTATGTGTTAGCAACAAAGTTTTTTAACTATTTGCTTGTTAATTAAGCATCCCGAGGTTTGGTGAAAGGCATCTCTCTCCCTTAATGTGACAATCAATTGTTAAATGGGCATTTTGATGATGAATATTTTATTACTCTTCAGGCAAAGGAGGAGATAGTTAAGAATGTTATGGATTATCTTCATATCTTTTGTTTGGCATATGGATCATCCATTTAATGGAGAAAAACTCAGTGTTATCACTAGACTCTTGGTCCCAAACCCCCTTGGTTGGAGGAATATCAATGGTGGTGGATTCATCTAGGGGTTTAATTTAAATTCTTTGGCATCCCTTTTATTTTTTGGGGCTCTCCTTTTGAGTTATAGTCCTATGTGGTTCAAAGGGTTGAGAAAAAAATCTCCTTTTGGATCACAAAACCTCTATCTTTGGTGGGCAAGTTTCAAATTTGTTATAAGCTCTTGGTAGCTACACATGTTTACTATTATTCATGTTGGCCTCCTTCTAATGTTGTCTATAGTAGCTAGGAAAAGCTCATAATAAACTTCCTTTGGGCCAATTATGAAGGACACAAGGGTTGTCATAGAGTTTATTAGCAAATTTGTTGCATGCCTAAGGAGGCATGTGGTATGGGTTTCCTAGACATTAAGCTTTAAGGTCTAGCTCTCAGCATTAAATGGGTTATTCATGAGTTGGAAGATGATGAAGCCTAGAAGGTTATGCTTCGTTGCAATATCTCTCAGGGGGTCCCTTATGGTAGACGTGTTTGGAATGGCCTTCGTCTCCATACTCTTACTATTACCCTAGTTTTGATTAAAATTTAGGGTACCTTTGTCGTTCAAAGTATATGGAAAGCTTGGTAAAAATTCAATCCCCATCTAATATGGATAGAGGAGAGTTTCAGGATGGTCTTTCCATTAATTCTCAATCCCTTTGGTGGTTTCCCTACCTAAATTATCATAATGTTCCCTTTACTTTGGTCCCTTAGATTAAAGGATTAAAATTATTCAAGAAAGGTGTGAGAACCATATGGGATCTCTTTTGCACCATGAACCATGCTTGGCTTTCTTAGTCGCAAGTTTAGACCAAATTCAATTTAAATAATGCAGATGCTAACTATGTTTCTGAAATGCAAAGTTCCATACCTAATGAGTATCTTCATAAGATTGGAGTAAAGTCTCTTACTCCTTGGTGGAAAGATTGGCATTGGCCTATGGCCACTAATTTTTCTCATTATTCTCCTCTGTTGGGGTACAATATTTTATCCCCCTAGCATATTCAAGATGGACTCTCAATCATTGATGGAACCTCTAATCTAGCCATGAAGGTTTGGTCCAAAAGATTTATTAATGTGTGGGATGCTCCCATTAAGCCTAAAAAGGCCCATTTTCTTTAGTGCATCCTCTATCAAGGTTTCCCTGTGGGTGATCAGCATAAACACATGGGGGTTTCAAATCCCATTTGCCCAACTTGTCATTAACCCAAGATTATTAAACACTTTTTTTTATTTTGTTCTCATGCTCAGTGAGCATGGCATCGGATTCATACTTTCTTTCAATGGTTTAGACCTGAGTTCTTTACATGGAAGATGGCTCTCTTGAGGTACTTTACTCTGCTTCCTATAAGATACAACATTTTTTGGTAGATTTTTTGTGTTAATATTTTATTTCAAATTTGAAAAGCTAGGAATTATGCTTGTTTTAATCATGAAGAAATGGAACATAGTTTTTTTGTTACTAACAAAATTACTGTCATTTCCAATATTACTCTCCAAATTTAAAATCAGACTGACAAAGTTCACCTAGAACTTAATCACCTTTAGTGCTTGCTTGATCACTGGGGAAATGTCTCGTGTACAGTTAGCCAAGAACCTCCAAAACTACCACGTTTTATGTCGCCTCATTATGTATGGGGAGATGGCTCATGCTGGGAACGTTCTAGGAATAAACACATGATCCTCTCTCCACGTCAATCACCACCTCGTTGGTCTTCGCTGTGGCATGGTAGATCGAGTGGATCTTTCAAAAGTGAAGGTGTTGTTTAGAGGTTGGGGCCCTCCCCAACAGGGCCTTAGAGGTGATGGCAGGGGTTGGGGTCCTCCCCCTCAAGACAAGTATCCACAGTTGGATTTGGTGATTTATCTTGATAAAAACGCGGATGAAAATAATAATTCACAAAAAAATGATAGATGGGAACCTTTACATGTGGATGAAGACGCCCTACTCAGGGAGGTTGGGGTGACAAGCTGCAGGATCTACCTCCTCTAGCCAACATGTTTGTTGCTACAACTTGATTATTCTCTTTATTGTTATGTGCTCTTATGAATGCTTTGTTGGTTATTGTGCATCTTTGATTTGACGTTTTGTTGAGTAGTCATTATTAACCTTCTACTGGGCCTATTGTTTACTGATGAGTTTTTATCTTTGGTTTAATTTTACTTGTGGGATGTGATATTTCCACTTATTTTTTCGTATGATTAACAGTGTACTATATACTTATTTATATTAATATAAATACGCTCTTCAATTTAAAAAAATAAAATGACTTTTTATTGTAAGAGAATGATATAACTTATCTAAAAAATTATATGAAAATATATATAAACAAACTCAATATTAACATTTATTCTCTTATATTTTATATTGATATATACGTTGTTAAGATGAAATGTACTAATAATAATATAATATAATATTTTACGTATAATTTATGATTAGACCGGATCACAACACTCAATGTATTAATATTTTTACAATTTAAAAAAAATCTTCGACATTTCATAACAAAAATGGGTAAGATTTGGGCCCATGTCAACTTTTGGGCAAGTTGATTCTTCACTGTCCAACCGCATATTAAACCTATCATTTATATGAGGAACACGTGGCAGAGTCTCCTTGAAGTTTGACACCTGTGTGTCTTGAACATCTAATACAACATCTTTTTCTTTTAGAAAGTTTATTAAGTCGTTCAAAGTTATAAGATAGGTTAGCTATTTTGATTAATATATCGAGGATACGGTGATGTGTAGAAATATGATAGGCTATTGGGAAGGAAATGAAGCACTCCCTATTGCCCTTTTTGAAAACGCATCACCGCCTCCTCACATAGATATTTATTATACGAGGTATTTTAGAATGATGACAATGATGACAAAAATGACAATAATGGTGATGAAGAAGACGAATGAAGTTTTACGTTGCTACAATATTATTTGATTGTAGGAGTTAAAATTTGTTCATCTAGTGTTTTGTAGAAAGTGATCTCAATTGTTACATCACATTTATCATGCTTTAAATTGGTGGTCGATATCATGCTAACTATCTAAAAAGAACATTTGAGCTTTGACTTCATTTTAAATTTTAAGATATTATTAGCAAACTGAATTTTTATATTGGTATTTGCATTTTTACTTGCAAATAATGTACCAATAAAGACTTTATATGTTCCTATGAAAAACTCATTCCACACTATTCACATGTCCTTTTTGTCATTGAATACTTGCTAACAATACATAATCGATAACATAATTGAAAATTTGTAAATCAAATTCATAAAACAAATTTAACATAAAATATTCATAAATCGAAGTAAACATTAATCCAACAAATACAAACCATCCATACTTCAAATTTAACACAGAGCATTCATAAATGCTTTTACTATTATTACTAAAGCAAATTTTTATTGTCTCTTGAAAATTATAAACTCTTGTGATTGGTTTCACATTTTAAGAACGCATTTATAATAATATATTGTAAGAGCAAATGAGCTTCACTATGTAACTTTTTAAAATTTATAACTTTGTGTGGTTTCATTAAAAAAAAATCTATAAATCCCTATCGATGTAAACATAAAATCTGAAGGGTCCATTGTTGCTACAACACTAGTCTATTGAAAAGTATTCATGTATCAAAGCTTAAAGATAGTATATACAAGATGTATGGGTTTCATGTGGAAAGTATATGTACAAAATTTATACGGAAAAAAAAAAAATACCATATAAACTTTCATATGAGGAATCTCATATATCAAACTAATGTTTTATTTGATAGTGACCAAAAACTAATTTCATATATATATGTATATAATATATAATATTATATTAAAATAGATAATTTTAGTGGTATTGGGATTAAAGGAGAGAGAGAGTGTGTTGGAGAATCACTCTCCTGGGGTTTCATGTTTTACATTTTCTTGCTTGCATCCTTTTTCCACCTTGTTCTTATTGCTAATCCCATGGGATTTTTTACGATTGTAATACATTGACTATGCTCTGCGCGCCACCATTCAAGCAAGTAGGCCCTTTATTTATAGCTTCTCCATGTTCTAATGCATCTGTTGATGTAGGATTTAGAGCTAATGGCACCCAAATAGGATCAAAAGTTTGTTTTGAAGGTCTACCATGAGGTAATCCCTCACCCCCCTTCACTTTAGAGGTAAGCATTCTTGTCGCTGATATTGAACAATGTTTCAAGTGATATGAAAATTGCTCTATTATTGCTTATTATGTTGGTTGTATCCCCTCAAAGGATTACCTCCATAACTGGCTCTGCAACCACTGGGAGACATTGGGTGTCCATGTCTCTAGAATCCAAAACCTTACCAAAGGTTTTTTCTTGTTTACCTTTAAAGAGCCCTTCGAGACACAACTAATTCTTGCAAAGTCTAATGTTTGGTTCTTTCACAACTAGCTTATGATTTTGTTTGCCTAGTCCCGTGATTTAAAAGCTTTTGACAATTCCCTTCATGTCCCTATCTAGGTTGAGCTTCCTTGTCTACCAGTTCACCTCTGAGCTTTTATACCCCAAATCATCACTCCCATATGATGCATAGTTACGATTGAACTAGATAGGTGGTTCTCCCCTCACCCTAACAAGTGAGTTTGTGTGGAGGTTGACCTCTGTAAGAAACTAAAGGAGTTCATAGAAATCCAAGTTGGGGAGACCCAGTGGTCACAAAAGGTTGTTTATTTCAACCTTCCCAACACTTGTTTCTGCTGACAAGGTTCAAACCACCACATCAAGGATTGTCCTCATATGGGTTGTCCTAAGCCTCGTCACCCACATCCTCAGATTGAGAAGCCCAAACCATCAAACTAAGGTGATGGTTGGACCATAGTGTCCCCTAAACAGTTGTCATGCCCTAAGCCATAAAACACACCCCAACTGCCACCTCAAAATAATTTTCTTCCAGTTATCCTATCCTCTCAAGGGATTTCTTTGTCGCCCCTTACCACCCCAGTTCCTTCCAAATCATAGAGTGTTTCTTTGATTTCTGAGAATATTAGGATGCATATGGCTGAGGTTATCTCAACTAGTGGCTCATTCTCCTGGCAGTCTTGTAACCCACCTCGCGAGGGCGTAGACTCCCCTCAAGAGGAACATGATGCCAAACGCCACTTCATTGCAGTCAATAGAATTTCACACCATCACTAACATAATAACTTTGCAACGTTGGTGGATTTTTAGGATGAGCAAGGGGAGCTTCAAATGGATGATCCTTCCCTATGAATGTAATATCATGGAAAGTTAGGGGTCTTACAGAGTCTACTCGTAAATAGCCTATGCATGTTGCCTATCAATAGATTAGTTTTCCATATATTCTCTATCTGTAGGAAGTTAATGTATCTACCTTTTTCTTCCAAACATCCTTGTCAATCATTTGGCATGATGCCACCCAGATCACCACCTTGCATGAGGTAGGACATGGTGGCACTTGTAGTTTAGTTACCCCTAAGGTTTCCCCCATCATCATTATTATGGGGGAAGACCCGTCACATTGGACAGTCTGGATTATTCTTGACATTGATGGCCATCCATTTGGTACTCTCAACATATATGCTCCCAATAATGGCATTGACTGCTCCTTGCTTTGGTGATCTTTGGCAAACAGGTTGTCTACTACCACGTGGCTTGTGTGTAGTGACTTCAATATGATTGAACACCCTAAATATAAGGTTGGGGCTCTCCCTATGCATTGGTGTGTTGGTGAATGCAAGGCTTGGTATTATTTCAAAAATAAATGGGAGCTGTTAGACCCTCTCCTTTGGCAGTGGACATTTAACTCCAAGTCTTGATTTATGTAGTCCAACTACCAATTTGGGGATCATCGCATGCTCAAACTCAAACACTTTATGATGTCAGAGCAAAATATTTTTTCCTTTTCTAGTATTGATGGCCAGCCTATCAATGTCCACTTAGGTATTATTTTATCAAACCACTCACGCATTTCTTACAAAGTGGAATGGACCTATGGGTAGTACAATGTACCACATAATTAGTTTATTCTCAATACTTCTTTATTGAGTCACACTGGTACCATTCGACTCATCCAATGGATTTGGAACCTGGCCCCATGGCCCCATATTCCACCAGATGGATTGAGTGGTCGAATGAGGCCATTCTGTGCACCACCTCCTTCCACCACCATGACAAACATGTCACCCAAATTTGTAAGCATTCAAAATCAACCACGCTCAATGAGTTCAAATGGGTCTTCGACTCGCTCGTGATTGATCCTTTTAATCTATAGTTGCAGTGGCTAGCTACCTCTCTCAAACACCACCTCAAGGTGGCAGATAGCCATGCAGTCAGAGGTGCACAGCTCTGTGCTCAGCTACACTGGCTCAAAATTGGTGACGAATCCCCCAATGAGTTCTTTAAAGCATTGAAATATAAACAAGCTCATGGGGAAATTAAATCCATTCAAGTGGCTCAATCCCAACTTACCTCTCAGCGTGATATCTCTTTGACCTTTTTTGAGCATTACAAGATAGTTTTCCAATCCCAATTCATAGTTGAGTGGTCCCAAGCTCTTTAGAATTACCTCGTAGTGGTACCTCGCAAGCTCAAGCTAGCTAACCAATGGCTTTGTGATACCCCACTCACCTTGCAGGAGCTTATTGAGGCTTTGAACTATATGAGCAATGATAAAACCCCTAGCCTCGATGGCTTCCCTTATGAATTTTACAAAGCCACTTGGGAGTTTACTAGTCCTGACTTGTTGCAAGTCTACAAAGAAGCCTTACAGAATCAGTCTCTTAGACCCATGATCAATCAAGATAATATACAATTCATTCCCAAAACTAGAGGTCCTAAGCTTCTTACTAGTTGAAGGTTGATAACCTTGCTCAATGTATCTTACAAGATTCTTGCCAAAGCCTTCGCCAAACACATTCAACTCATCCTACCTATAATTATTAGACTAGAGCAAACATGATTCATTAAAGGGCGATATATTTTGGACAACCTTATTACGTTCTAGGAGGGTATGGCTTGGGCCCGTTCCTCTCTTTAGAGAACTATTTTTCTTAAATTAGACTTTGAAAAATCTTATGACAAGATCGAGTGACAATTTATTCTTTTCATGCTTAAGGTTCTCGGCTTTGTCCCCTATTTCATTTATGTAGTGCAAATTTGCTTCATGATGCCTCAACCTGCTTCACTATCAATGGGCATCAGACCGCGGGGATAGAGCTACAATACTCTATTTGCTAAGGTTGTCCCCTTGTTCCAACGCTTTATGTGTTATCTGTTGAAGCCATGGGTTACCTTTTCGCTTCCAAAGCCTCTCAAGGGCTCATTCTTGGCATTATTTTTCCCAATCGCACCTTTTAACCCATCAGTGGAAACTTTGTTGATGACATCTTCCTCGCGTTTGAAGAAAAAGAGGCCACTTTTAATGAAGTTATTCAATGCTTAGACATTTTTGTCTAGCTTCCGACTCTAGCCTTTAATGGAAGAAAACCCAATGTTTTTGACAAAGCATGATGCCTATGCCTAAGGGGCTTAGGAAGTATAATTGGTAGTGGATTGCTCGGGGGGGACAATTCAAGTTATTGGGCATCCCCTTCGCTTTTTAGAGTTCGTCTGCTAAGCTTTGGCAAGATGTCCTCAATAGGATTGAAAGGTAGATTGCATATTGGAACATTAAGCCCCTATCTCTAGCAAGCATGTTCCAAATTTACACCAAGATCCTAGATGCCACACATGTTTATTATACCTCTTCTTGGGCTCCCTCTAAAGCCTCTTATGATAGTCTAGCCAAACTTCTCAGTTATTTCCTCTAGGCCAATTCTAACCGGGCTCGGCAATTTCATCAGATGGCCTAGGACATTTGATGCCTCCCTTGTGATAAAGGTGGCATGGGCATCATTGTCATTTATTGGCAAAGTATGGCCTTGTGTGCAAACTGGATTGTTTGGGCTATTAAAGGCAATGCATCTTAGAAAATTCTTTTTAGACATTGTATCTATTCGAGCTCTCCCTATGGTGAAATTAGTTGGCAAAATATTGGCTTCCAATCCATCCTTATCACTATTGTGCCTATCAAGATTACTAGCTCCTTTGTAGTCAAAAGTATATGCAAGGATTTCAAAGCAATCAAAACCCACTTGAAGTGGGTAGGGGATGGTTTTCACACAGGTTTATCTTTTATTGGCCATAGCTTATGGTGGTCTCTTATTCTCACTACTTCTTCCATTCCCATGGCTGAATTCCTGGTATTAAAGCTCTACGATTATTCCGTAAAGGGATTCATACTATCTGTGATTTGGTTATCTCTAGAGATTGGATTCTATGCTCTGATTTAAAAAGCAAGTTTCAATTAAATAATGTGGACTTACCTTCCATCCTTCGCATTCAAGAATCACTCCCTGATGTTATGTTGCATAATCTTAGCTTGCAGCCTCCTAAGGCTTGGTGGAAATTTTGGATGTGGAACTATGATACACACTTTAAAATCTACTCTCTTGGGCTTTTTTATTAGGGGATGAGCCCATTCTCTCCAAATCTCAACGAGCTCAACAAGTAGTGGGGTCTCCAATCATCTCCCAAGACTTGGCTCGCTCGTTTGGATTGTGTGTGGCACCCTACCCTAGAGCCCAAGCTGGGTCATTTCTTATGGTGTTTAAATTACCAAGGACTCCCCCTCGGTGAGAGGCTACTCCACTTATGCATTCCCCAACCCTTTTGTCTGGCTTGCAAGTGACCAAAAAAATTTAAACATTTGTTTCAGTTTTGTCCTAAAGCTGAGTCTACCTGGCGATAGATTTATTTGTTATTTCAGCATTGTCACCCTGAGTCTTTCTCTTGACGTCATGTTTTTTTGGGAATTTTTCTAATTGGCCAACCTCTATTGCCTTTTTCTGGCAATTCTTTCATGCTATCATCATTTTTCAACTTTCGAAAGCTAGGAATAATGCTATTTTTAATCATGAGGCTTGTGGAATTTCATTTTTTGTTAATGAAAAGGTTTTTTTTTTTAATTTTGTTGGTTTATTTGTAGATTCAGGGCCAAGTTGAGAAGATGGTGTTAGACCTCTTCCACCTATAGGAGCTCCTCGACCACTAGAGGAGTGCCCCTTGCACTATGCGTAGAGTTCCGCTAGATGACCCACTCCACGGTCCACCACCACCTCCTCCCAAGAGGCATAGAAGTAGAAGTCGGTCTTGAAGCAGGGACCACTTTTTTGTCCTTGCCCTCCCTAGGGGGTGGTTGGAGTTCCATGGCATGTCTGATGCTGGTCCTTCACAACGATCTCTAGCAAGTACTATTGTTTCTCCACAACCCACTGACGGTTGGTCTATCACTATTCATGATGACCTCTTGGATGGTTGGAATGCTTCGGAGTTTCTTGATGTAGAATCCCCTGCTTGGTCGACGCTTTATGAGGATGATCCTCCACCTCCGCCTCTTGGAGCAGTGACCTGTGCTTAATGTTTTGCATTATGGTTATTTGTAGTTACTTATGTTGTGCCTTGATTGATTGATTTTATTTTTTTTAGCCAGATTTGTCCCTCAGCATGGCGTTTGAGTCGTGATTTATCGAACTACTTTACTTTGTAGCTTATGTAATTAGATTTTTTTGTTCAATATAATATGAAGTGTTCCAATAATAAAATACATAATTCAAAGGTGGTTCCAAAATATATATTATTTAAGTTCAATTTATAAAAAAAAGTTTACCTTATTATTTTATTATATTAATGAAATGGATGAGCAACTTTTTAACCCTCTTTTGATTTATAAATATATGGTGTTGATAAATCCATAAAAAGTAAAAAAGAAAAAATGAATATAAAAAATACTACAAAATTTGATTAAAAGATGAGAAAAATGTATTAATAAAAATTTAACAAAAATTATTAATTAACAAACATGTAAATATTTTATTAAAATATAATTTAACAACTAAAACAAATCAAACTAAAATAAATATTTATAAAAATATAAAATATCTATTAAATTTTTCATTTTGAAAAAATGAAAACTTTTATGGAAGTATTAGCCAAACTCATAAACACCAAATGTTATGTAATATATTTTTCATATCTCGTAAGGCAGGCCATGGCGACGTAAATATCTAATATCTAAAATAAATTAAATTGGTTTTTCAGTCTATTTAGCACTTGGTTATTAAAGTCGAGTATGTTTTTGAAAACGTCGATAGCAGGGTTCGATCTTGCGCCGTCGAAGCCCAACAGATTTCAAGTCTGTCTGACTAGCCATTCCAACATTTTAACCATATAGTTTCTGGGTTGAATACCACCCTTCTTGATATCAAGAATCAGTTGCGATCTAGCTGAAGTTACGATTTTTGACAAACGGAAATGTCATGTCAGATGATGATTTGCAGTTGAAATTTCATAAATTGGTATTTTATTGTTTTGTTTTTTTCTTTTTGGGTTTGTTGTGAGGAGTTATCATAGACTTTAAAGGAGTAGTATTTTTGTAGAGTTTATGTATTAAATATGTACGGATTTTAGGTTAAAATTGTGTCAATTTTTTTTTAATAAAGTTTTTATGAATTATTATTAAGATGAGAGAGTGAATCATCTTTTTCATTCTTTCATTTTGATGATAGTTTATGAAATGTGAACTGAAATATTATTAAAAAAAAATTTGACACAGTTTTAATCAAAAATCCATACATATGTACCACGGTTTTGTTTGTGAATTTGGAAGATGTAATTTCGATTAAATCAAATAGTTGTTAGTAACATTAACAATTTTCACAGGTAAAGATGTGATGTATGGGTAAAGGCTACCCATCGTGAGGTAATGGTATAGTTATCGATATGACAGGGAATGTCTCCACCATGATACACCTAGCCATATTGTTTAAATCTTCAGAGGAACTGGAATACCACAGATACCTGAAAATCAACGTTAGGGTAAGAATTTTCACTAATCTGTAAAACAGAATCAATCGTGTTGTATAGACCAATGCCGTCGTGTTGTACAAACCAATGGCAGTACTCAAATTGAATGTTTCCCTAGTGTATTGTTTTAACTTGCATCGGAAGCCCATCATATTCGATGGATGATTTGTGAAAGGTCGCTTATGATGAACTCACTATCAAGACGAAGAAAGTAGTAGTCAAGATTTACTAAGAAATTATGATATTCGATTTTACTACAATGGCCCAAATTTTTAACATGGAGTGTACATTTATTAACTAAATAAAAAATATATATAATATTCATATAAATTATATGATTAGTATTTAATGTTAATAATATGTAACTCTTCTAATATATAAAAATGGTATAATTTATAATAAATATGTAATATTAATAGTATAAATAAATAAATAATCTAATATGTATTATACAACCAATATAACATTTTTATAATATATAATATTAATGAATCTATTATAGCATACATTATATAATACTCAATATATATTATAAATATGATATGTACATATTATATTATATAAAACTATTATTAAATATAATTATATTATAAATATAATATATTAATATTATTGATGTTTTATTAGATACATTTTTTATTTAGGTTAAAGGGAGGGAATTTTTTTAAACTAGGGTCCCCATACCGTAGAAGAAGTATAAATAGAAGAGAGACTAAGGTCTACCAGAGACCAAAGTCTACCAGAGACCAAGATCTACCAGAGACCAAGGTCTACCAAAGACTAAACAAGAACATAGATCAAACAAACCCAGAGATAGCCAAAGTACAACCCAAAAACCAACAAAGAACAACAAAAGGAACTAGGGCCTATTCTAAGTCTAAACTACTAAAGACATCCTCCCAACATGTTTTCATCTTTTTAAGGTTTGCTTCAATATGAAACACCGATTTGTCTTTATCCATGACATATTAGGAACCACTGCACTAACCATGCTTACCTTGCTTACCTTTCCATTTGCCAATTATTTTGGGCTCAAATAGCTCCCTGAGGTGGGCTCAAAGATTTTTGACATTTTGAATACCCTCATACATAGCAGCGTTGCTGCAATTCACTAAAAAACTAATATTATTTTGAAGTTTCTCATTCTCTTGTTCTAAAATATCCACACTAAATAAGAAACTCTGAAGTTGTTGATCATCCTTCATGGCCGAAGAGATTTGCTTCAACCTGATGTTTTCCTGCTACAGAAAATTCACCTTACCTTTTAGCTTTGTAATCTCTCTCATAAACCAATGCATTATAGATTTTTGAAGTAATAATTCTTCAATTATCTTATCTAAATTCTTCTTGCCCTTAAGAGAAGTTACCAAGTTGTCAAAAATCTCATTCTAGTCTTTCGATTGCTTATCAACAGAAGTCTTCCCTTTATCTGTGGGGTTATCTTCAGTCACACCTTTCTTAGTCTTAGGGATAACTATCTGAACCGACTTATTTACCTACTCTTTATCCTTAAGATCCTCCCCTAGAGCATCTCTGACATCATCTATATCAATATAATCTCCTACCAAATCACCCATTTTTATTTGTGTGCCTTGTTTCCCCTGACCAACACTTGTAGGCTTTGAAGCACACCGAAGGCGTTTCTTGATATTCTCTTGTGACTTCGAATCCTTCCTTTCTACATCCTTGGTCCTATTCTCCATTGAATTATTATTGATCTTTGTAGGCCTGCTTGAGCTCTTAGGGTATTTTATCCACACTATTTTTTTTCTAATGTCAACAGGGGTATCATCTGCATCTTTATTTTGGGGCTGAGGAAGGTCTGAGCTAATTTGGTTCATGCCCTTAAAGTATTTATGTATGAGGTAAATCACTCCTAATCTCCTACCAAATCACCCATTTTTATTTGTGTGCCTTGTTTCCCCTGACCAACACTTGTAGGCTTTGAAGCACACCGAAGGCGTTTCTTGATATTCTCTTGTGACTTCGAATCCTTTCCTTCTACATCCTTGGTCCTATTCTCCATTGAATTATTATTGATCTTTGTAGGCCTGCTTGAGCTCTTAGGGTATTTTATCCACACTATTTTTTTCTAATGTCAACAGGGGTATCATCTGCATCTTTATTTTGGGGCTGAGGAAGGTCTGAGCTAATTTGGTTCATGCCCTTAAAGTATTTATGTATGAGGTAAATCACTCCTTCATGTCTTGGGGTCGAATAATTTCTATGCTTGAACTTTATGATTGAAACCTCCATTAATTTCAAAATGAAGAAAGGAAGACTGAAGGGAATACCATGTCTAAAATAGTCCAACATCTTAAATAAAGACTATCTAACTACATTTAACACTAACTTTTAGGGTTAAATATTGCATCAGATGATAGGCATCTCTGCATATGACTTTGGCAATGATTCTCGATCAAAACCATTATGCAACAGTTCTAATTTTTCTCCTTCTTCCAGGAATGTCTCTTTGTCCTTTTTGAAGTCCCTTGCCAAGTTGTAAATCTTAGTTTCCTCAATAGCCAGCCCAGTAACATGGGCAATGAGTTCTTTTGTGATATCAAGGGTAACTCCATTGATTATGATAGTTTCATCCTCCCAAGCTTTCATTAACATGATCGAAATGTGCCTATCATGTCCTTCTGTCTTCTCCATGGAACTAATAAAACAATAGATTATTGAAAAGTCCAATGTTTGGTTCCTTCACAAGTAACTTATGATTTTATCTATTTGATCTCATGATTTGACAATACTACCCTTTGTGTCCATGTCTGAGTTGAGCTTCTTAGTCTGCGAGTTCACCTTTGAGCTTTTATACCTCAAATCATCACTCCCATAGGACGCATGATTACAATTGAACCAGATAGATGTTTTTCCCCTCGCCCTAACAAGTGAGTCTGTGTGGAAGTTGACCTATACAAGGAACTGAAGGAGTTCATATAAATCCAAGTTGGGTAGACCCAGTGGTCATAAAAACTTGTTTATTTAAACCTTCCCAACACTTGCTTTTGTTGTCAGTGTCCAAACCATTACATCAAGGATTGTCCTTGCATGGGTCATCCTAAGCCTCTTCAACCACTTCCTTAAACCAAGAAGCCCAAACTAATAGACAAAGGTGATGGTTGGATCACAGTGTCTCCTAAATGGTCATCGGGCCCTAAGCCACAAAGCACACCCCAGCCACTACCTCAGGAGAATTATCCTCTAGCTATCCCTCCATATTATGGGACTTCTCTACTACCCCTTACCACCCTAGTGTCTTCTAACCCTTAGAGCATTTCTGTAGTTTCCTAAAATATCTATATTCTTGTGGCTGAGGTTCTCTCAACTAGTGGCTCATTCTCCCAGTGGTCTCATAGCCCACCTCGTGGGGCATCGACTCTCCTTGAGGGGAACATGGCCAAACACTACTTCATTATGGTCAGTGGATTTTCATGCCCTTGCCAACACAAAAACTTTGCAATGTTGGTAGATTTTGAGGATGGGTAAGGGGAGCTTCAAATGGATGACCCTTCCCTATGAATTTAATATCATGAAATGTTAAGGGTTTTATAGAGTCTACCTGCAAATACTTTATGTGTGATGCTTGTTATTAGATTGGTTTTCTAGATATTATTTGTCTACAAGAAGTTAAATTATCTAGCTTTTTCCTCTAGATGTCCTTTCAAAGAATTTGGCATGACACTACCCAGATCACCACCTTACATGAGGTAGGATGTGGTAGCACTTGTATTTTAGTTACCCCTAAATTTTCCTCAAAATCATTGCCATAGGGGATAACCCATCACATTGATAAGTCTAGATTATTCTTGGCATTGATGGCCATCCATTTGGTATTCTCAACATCTATGCTCCCAATGATGGCCTTGATCACTCTATACTTTAGTAATCTTTGGTAGATGAGCTGCCTACTACCATATGGCTTGTGTGCAGTGAATTCAATATAATTGAGCACCCCCAAGACAAGGTTGGGGCCCTCCTTATGTATTGGTGTGTTGGTGAACATGAGGCTTGGTATTATTTCAATAATTAATGGGGGTTGTTAGACCCTCTCCTTCTCCGATAGACATTTAACCCCACATATTGGTTTACGTGGTCCAACTACCAATCTGGTTATCACCTTGTGCTCAAATGGATCAATTACTTTATGATGTCAAAGCAAAATCTTTTTTTATTTTTCAGCATTGATGGCCAACCTATCAACGTCCACTTAGGTATTATTTTATCAGAGCACTCACCTATTTCTTACAAAGTGGAATGGACCTTCAGGTAGTATAATGTGCCACATAATCAGTATATTCTCAATATTTACTTCTTTGTTAAGTCACACTGGTACCATCCAACTTATCCAGTGGATATGGACCTGGCCCCATAGCCCCCATACACCACCAACTATATTGATTGGTGGAATGAGGCCATTTTATGCACCACCTCCTTCCTCTACTACCATAGTAAACATGTCACCTAGATTTGTAAGTGTTCAAATGAGGCCATGCTCAATGAGTTCAAATGGGTCTCTAACTCCCTCAAGATTGATCCTTTCAATGTGTAGTTGCAACAGCTAGTTGCCTCTTTGAAACATGACCTCAAGGTCACAAATAACTATGTGACCAAAGGCACATATCTCTGTGTTCAACTGCACTAGCTCAAAATTGGTGACAAAGCCTATAAGGAGTTCTTTAAAGAATTGAAAGCCAAGCAAGCTCATAGGAAAACTAAAGCCATTCAAGTGGCTCAATCCCAACTTACCTCCTAGTCTGATATCTCCTCAACCTTTCTTAAGCATTACAATTTGGTTTTCCAATGCCAACCTTTCACGATTGAACAATCCTAAGCTCTTTAGAATTACCTCAAGGTGGTGCCTCATAATCTCAAGCTAGTTGATCAATGGCTTTATGATGCCCCACTCACCTTATAGGATCTTATTGAGGCTTTGAAATGTATGAGTAATGATAAAACCCCTAGCCTCGATGGCTTCCCTTGTAAATTTTACAAAGCCACTTGGGAGTTTATCGGTCCTAACTTGCTACAAGTCTACAAAGAAGCCTTATGGAATTAGTCTCTTGGAGCCATGATCAATCAAGGTAATATCAAATTTGTTCCTAAATCCAAATATCCTGAGCTTCTTACTAGTTGGAGGCCGATAACCTTGCTCAATGTTTCTTACAAGATTCTTACCAAAGCCCTTTCCCACCATGTTTGACTCATCCTACCTACCATTGTTAGACCAAAGCAAATAAGATTCATTAGAGGGTGATATATTTTGGATAACCTTATTACATTTTGGGAACGCATGGCTTGGGCTCGCTCCTCTCTTCAAAAAACTATTTTTCTTAAATTGGACTTTGAAAAAGCTTATGACAAGATCAAGTGGTAATTTATTCTTTCCATGCTTAAGGATCTCAACTTTGACCCTTATTTAATTTATGCAGTATAGACTTTACTTCATGACGCCTCAGTTTGTCTCACTATCAATGGACATCAGAATGCAGGGATAGATCTCCAATAGTCTATTCACCAAGGTTGTCCCTTTGCTCTAGTGCTTTGTGTGTTATCCACTAAAGCCCTAGGTTACCTCATGGATTCCAAATCTTCTCAAGATCTCGTTCATGGCATTTTTGTTATTGATTGCACCTCTCAACTCATCAATGGCCACTTTGCAGATGACACCTTCTTCATGCTTGAAGAACAAGAGGCCACTTTTAATGAATCTATTCAATGCCTAGATATTTTAAGTATAGCTTTCGAATCCAACCTTAAATGGAATAAAACCCAATGTTTTTGACAAAGCATGATGCCTATCCTTGGGTGGATTAATAAGTCTAATTGGTAGTAGATTGATCAATGGGAATAATTCAAGTTCTTGGGCATTCCCTTCACTTGTATAGCTTGCCGACCAAGCTTTGGCAATATGTTCTCAACATGGTTGAAAGGAAGATTGTGTATTGGATCACTAATCCCCTATCTATAGAGGGAAAGTTCTAGATTTTCACCAATATCTTGGCTACCACACATGTTTACTATTCCTTCTATTGGTCTCCCTTCAAAGCCTCTTATGATAGTCTGACCAAACTTCTTAGAGATATCCTCTAGGTCAATTCTAACCAAGCTCAAGAATTTCATCGAGTGGCCTTGGACATTTGTTGCCTCCCTCGTGATAAAGGTGGCATGGGCATCATTGACATATATAAGCAAACTATGGCCTTGTGTACAAAGTGGGTTGTTTGGAATGTTGAGGGCAATTAATCTTAGAAAATTCTTCTAAGATATTGTATCTCTTCAGGCTCTCCCTATGGTAAAACTAGTTGGCAAAATATTAGCTTCCAATCCCTCCTTAGCACTACTACCCCTGTCAATAATATTGGCTCCTTTCCAATCAAAAGTATATGAAAGGATTTCAAAGTAGTCAAACCTTACTTGAAGTGGGTAGGGTATGGTTTTCACATAGGGTTATATTTTAATGACCATATCTTATGATGGTATCCTATTCTCACTACTTCTTCTATTCCCTTGGCTAAATTACCAGGTATTAAAGCTCTGTGATTATTTTGCAAAGGGATTTGGACTATCTGTGATTTGGTTACCTCTAGAGACTGGATTCCCTATCCTAATTAAGAAAACAAGTTTTAATTAAATAATGTGACATACCTTCCATCCTTTACATTAAAAAATTACTCCCTGATGTTATATTACATATGTGGGCTTGCAACCTCCTAGGGCTTGGTGGAAATATTGTAAGTGGATCTATGATACCATCCAACTTATCTACTGGATATGGAACCTAGCCCCACAACCCCCATACACCACCAACTATATTGAGTGGTGGAAGGAGGCCATTCCGTGTACTACCTCCTTCTGCTACCATAGTAAACATGTCGCCTCAATTTTTAAGTGTTCAAAAGAGGCCATGCTCAATGAGTTCAAATGGGTCTCTGACTCCCTCAAGATTGATCCTTTCAATGTGTAGTAGCAACAACCAGCTGCATCTTTGAAACATCACCTCAAGGTCACAAACAACTATGCAGCCAGAGGCACATAGTTTTGTGCTCAGCTGTACTGGCTCAAAATTGGTGACAAAGCCTCCAAGGAGTTATTTAAAGCATTGAAATCCAAGCAAGCTCATAGTAAAATTAAAGCCATTCAAGTGGCTCAATCCTGACTTACCTCCTAGTCTAATATCTCCTCAACCTTTCTTATGCATTACAAGTTGGTTTTCCAATCCCAACCTTTCACAACTGAATGATCCCAAGCTCTTTAGAGTTACTGAGCTCAAGCTCAAGCTAACTGATCAACAACTTTGTGATGCCCCACTCACCTTATAGGAGCTTACTAAGGCTTTGAAATGTATGAGTAATGATAAAACCCCTGGCCTCGATGGCTTCCCTTGTAAATTTTACAAAGCCACTTAGAAGTTTATCTATCCTAACTTGCTATAAGTCTACAAAGAAGCCTTGTGAAATTAGTCTCTTAGACCCATGATCAATCAAGGTAATATCAAATTTGTTCCTAAAGCTAGATATCCTGAGATTCTTACTAGTTGGAGGCTAATAAACTTGCTCAATGTTTCTTACAAGATTCTTGCCAAATCACTTACCCACCATGTTTGGCTCATCCTACCTAACATTGTTAGACCAGAGCAAACAAAATTCATTCGAGGGAGATATATTTTGGATAACCTTATTACATTTTAGGAGCATTTGGCTTGGGCACACTCCTCTTTTTAGAAAACTATTTTTCTTAAATTGGACTTTAAAAAAGCTTATGACAAGATCGAGTGGTAATTTATTCTTTGCATGCTTAAGGATCTCGACTTTGACAGTTATTTAATTTATGCAATGTAGATTTTTAAATTCATGATGCCTCAATTTGTCTCACTTTCAATGGGCATCATAATGTGGGGATAGATCTCCAATAGTCTATTCACTAAGGTTATCCCCTTGCTCTAGTGCTTTGTGTGTTATCCACTAAAGCCCTGTGTTACCTCATAGATTCCAAAGCTTCTCAAAAGCTCATTTGTGGCATTGTTTTGCTTGATTTCACCTCTCAACTCATCAATGGCCTCTTTGCAGATGACACCCTATTCACGCTTGAAGATCAAGAGGCCAATTTTAATGAATCTATTCAATGCCTAGACATTTTAAGTATAGCATCCGACTCCAACATTCAATGGAAGAAAACCCAATGTTTTTGACAAAGCATGATGCCTATCCTTGGGTGGATTAAGAAATATAATTGGCAATGGATTGATCGAGGAGAATAATTTAAGTTCTTGGGCATTCCATTCACTTTTGACAGTTTGCCGACCAAGCTTTGGCAATATGTTCTCAACATGATTGAAAGGAAGATTGTGTATTGGATCACTAATACCCTATCTCTAGAGGGCAAGTTCCAGATTTGCACCAAGATCTTGGCTGCCACACATGTTTACTATTCCTTCTGTTGGGCTCCCTTCAAAGCCTCTTATGATATTCTGGCCAAACTTCTTAGAGATTTCCTCTGGGCCAATTCTAATCAGGCTCAAGGATTTCATCAGGTGGCCTTGGACATTTGTTGCCTCCCTCATGATAAAGGTGGCATGGGCATCATTGACATATATCAGCAAACTATGGCCTTGTGTACAAAGTGGGTTGTTTGGAATGTTGAGGGCAATGAATCTTAGAAACTTCTTCTCAGATATTGTATCTCTTCAGGTTCTCCCTATGGTAAAACTAGTTGGCAAAATATTAGCTTCCAATCCCTCCTTAACACTACTGCCCCTATCAAGAATAATGGCTCCTTTGAAATTAAAAGTATATGAAAGGATTTTAAAGTAGTCAAACCTTACTTGAAGTGGGTAGGGTATGGTTTTCACATAGGGTTATATTTAATGACCATATCTTATGATGGTCTCCTATTCTCACTACTTCTTCCATTCCCCTGGCTGAATTACCAGGTATTAAAGCTCTATGATTATTTTGCAAAGGGATTTGGACTATTTGTGATTTGGTTACCTCTAGAGACTGGATTCCTTGGCTTAATTAAAAAAAAAGTTTCAATTAAATAATGTGACTTACCTTCCATCCTTTGTATTCAAAAATTACTCCCTGATGTTATATTACATAAGTTTGGCTTGCAACCTCCTAGGGCTTGGTGGAAAGATTGGAGGTGGAACTGTGATACCATGCAACTTATCTAGTGGATATGGAACCTTGCCCCACAACCCCCATATACCACCAAATATATTGATTGGTGGAATGAGGCCATTTTGTGCACCACCTCCTTCCTCTACCACCATAGTAAACATGTCACCTCAAATTTTAAGTGTACAAAAGAGGCCATGCTCAATGAGTTCAAATAGGTCTCTGACTCCCTCAAGATTGATCCTTTCAATGTGTAGTTGCAACAATCGACTGCATCTCTGAAACACCACCTCAAGGTCACAAATAACTATGTGGCAAGAGGCACATAACTCTGTGCTCAACTGCACTGGCTCAAAATTATTGACAAAGCCTGCAAGGAGTTCTTTAAAGCATTGAAGTCCAAGCAAGCTCATAGGAAAATTAAATCCATTTGATATCTCCTCGACATTTCTTAAGCATTACAAGTTGGTTTTCCAGTCCCAACCTTTCATGATTAAACAATCCCAAGCTTTTTAAAATTACCTCAAGGTGGTGCCTCACAAGCTCAAGCTAACTAATCAATGGCTTTGTGATGCCCCACTCACCTTATAGGAGATTACTAAGGCTTTGAAATGTATGAGTAATGATAAAACCCCTCGCCTTGATGGCTTCCCTTGTAAATTTTACAAAGCCACTTGGGAGTTTATCAGTCCTACCTTGATGCAAGTCTACAAAGAAGCCTTGTGGAATTAGTCTCTTGGACCCATGATCAATCAAGGTAAAATCAAATTTGTTCCTAAAGCCAAATATCTTGAGATTCTTACTAGTTAGAGGCTGATAACCTTGCTCAATGTTTCTTACAAGAGTCTTGCCAAAGCCCTTGCCCACCATGTTTGGCTCATCCTACCTACCATTGTTAGACTAGAGCAAAAAAGATTCATTAGAGGGCGATATATTTTGGACAACCTTATTACATTTTGGGAGCGCATGGCTTGGGCCCGCTCCTCTCTTCAGATTACTATTTTTCTTAAATTGGACTTTGAAAAAGTTTATGACAAGATTGAGTGGTAATTTATTTTTTCCATGCTTAAGGATCTTGACTTTAACCCTTATTTAATGTATGCAGTACAGACTTTGCTTCATGATGCCTTGGGTTGTCTCACTATCAATGGATATTAGAATGTGGGGATAGATATCCAATAGTCTATTCACCAAGGTTGTCCCCTTGCTATAGCGCTTTGTGTGTTATCCACTGAAGCCCTGGGTTACCTCATGGATTCCAAAGCTTTTTAAGAGCTCATTTGTGGCATTGTTTTGCCTGATCACACCTCTCAACTCATCAATGACCACTTTGCAGATGACACCTTCTTCAGGATTGAAGAACAAGAGGCCACTTCTAATGAATCTATTCAGTGCGTAAACATTTTTAGTCTAGCTTTTGACTGTAGCCTTCAATGGAGGAAAACCTAGTGTTTTTGACAAAGCATGATGCCTATGCTTGGGTGGATTAAGAAGTATAATTGGTAGTTGATTGCTCAGGGGGAATAATTTAAGTTCTTGGGCATTCCCTTCACTTTTGATAGCTTGCTGACGGAGCCTTGGCAATATGTTCTCAACATGATTGAAAGGATGATTGTGTATTGGATCACTAATCCCCTATCTCTAGCGGGCAAGTTCCAGATTTGCACAAAGATCTTGGCTACCACACATGTTTACTATTCCTTCTATTGGGTTCCCTTCAAAGCCTCTTATGATAGTCTAGCCAAACTTCTCAGAGATTTCCTCTGTACAAATTCTAACTAGGCTTAAGGATTTCGTCGGGTGGCCTTGGACATTTGTTGCCTCCCTCGTGATAAATGTGGCATGGGCATCATTGACATATATCTGCAGTCTATGGATTTGTGTACAAAGTAGGTTGTTTGGAATGTTGAGGGCAATTAATCTTAGAAACTTCTTCTTAGATATTGTATCTCTTTAGGCTCTCCTTATGGTAAAACTAGTTGGCTAAATATTAGCTTCCAATCCCTCCTTAGCACTATTGCCCCTATCAAGAATACTGGCTCCTTTGCAATCAAAAGTATATGAAAGGATTTCAAAGTAGTCAAACCTTACTTGAAGTGGGTATGGTATGGTTTTCACATAGGGTTATATTTTAATGATCATAGCTTATGATGGTCTCCAATTCTCACTACTTCTTCCATTCCCCTGGTTGAATTACTAAGTATTAAAGCTCTGTGATTATTTAGCAAAGGGATTTGGACTATCTGTGATTTGGTTACCTCTAGAGACTGGATTCCTTGCCCTGATTTAAAAAACAAGTTTCAATTAAACAATGCGACTTACCTTCCATCCTTTGCATTCAAAAATTACTCCCTGATGTTATATTACATAAGCTTGGCTTGCAACCTCCTAGGGATTGGTGGAAAGACTGGAGGTGGAACTGTGATACTATCCAACTTATCTAGTGGATATGGAACCTTGCCCCACAGCCCCCATACACCACCAACTATATTGAGTGGTCGAATGAGGCCATTTTGTGTACTACCTCCTTCCTCTGCCACCATAGTAAACATGTCACCTAGATTTGTAAGTGTTCAAAGGAGGCCATGCTCAATGAGTTTAAATGGGTCTCTGACTCCCTCAAGATTGATCCTTTCAATGTGTAGTTGCAACAATTGACTGCCTCTTTGAAACACCCCCTTAAGGTCGCAAATAACTATGCAGCCAGAGGCACATAGCTCTGTGCTCGATTGCACTTGCTCAAAATTGGTGACAAAGCCTAAAAGGAGTTCTTTAAAACATTGAAAACCAAACAAGCTCATAGGAAAATTAAAGCAATTCAAGTGGCTCAATCTTGACTTACCTTCCAGTCTGATATCTCCTCAACCTTTCTTAAGCATTACAAGCTAGTTTTCCAATCCCAACCTTTCATGACTGAATGATCCCAAGCTCTTTAGAATTACCTCAAAGTGGTGCCTCACAAGCTCAAGCCAATTGATCAATGGCTTTGTGATGCCCCACTCACCTTAAAGGAGCTTACTGAGGCTTTGAAATGTATGAGTAATGATAAAACCCTTGGCCTTGATGGCTTCCCTTGTAAATTTTACAAAGCCACTTGGGAGTTTATCGGTCCTAACTTGCTACAAGTCTACAAAGAAGCCTTGTAGAATTAGTCTCTTGGACCCATGATCAATCAAGGTAATATCAAATTTGTTCCTAAATCCAAATATCCTAAGCTTCTTACTAGTTGGACGCTGATAACCTTACTCAATGTTTCTTACAAGATTCTTGCCATGGCCCTTACCCACCGTTTGGCTCATCCTACCTACCATTGTTAGACTAGAGCAAATAAGATTCATTAGAGGGTGATATATTTTGGACAACCTTATTACAATCTGGGAGTGCATGGCTTGGGCCCAATCCTCTCTTCAAAAAACTATTTTTCTTAAATTGGACTTTGAAAAAGCTTATGACAAGATCGAGTGGTAATTTATTCTTTTCATGCTTAAGGTTCTTGAATTTGACCCTTCTTTAATTTATGCAATGCAGATTTTGCTTCATAATGCCTCGATTTGTCTCACTATCAATGGACATCAGAATGTGGGGATAGATCTCCAATAGTCTATTCACCAAGGTTGTCCCTTTGCTCTAGCACTTTGTGTGTTATCCACTGAAGCGTTGGGTTACCTCATAGATTCTAAAGCTTCTCAAGAGCTCATTTGTGGTATTGTTTTTCCAAACTACACCTCTTAGCTCATCAATGGCCACTTTACAGATGACACCTTCTTCACGCTTGAAGAATAAGAGGCCACTTTTAATGAATCTATTCAAAGCCTAGACATTTTTAGTCTAGCTTCTGACTCTAGCCTTTAGTGGAGGAAAACCTAGTGTTTTTGACAAAGCATGAGGCCTATGCTTGGGTGGATTAAGAAGTATAATTGGTAGTGGGTTGCTCGGGGGTAATAAGACAAGTTCTTGGGCATTCCTTTCACTTTTGACAGCTTGCTCACTGATCTTTGGCAATATGTTCTCAACATGATTGAAAGGAAGATTGTGTATTGGATCACTAATCCCCTATATCTAGTGGGCAAGTTCCAAATTTACACCAAGATCTTGGCTGCCACACATGTTAACTATTCCTTTTGTTGGGCTCCCTTCAAAGCCTCTTATGATAGTCTGGCCAAAATTCCTAGAGATTTCCCTTGGGCCAATTCTAACCAGGCTCAAGGATTTCATCGAGTGGCCTTGGACATTTGTTGCCTCCATCATGATAAAGGTGGCATGAGCACCATTGACATATATCAACAAACTATGGCTTTGTGTGCAAAGCAGGTTGTTTGGAATGTTGAGGGCAATGAATCTTAGAAAATTCTTCTCAGATATTGTATCTCTTCAGGCTCTCCCTATGGTAAAACTAGTTGGCAGAATATTGACTTCCAATCCCTCCTTACCACTATTACCCCTGTCAAGAATACTGGCTCTTTTGCAATCAAAAGTATATGAAAAGATTTCAAAGTAGTCAAACCTTACTTGAAGTGGGTAGGGTATGGTTTTCGCATAGGGTTATTTTTTAATGACCATAGCTTATGATGGTCTCCTATTCTCACTACTTCCTCCATTCCCTTGGTTGAATTACCAGGTATTAAAGCTCTGTGATTATTTTGCAAAGGGATTTGGATTATCTATGATTTCGTTACTTCTAGAGACTATATTCCCTAGCCTAATTTAAAAAATAAGTTTTAATTAAATAATGTGACTTACCTTCCATCCTTCGCATTAAAAAATTACTCCCTGATGTTATATTATATAAGCTTGGCTTGCAACCTCCTAGGGCTTGGTGGAAAGACTGGAGGTGAAACTGTGATACCATCGAACTTATTCAGTGGATATGGACCCTGGCCCTATAGCGCCCATACACCACCAAGTATATTGAGTGGTGGAATGAGGCCATTCTATGCACCACCTCCTTCCTCTACCACCACAGTAAACATGTCGCCTAGATTTTTAAGTGTTCAAAGGAGGCCATGCTTAATGAGTTTAGATGGGTCTCTGACTCCATCAAGATTGATCCTTTCAATGTGTAGTTACAACAATTGGCTGCCTCTCTGAAACACCACCTCAAGGTTGCAAATACCATATGGCTAGAGGCACCTAGCTTTGTGCTCAGTTGCACTGGCTCAAAATTGGTGACAAAGCCTAAAAGGAGTTCTTTAAAGCATTGAAAGCCAAACAAGCTCACAAGAAAATTAAAGCCATTCAAATGGCTCAATCCTGACTTACCTCCTAGTCTGATATCTCCTTGACCTTTCTTAAGCATTACAAGCTGGTTTTCCAATCCCACCCTTTCATGACTGAACGATCCCAAGCTCTTTAGAATTACCTCAAGGTGGTGCCTCACAAGCTCAAGCCAATTGATCAATGGCTTTGTGATGCCCCACTCACATTATAGGATCTTACTAAGGCTTTGAAATGTTTGAGTAATGATAAAACCCTTGGCCTCAATGGCTTCCCTTGTAAATTTTACAAAGCCACATGGGCATTTATCGGTCCTAACTTGCTATAAGTCTACAAAGAAGCCTTGTGGAATTAGTCTCTTAGACCCATGATCAATCAAGGTAATATACAATTTGTTCCTAAAGCCATATATCCTGAGCTTCTTTACTATTTAGAGGCCGATAACCTTGCTCAATGTTTCTTACAAGATTCTTGCCAAAGCCCTTGCCCACCATGTTTGGCTCATCCTACCTACCATTGTTAGACTAGAGCAAACAAGATTCATTAGAGGGTGATATATTTTGGACAACCTTATTACATTCTTGGAGCGCATGGCTTGGGCCTGCTCCTCTCTTCAAAAAACTATTTTTCTTGAATTGGACTTTGAAAAAGCTTATAACAAGATTGAGTGGTAATTTATTCTTTCCATGCTTAAGGCTCTTGACTTTGACCCTTATATAATTTATGCAGTGCAAACTTTGCTTCATGATGCCTCGGTTTAACTCACTATCAATGGACATCAAAATGCGGGGATAAATATCCAACAATCTATTCACCAAGGTTGTCCCCTTGCTCTAGCGCTTTGTGTGTTATCCATTGAAGCCCTGGGTTACCGCATGGATTTCAAAGCTTATCAAGAGCTCTTTCGTGGCATTATTTGCCCAACCGTACCTCTCAGCTCATCAATGGCCACTTTACAGATGACACCTTTTTCACGCTTGAAGAATAAGAGGCCACTTTTAATGAATCTTTTCAATGCTTAGACATTTTTAGTGTAGCTTTTGACTCCAGCCTTCAATGGAGGAAAACCCAGTGTTTTTGACAAAGCATGATGCCTATGCTTGGGTGGATTAAGAAGTATAATTGGCAATCGATTGCTTGGGGGGAATAATTCAAGTTCTTGGGCATTCCCTTCACTTTTGACTGCTTGCCAACCGAGCTTTGTCAATATGTTCTCAACATAATTGAAAGGAAGATTGTGTATTGGATCACTAATCCCCTATCTCTAGCGGGCAAGTTCCTGATTTGCATCAAGATCTTGGCTGCCACACATGTTTACTATTCCTTCTATTGGGCTCCCTTCAAAGCCTCTTATGATATTCTGACCAAACTTCTCAAAGATTTCCTCTGGGCCAATTCTAACCGGGCTCAAGGATTTCATTAGGCGGCCTTGGACATTTGTTGCCTCCCATGTGATAAAGGTGGCAAGGGCATCATTGACATATATCAACAAACTATGGCCTTGTGTGCAAAGTGGGTTGTTTGGAATGTTGAGGGCAATGAATCTTAGAAATGTTTTCTTAGATATTGTATCTCTTCAGGGTCTCCCTATGGTAAAACTAGTTGGCATATTATTGGCTTCGAATCCCTCATTAACACTACTGCCCCTGTCAAGAATACTGGCTCCTTTGCAATCAAAAGTATATGAAAGGATTTCAAAGTAGTCAAACCTTACTTGAAGTGGGTAGGGTATGGTTTTTGCATAGGGTTATCTTTTAATGACCATATCTTATGATGGTCTCCTATTCTCACTACTTCTTCCATTCCCCTGGTTGAATTACTAGGTATTAAAGCTCTGTGATTATTTGCAAAGGGATTTGGACTATCTGTGATTTGGTTACATCTAGAGACTGTATTCTTTGGCCTGATTTGAAAAAACAAGTTTCAATTAAATAATGTGAATTACCTTCCATCCTTTGCATTCAAAAATCACTCCCTAATGTTATATTACATAAGATTGGCTTGCAACCTCCTAGGGTTTGGTGGAAAAATTGGGGGTGAAACTGTGATATGCACTTTAAAATCTACTCTCATGAGCTTTTTTATTAGGTGATGAGTTTGTTCTCTCTGGCTCTCGATAAACTCAATAAGGCTTGGGGCCTCCAATCCTCTCCCAAGACTTGGTTGGCCCCTTTGGATCATGTATGGCACCCTCTCCTGGATCTTATGCTGGGTCATTTCTTGTGGTGTTTAATTTACCAAGGACTCCCACTCGGTGAGACGCTGCTCCACCTATGCATTCCCTAGCCCTTTTGTCCGGCTTGCAAGTGACCAATTTTTTTAAACATCTGCTTTGTTGTTGTCCTAAAGCTCAGTCTACCTAGCGATGGATTTATTTGTTATTTCAACCTTATCACCCTAAGCCTTTCTCTTGGCATCATGAGTTTTTTGGGTTTTTTTCTAATTAGTGAGTGTATATTGCCTTTCTCGAGCAATTCTTTCATGTTATCATCCTCTTTCAGCGTTGGAAAGCCAAGAATAATACTATTTTTAATCATGAGGCCTATGGAATTTAATTTTTTGTTAATGAAAAGATTGTCGTTATTTTATTGGTTTATTTACAGATTCAAGCCCAAGTTGAGAAGATGGCGCTGTGCCTCTGCCACCTATAGGAGCTTGTCGATGACTAAGGGAGTGTCCCTTGCACTATGAGCAGAGATCTGCCAGGCGACCCGCTCCACCGCCACCTCCTCCTAAGAGGTATAAAAGTGGAAGTCAGTCCCGACATGGAGATTGAGTCGTGATTTATTTAGCTACTTTACTTTATATAATCTTCTATAATAATTTTTTTTGATTTAATACAATGTGAAGTGTTCCAATAATAAAATACATAATTCAAAGGTGGTTCCAAAATATATATTATTTAAAGTCAATTTAAAAAAACATAATATATATAATTAAAAATTTACCCTATTATTTTATTATATTAATGGAATGAATAAGCAACTTTTTAACCTTCTTTTGATTTATAAAAGTATGATGTTGATAAATCTATATGTAGGAAAGAGAAAAAAGAGAAAGTGAATATAAAAAATAATGTAAAATTTGATTAAAATATGAAAAAATCTACTAATAAATATTTGTAAAATTTAATTAAAATATGAAAAATTTAATACAAACTATTAATCAACAAACATATAAAAATCTTATTAAAATATAATTTAACAATTAAAACTAAATTAAATATTTACAAAAATATAAAATATCCATTAAATTTTCCACTCAAAAAATTATAATTTTATTTATTAAAGTATTATCCAAACTTATAAACAACAAATATTTATTTACTAAATTTGGGTAATATCTTTTTCAATCTAACAAGGGAGTACATGGGAACGTAAATATCTAATATCTAAATTAAATTAAATTTGTTTTTCAATGTATTTCTATGCTGGCACCTCAAAGAAAATGCTTGCAAACGTCAACAGCAGGGTTCGAACCTGCGCGGGCGAAGCCCAACAGATTTCAAGTCTGTCTCCTTAACCACTCGGACATATTGACCATATGCCTCCCATTTTAAAAACATTACTATTGAATAATAAACTTCTCCTATCGAAAATAACTTGCGGTCTGGCTGAGATTGCGATGATTATTAGAATACCAAACGGAAGTGTCATATCATTTGATGATTTCAGTTGAAATTACATAAATTGGTATTTTATTGTTTAGATTTTTTTTAAATTTTTTTGGTTTGTTTTTGGGGGTGTAAATCATTACGTTCAATCGTTAGGGGTGTACCACAGATTTGTCTATGGGGCAAGTGTAGTATACTATTAGTGACTTTTTTAATATCGTATAGTATATTTGACACCATATTATACTTTTCACTTTTACTATTGGAACGTTTTAATATAATTATTATTAATCAAATAATAATATTAAAAAAAGTTACATAGTGAATCCACATATTAGTATACACGATGTTGGTTTTTTATCGAAGGAAAATGTCTTTTCAAAACAAAACAAAACAAATTCAAAATTAAAAATTACATAACATTAGGTAAAACATGGCACCAAAACAATATTACGAATACTTTATGCACATAAAAATAAATTAGACACATGTCACAACCCCTATAGGGGGAGGTGGAAGATCGTCCTTAAGTAGCAGAGGGGGCCAAGCAGGGTCTACCAAGCTAGGATCCAATGCCACCCAACCATCCATGGGGTCCGAGGGAAACAAAGAAGCACTGCCCATTCATTAAAATGTTGCATCACAATGCCAAAATGACTAGTTGGCACTCCCCACTGGGATGGCCCAACATTTAATTTTTCCACGTAGTGGCAATGATCTTCATCCTCCAGGTTGGGGGGGGTGTGGGATAAATGACTATCACTGTGAGACCAATTTTGGAAACATCTATGAGTTGGACGTAGTGGGCCCTATGGTGGATAGTCTAGGGGATGTGACTCATGACACACAAACACTCCCTCAATGATCAAGTAACTCTTGCAGATGTTTGAGCTCCATAGCGACCTTTTCAGCTTGGATTTGAATCTGCATGCAGGCCAAAGATATTACAACAACATCGTTGTTAATATAGAAATGACAAGAAGATTTCTCATAATTAAACAAAGAATATTTTCTAGCTTTCCATAATTGAAATAAAATGATAACTATGAATAAATTACATAAAAAAACTATTGAGGCTAGCCAATTAACAAAATCCTCAAGGAGGGCCAAAAACCACGAGAAAGGATCATGGTGATATACCATAAAGGAACTATGTATCCATAGCCAAGAAGATTAAGCTTTGGGACATGTTTATAATGTGTGCCTCAAAGACACCAGTCTGCTACAAGCTGGACACTTGGGTTGAGCAATTCCCAGTTGGGAAAGATGCTCCTCGAGCAAAAGCCCTTGATAGACCAGGCATTAGAGGAATTGTGCTAGCTTGGGTTCAAGCTTAGCTTCCCAAATTCCGTTGAGTTAGGGAAGCCATGTTCTAGGCAAAGAGTTAAGGTTCTAGTGTCTATTGAGCTTGTCAAACACTAAAGAAAAGGGACTCATCCCCTGATAAAGGAGGCCTATAGAATAACTCTTGAAGTGTGTATCACAATTCCATGTTGAATCCTTCCACTAGGAGCGTGGATGTTGAAGACCCAATTTGTGAAGCATAATATCTGGGATAGCTCTTGAATGTGAAGAATAGTTGGTAAGTAATAATTACTTAGATTGAATTTCACTTTTAGCATAGGCTAGGGAGCCTAGTCACGAGCAAAAACCAAATCCTTTATAGCATGAATCTTTTTTTTTAAAACCTCAAGAATTTTATACCAGGCAATTCTATCAATAGAAGACTAGTATTGATCACGATCGCAGACCACTAGAGATTGTGATAATTGAAGTAAAGGCTAAGTTAAAAAAGCTATCACTAGCCAAATTTAGATATGGCTTAACAACCTCATAGGCTTTACAAATGCTTTTAGCCACAAACAAACCTTCAATTTTGACTAGAGCAAACATAACTAGTAGAGTATGGAAGCTAATGTTCTTCCACCTAGATTTATCATAAGGAGATATAGATGATATGCAATGACATAGATGAATTTTACAAGATTCATCACCTTAAATGGCTCTAACCACCCATTTGGTGCATAAAGCAATGCTTTGTTGATAGATTCCAATAATTCCCATACCTCCTTTATCACGAGGAAAATAATAGATGTCCTAGGAAACTCTGTGTAAACCTCACATTTGCTTGGCATTAGACTAGAGAAAATCTCTGAGAAATTTAGCCAACTTGTCATAGAAGAATTTAGAAGGGGCCCAATAGGAGGAATAATAGACAAGATCTTAACAACAAAAACTTTGGTACACACCTAGAACTTTCCTGCGAGAGAGAGTGGTTTGGTGACCTAGTACTCCACCTTTTTCTCCACTATGTTTATGAAAATTTTCCACATGTCCATATGGGAACTCTAAAAGGCAAAAGGGATCCCAATAAAATTAAATTGTTTCCCTATGTAAGTCCACTTTCATCTATATTAGAGAAACCAATTGGGCATGGGTATCATACTTTGTCTAAAACATTGGGTCTTATTCCATTGGAAGCTAGACAAAAAATGTCAAGATAACGCATAGCTTCCTTGATTGACTTTTCTTGATTTTTTAGAGTGAGGAAGGTGTCATATAAAAAGTGACCATTAATGAGTTTCAAGGATCAATCGGGGAGAACAATACCCTAGATGAGACACTGCTCAGTTCAATGAACTAACAAATACCCTATATCTTCAATAAATAGGACATAGAGGACCACACCAAGAGGGAAACCTTGATTAGTAGAGTGATAGGGGGTAATTCAATAATGTTTGAGACCTTTGATAGTTAGGCCAAGGCATCCACAAATAGAGTTTGAACTATTGAAATAAAGAATGGTCCAAATCCAAGGGCCGATAACATGGCCAAAATGAAATGTTATTCAAACCTATCATAAGCCTTCTTGAAATCAAGTTTGAGAAAGATGGTTATCTGATAGGAGGCTATTGCCAACTACATACCCTCTCAAACAACAATAAGGTTGTCAAGAATCTATATTTTTTTGACAAAACCAATTTTCTTTGGTTTTACAATGGCATGTATGATGAGTCATGAATGATTAACTAGAACTTTAACGAGAATCTTGTAAGAGGCATTCAAGAGAGTGATCAAGCAATAGTTGGTAATTAGTTTCAAGTCACCTACTTTGGGTATGAAATTGATATTTCCTTGATTAATAAGGGATCCCAATGATTTTTTGTTAAGAGCCTCTTTATAAACTTGGATCAAGTTGGGCCCAAAAAAATCCCAGGTAGTTTTATAGAATTCACAAGGGAATCCATCAATGTTTGGGGATTTGTCATTAATCATGCTAGGAAGGGCCTAGGAGAGATCATGAAGTGAGACAAGAGCATCACATGACCTTCGGTCTATAGGCTTGAGTTTACAAGGAATCATGTTGAGGCATTCATGCAAGGCTTGAGACCTCTCAACTATTTCTCCTGAGCTTGAAAGACTAATTTATAGTGGTCCAAAAAAAAAGATGAGATATCAATTATAGTAGTGAGTCTCAAATAGGCTAAATTGATGGCATTGAGTTGGTCTCAATTTTGTTTGGATTTTAGAGTATTAAATAATCCACTTGAAGCTTTATCTCTAATTTTGTGCTAGTGAAGGTGAGTGCAAAATTGCACTCCTCTTTATTGCATGATGGTCCGCCACTTTGAGTTGGTGTTTGAGAGAAGCAGTGTGGGTTTGTAACTATAAATTGAATGAGTTGTACTCAATAATAGAGGAAATATTCTAATATTATTGAGCACAACCTTTTTCTACCAATTTTAGACATGATAAATTTACTTGCCATGATGGTGGAGAAAAGTGGTAGTGCAATGGATGGTCTCATTCCACCACTCTATCCATCTAGTAGTAAAAGGAAGCTGGGGTGAAAGATTCCATTTTTTTAAAAGTGAGGTGGATGGTTCCCTAATGGAATATAAGGGAGGTGTTAAGGATGCATTTATTATGTGGCACCTTGAATTGAGTATTGATCCACTCCACATTGTAAATGATCAGATGGTGGTTTGAGAGAACATGTTCAGGATGTATGACGATAGGCTGGCCATCAATAGTCATAAAAGAGAAAATAATTTTCTTTAAAATCATATAGTGTTCTATCATCTTAAGTTCCCTATCAATTCCAACATGGTAGTTGGACCACATAAACCAAGGTGTGTGATTTATTGAGCACCACTATAAAAGAGGGTTGACTAGTTCCTGCTAGGTTTTAAAATAAAACTTAACCTCATGCTATCCCACATACCATATCATATATAAGGCTCCAACTTTGTCCTCAAGACATTCCACTTTATTAAAATGCCCACACACTAGCCACGTGGAAGTGGGTATGTTGTCAGTGAAATATATTCATAAATTCATTTTTTCAAGGCCATCATTGGGAGTGTAAATGTTAAGCACCCCTAATGAATGTCCATTAACATTGAGGATTATCCAAATAGTTTGGTGTGATGAATCACCCCCTTTGAAAATAATTAATGAGGAAAAAGATGGGGAAAATAAGATATTGACACCACCTCATCCGTCAATTTGTGGAGTGGAGAATTGAGTGGTGTCAAACCATAAGCATTTTAGAGTAGTCTGCATAATACATCCTAAAATTTTTACTTCTTGTAGACAAAAAAAATATAATGATCCAAAGTTTTGAAAAAAACTTACATAGATAATTTTTGATTGGAATTTGTGAGACCTCAAAATTTCAAGATAGAAAATTCATTGGGAAACATAATCCATAAGGAGTTCCCCTTGATCATCTTCAAAGCCTTCAAGAGTTACAAAGTTATTATGCTAGTTTGGTAGAAAAAACCCTTAATAAAAATAGAGTGGTGCTTAGACCCATTGTCCTCCTGGGGAGACTCGTTTCCACTATGAGATGGGTTGCATGATCATCTAGAGAAGGAACTGCTTGTAGAGGACATCCTAGCAAGAGAAGAGCTCACTTGAGGATATGAAACTTGTGTAACATGGATCTTTTAGGGTATAGGTAAATTAATATATTTAAGTGGGGGGATAGTAGTATGCTCCTCTTAAGATGTTTTATTCACAAGGGGATAACAAATGAGGGGGAAGGCTTAACTCCTATAAATGCCTTTTTTTTGGTAACAATCATCCAACCACTATTTTTTCACCTTAGTCTTCTTAGATTATGAGGGTTACATTGAGGGTTTTGACCAACCCATAAGGGGGAAGTCTAATTTTATGGTTGAGGGATTGGAAATGATAACATGTTTTTGGGAGGTTGAAATACACCAACTTCTTCACCTAGTGTTGGTTTCTGACTTGAATGTCAATGGATTCCTTTAAATCCTTGGTTAAGTCAATGTTGACACAAAGTCACCTATTTAGGCATGCAAAATAAAACCTAGTATCCTCATGGGATAGGACATACCCTATGGACCAAAAAATATCCTAAAGAAAATATCAAATAGGGATATGAAGGATAGGGAGTTCAATCCAAACTGACACTCAAAGGGATGCGTGGTCTATTATCTTAAATTCTCAGGTCCATTTGGATATTATCAAAATCTTATTCTTGAGGAACCAAAAACTCAAATTTACAAGTATATCTTGGACCTTAGATAATTCCTTAAATGAGAAAATAAAAAACCTTAGTAATATTTTAGGCACCAATGATGTGAACACTTGAGGGCTCCAAGGCTCCCATTAGTGTCGAAACCAGGCATTGAGGGACTCCTCTAAGGGGATGAAACTAACAAAATAATCAATAAGTTAATAATTTTCATACCATTTCCATACATTATCAGCAACATCATAATTTAAACATGCCTATATATAAGAGGGAGAGTTTAAGGGCATACTTCATTGTATACCTTCAACACAAACTTCATGGCTTGCTTGGGTACCATCCTTCCCGTTGCTTATAAAATAATTATAACAAAGAGGGTGGATGCCATTATAAATAAAAAGACCAACCAAAGGGTTGTGTGATAAGTTAATTAAATGTGCTACTAATCTAGAAAATCCCATGGAATTGGTGTGAAAGATAGGGAGGAAAAACAATAAAAAAAAAGGATGACATAAAACTCTAAAAAATCTAACATAACAAGCTTCCTCTTATGTAGAGCTCCCAAAACTCAGACTCCTCTAGTGGAATTATTTCATGATTTTAAATTTTATGCAAGATTCATAACAATATAAGTGTTTAACTTACTAGGTTAAAGATATGTGTGTTGGAGGTGTCTTTACACAATTTATTAGGCATTTTAATTACTAGAAATTGCACCCAAAGAGAGGGAATGGTTGGTCCTCAAAGTATGGAAAGTGAATTTTTGAAATTTTAATTTTTAGTAAATTTAATTATAGAATTATGTAAGAAGTTATAGACATATAAATTAAAAATTAAGCTTAAACAGTGCACTTGTGACCACCATTTTTACACACTTAGCTCATTCCTTATTCCATGACCTTTTGACCACTTTGTTGGGGATCAACCAACAATATGATTACACTTATGAAAGCAATAAACCGCAGAATTAAATCAGATAGATAAGTAACTAGAATGATAAATAACAAAGAACAAGAGATACAAGAAACCACCCTGAAAACTTGTATTAAACTCTTTACAGAAGGAATACAATTGAAGAAACTTCTCTCTTCCACACCTCTCTCAAATGCACAAGATCTCTCTAGATCTCTATCCCTCAAGAGCTCTCTCTCTCAAGTACAATCAACTCCAACAACCTGGATTGATTCACCTATACAATTCTGTACTGTTCTTCAACATTCAATACAATGAACTACTACAATAATAAGCTAAGAAGATCTAATTCTACATATAGAATTAGGAGACTTGAGCATGCACTTACAACCAACAGTTAAGGCTCTTAAATAAGGGCTCTAAAAACAATCTTACTAATAATAGAGACACGAACTTAAGACTAAGACTTAAACTCATCATGCAAACACTCGGTTCTATCCTCGAAAATAGCTCTCTGGACGCACAGGTAACCGACGCCGGTTCCTGCCTGCTTGCCTGTGACCGACGTCGGTCGATCCACTGCCGATGCCGGCGTCTCTTCAACTGCACCTGACTGACATCGGTCACTCCTGATCGACGCCGGTGACTGTGTAAACCTGTAACTTTTATAATGCACTCCTTTGGTGAAGCTTTTAGGCTCCACACCTTAACAATCTCTCACTTGGAGATAAACAGTTGCACCAGTACCTATATAACAACATCTTCTAGCTCCTCCATCTTCAACTCAATCATGAAGACCAACAAAATTTGAATGAAGATTCAACTTCTCCTTTGTAACCGGCTTGGTTAACATATCAACAGGATTCTTATCTGTATGGATCTTCTCCAGCCTCAACTCACCATCCTCCAATACCTGTCATATGAAGTGGTACCTAAGCTATATGTGCTTTGTTCTTAAATTTAAGGCTGAATTCTTAGCCAAATGGATTGCACTCTGACTATCACTGTATAATCTGCAACTCCCCTACTCCCTTCCAAGCTCTTCCATGAATCGTGTCATCCATATCATCTATTTGCTGGCCTCTGTGGCTGCAATATACTCTGCTTCTGTAGTTGACAAGGCAACAACCTTCTGTAACTTTGATATCCAGCTAACCGCTGTTCCACCTATAGTGAAAACATATCCTATGGTGCTCCTCCTGCCATCCAAATCACCTGCCATATCTAAATCTACATAACCATGTAGAGAAGTATCTGAACCTCCATAGCACAAGTGCCTACTGCTGGTTCCTCTCAGATATCTAAAGATCCACTGAATTGCTTTCCAATGTTCCTTTCTTGGATTGGCCATATACTTACTTACAACTCCCACTGCTTGGGCAATATCCGATCTAGTACACATCATTGCATACATTAAACTCCCTACTGTGGAAGAATATGGAACTTTACTCATGTACTCTACCTCATCATGTGAATTAGGACATTGTTCTTTACTCAACTTAAAATGTCCAGCCAAAGGTGTGCTTACTGGTTTAGCATCTTGCATATTGAACCGTTTCAACACCTTGTCCACGTAATCCTCTTGAGACAATATCAACCTGTGATTTTTCCTATCTCTCTTAATGCTCATGCCAAGGATTTTCTTTGCTGCTCCCAAATCCTTCATGGCAAACGTTTGAGCTAATTTTACCTTAAGCTCAGAGATATCCTGCATGTGTGATCCTGCAACCAGCATATCATCTACATACAAAAATAGAATAATATATCTACCATTATCCAATCTCTTAAAATACACACAATGGTCAGATTGACACCTTCTGTAGCCATGCTCAGTCATAAACCTGTCAAATTTTAAATACCACTGTCTAGGAGCTTGCTTGAGGCCATACAAGCTTTTCTTCAATCTGCACACTACCTTCTCCTTACCTTTGACCTCAAATCCTTTCAGCTGTTCCATATATATTTTCTCATCCAAATCTCTATGAAGAAACGTTGTCTTAACATCTAGCTACTCAAGATGTAAATCCTCAATGGCAACTAAAGACAATACAACCCGTATAGAAGTCATTTTAACAATAGGAGAAAAAATCTCACCAAAATCAATACCTGGCTTTTGTGAAAATCCTTTCACTGCCAATCTGGCCTTATATCTCATCTGTCCATTCTCACCTTCCTTCAACCTGTAGGTCCATCTGTTCTTCAGTGTCCTCTTACCAGCGGGCAACTCAACCAAATCCCATGTTTGGTTCTCTCTTAAGGACTCCATCTCCTCAACCATGCCACGCTCCCACTGACTCTTGGACTCCACCTGTAATGCTTCTTCAAAACTCTCTAGTTCTCCACCATCAATTAGCAATAAATAGAATAATGAAGGGGAATATTGAATTGGAGGCTTACTTACTCTTTCTGATCTCCTGATGGGCGTTTGAGACTCGTTCATAACACGTTGTCCACCCAAATTCTCTGACAGTGACCGACCTTGGTCACCTCCAGACCTGTTACTGACCGACACTAGTTCTTCCTGACTGATGTCGGTGCCTGTTCTACCGACGTCGATCTCTGTATGACCGACATCGGTTTCTATTTTGCCGATGTCAGTTCTTTTTCTGCCGACGTCGATCTCTGTGTTTTCTTGCAAGTGATTATTTCTTTTTCTTGTGAGCTCATTTTGGACCGTCACCTCGTCCAATTCACCATTGCTCTACCCATATTGATTCAGCTTCTTTAGCTGATCACTATACATCACTTTTTCATTGAAAACAACATCACGGCTCCTAATTATCTTGTTAGTTCCTAGATTCCAAAATTTGAAACCAAAATCATCTGAGCCATAGCCAATAAATGTTCACCTCATAGACTTAGCATCCAACTTCTTTTTATTTTCCTTATCAACGTGCACAAAGACTTCACAACCAAAAACTTTGAGGAATGAGAGATCTACCTTTTTACCTATCCATGCCTCTTCTAGAATTCCACCATCCAAAGCTGTAGAGGGTCCTCTATTAATCAGGTACACTGCAGTATCAACAGCTTCTGCCCAAAACTCTAAGGGCAAGCCAACATGTAATCTCATACACCTTGCACACTCCATAATTGTTCTGTTCATCCTTTCAACAATTCCATTCTGCTGAGGTGTCCTTGGAACCGTCCTTTGCCTGCGAATACCATGCATATAACAGTACCAGTTGAACTTATAGCTGTAGAACTCACCACCATTGTCAGATCTCAGGCACTTCAATCTTCTGCCTGTTTCATTCTCAACCATAGCTTTTCAAATCTTAAAAGTCTCAAATACATCATATTTCTTCTTAATACAATAGATCCATACCTTTCTTGTAGCATCATCTATGAACGAAACATAGTACTGTGATCCTCCAATAGAAGCTACCTGAGCCGGTCCCCACACGTATATGTGAACAAGCTGCAACTTATGCTTCTTCTTTGTAGACCCAGTCTTGAGAAAACTCACTCTCTTCTATTTCCCAAAAACACAGTGCTCACAAAATTCTAGATCCATGCTTTTCAAATCTGAAAGCTTACCTGTAGACTTAAGAATTGACATTCCCTTCTCACTCATGTGGCCAAGCCTTGAGTGCCACAATTTGCATCCACATCTGAAGTAGATAATACAGAAGGAGAATTGTTAGTAACATAATTACATAAATAGAGAGTACCTACTCTCTTACCTTTGGCCATAACAAGTGCACCCTTGGTCACCTTCCAAGATTCTGCTGTGAGAGTTACTGTACAACCCTCATCCCCTAACTTTCTTGTAGAAATCAAATTTCTCTTCAAGCTAGGAACATGCATAACATCTCTCAACACCCATGTGTTGCCATTCTGCATTTTCAGTTGCACTTTACCTTTGCCAATAATTTTACAAGGCTCGTCATCCCCTAGATACACTATTCCAAAATCTCCATGGATATAGTCACTAAAATATTCTCTATTAGGGGTAGCATGAAAAGATGCACCAAAATGTAACACCCAAGATTCTATATTATTATGCAAAGAGAATATTAAAGCATCTTGTGCAATACTTGCAACTTTTGCTTCTTCCTTTCCTTCGTGCTGATTGTCCTCCTTAGGCTTTGACCAACAATCTCTGCTTATGTGCCCCATCTTTCCACAATTCCAGCATTGTGGCTTCCTGCCATTTCTGGATTTGGATCTACCTCTCCGCTTAGACTTAGATCTTGATCTCCCTTTCTTGCTCTTCTCTTTTTGCCTTCCCCTGCTCTCAAAACTTAAAGTGTTTCCTGATGTTTTCTCTATGCTTTTCCTGCGAATTTCCTCATTCAAGATAACACTAACAACATCCTCTACTTTTAAAATATTTGATGCAGATTCAGTATTACTAACTTCCATTACTAAGCTATGCCAGCTTTCAGGCAAAGAACATAATATTAAAAGAGCTTTAATTTCATCACCAAATACAATTTTGACTGAACTTAATTGATTTACAATTCCATGGAAATTATTCAGGTGATTAGATACAGATCCACCTTCCTGCATATGCAAATTGAATAACTGCTTCATAAGATATACCTTATTAGAAGCAGAGGGTTTTTTATACAAATTTGCTAAAGTAGTCATCAACTCTACCGTTGTTTTTGCCTGTGATAAATTAGATATCACAGTAGATGCTAGACTCAGTCTTATAGACCCCAGAGCCTTTCTATCAAGAACTTCCCATTCTTCATCATCCATGTCTGTGGGATTCTTTGCAATCCCACCTAATGGTAAGTATAGATCTTTCTGATACAGATAGTCCTCTATCTGCATTCTCTAATGTTGATAATTTTTGCCATTAAACTTCTCCATTCTCAGTTTACCTTCTTCTGCCATTGCTTCTCCCACTCAAATAGAAATCCCTGCAGAAACTCCTGTGAGTACCCTGTAATCAATACACACTACACAGATCTGAACCACCTGTTAGTGAACCTGAGCTTTGATACCACTTATTAGATATCAAGCTCTAAACCTACAACCAAGGCTCTGATACCACTTGTTGGAGATCAACCAACAATATGATTACACTTATGAAAGCGATAAACCATGGAATTAAATCAGATAGATAAGTAAATAGAATGATAAATAGCAAAGAACAAGAGATACAAGAAACCACCTTGAAAACTTGTATTAAACTCTTTACAGAAGGAATACAATTGAAGAAACTTCTTTCTTCCACACCTCTTTCAGATGCACAAGATCTCTCTCTAGATCTCTATCCCTCAAGAGCTCTCTCTCTCAAGTACAATCAACTCCAACAACCTGGATTGATTCACCTATACAATTCTGTACTGTTCTTCAACATTCAATATAATGAACTACTACAATAATAAGCTAAGAAGATCTAATTCTACATATAGAATTAGGAGACTTGAGCATGCACTTACAACCAATAGTTAAGCCTCTTGAACAAGGGCTCTAAAAATAGTCTTACTAATAATAGAGACGCGAAATTAAGACTAAGACTTAAACTCATCATGCAAACACTTGGTTATGTCCTCGAAAATAGCTCTCTAGATGCACAGGTAATCGACGTCGGTTCCTGCCTGCTTGCCTGTGACCGACATCGATCGATCCATTGCCAATGTCAGCATCTCTTCAACTTCACCTGACTGACGTTGGTCGCTCTTAACCGACGCCGGTGACTGTGTAAACCTGCAACTTTGGTAATGCGCTCCTTTGGTGAAGCTTTTAGGCTCCACACCTTAACAATACTTTCCATAATTTTCCATGTGGATGACTAATTCCCATAAGAAAACCAATGGTCTCAAAATGTCACCACTATTCATGCAAAATAGCTCAAGCTTATCCATATACTATTCCATACTTTCATATCAACTATTTGTGCTCCTAAGACAACAATGCCCCATTTGGACAACAATGTTCCCTGAGAGCATCCAATTCCATCGCTCTTATCCTCTTACCAAATAACAACTAATTTATCAAATTCAAATTCAAATTCATGTAATAGATTGTCCTATAAGTTTAACAGTCCTCATTTGATGTAATTCACTATTGATCACTATTAATACAAATTTCAAGTCATTTTACACAAAAATGGCTTACATATTGAAAATCACTATAATTTTAAGTGCACATTAAGATAAAATTTGAACTTTCTCCCAGTTTTGATTACATATAACCATGGTAGCCCTAATCTAAAGTGTGAATACACTTCTATGGTCACAAGTCATATTTTAAGCACTTAATCATACTAGGATTGCACCAACATTTAAAATTTTGAATAGTATTCCACACACAACACCATAACATGGGATAATGACATGAAGTTTGACTCATGTTTAGAGTATTGGTATGTAGGAAACACTCAACATAGGGGGTGTTGAGGTCAAGTACAACTTAAAACTCTAACCAATTTTTGCCCCATGATTGAATTTTTTCTCTTAGTTTATTGAGTTAGGGTTAAATTCGAAGGAGAAGATACCAAGTGATTTTTGTGAATGATCAAAGGATCTTGCACAATCCATAAAACACAGAGGTGAAGACAATCATGTCATAAAAAAAATAGAACTTCATCTCTTGGAGGTCACCTATGCTCCCTAAGGACAACAATGCACTACTCTCTTGTCCAGTTACAATGCTCGTGTCCATATATCCTTCAAAAACCTATTTTGGATCCATATTTAGTCAACACAAACCCACAACCTATTTTCTAGTCTCAGTCACAATCCTACATTCTAGTTTTCTATCTAAGTTGTATTTTTGTAGTACCTCCTATTTTAACATATTTATAAATATAGTAAGTGTTGATGTTTAAAATTGCACTATGTTTTAGACACTAACAATGGGAAGTTTCAAGATGTGGGACATGCGTCTTGAAACGACCTCTAGATTTTTAAGAAGCTGGTCTCTTCTTTATATCAAGTGTTTGGGGGGAAAAGGGATAGAAATTTTAAACAAAAACACAAATGCAAAGAAAGAAAATCTAACTATGGCGATGCAATTGAATGTAAATTTGATCCTTAATCCTAAGCACAGTGAAACTATATGTAAGATTCAATTACATTAAAGAGCAGATGAGGCATGATCAATGTAACAAATAGAAACAATAGAAACAGAGGCTCATAGCTTAGACTACTTTTGTAATGATATAGGAAACATCAACAAAGGCACATAACTCTATTTTCTCATTAATCTTTAGCCATATAAAAGGCACAGAAACATGCACAGTTACATAAACTTTTCAACTTAAGAAAATAGAATGAAGGCAAATGATATTTCTAATCAAAACTTTAGAAAGTCTAAAAACTCTTTTCAACAATTTTCTCAGAAAATTCTCTTCTCTTCTGTGATGATGATGCTCTTCTGGTGATCCCTGCACTCCTCTTTATAGCCTCATATGTCTCATTCCATCACCACCTTTCTCGTGTAATTCTATTCTACCTTTAACTCATAGGGGACAAATAGACGGTGCTTTCAATGTTTGCTAGCCCCAAAAATCTACCTGGTGAATTGCTCCATCTATTGTAAATAACTCCAGCTGAGTTTCCCTCTAGATTGGTCATGCATTTCCAAAATTACAGCCCAAACTGAACTCTAACTGAGCTGGAAGTGTCTATATAGGATCAATTTCCAAAAAAATTGCTTATTTCTTAAGAGACACCGAAGAATGACACTTGGCACTTTCTGCCTGATTTATCAAAGACATGCGGCACTTTTCACTTTCCCTATATCCTGCTCAAGAACGCTCTGCCTTTGACACCTGTCGCAATCCACTTCTTTGATACTTAGCAATTTCAACAAAATAAGACTCACCGCATTCCTGGCCTAATCAACCTTTAAAAGGGGGAAGGATGTACGTGGCAATCTCTGCTTGCTCTTTAGCTATGCTTGTAGAAATATTTAGGACGCATGTTAGGCTCCTATGGATGGTGACACTTGGTGGCTACTGCAGGCCTTTGAAATAAAACTCGGGACCCACCACAATCTTTACTCAATAATGAAACTCAAAGATGATCTCTCAGATGTTGACACGTGGAGGCTTCCATAGCTTTTGGGAAGATACATGGCGTCTTCCACTGCTCTTGCTAAGGGTATGTGGCAGCTTTCACTTCTCCTAGGAATGGAGTAGAAAGGGGCTCAGAAAGCGACACTTGGTGGCCTCCACTTGTCTTAGGCACTTAAACAAAAATAAAACAATGCCTTACTACCTTCTGAAAGGGTGCTTGACCCCTTTGGTTTTTGGGACACTCCTTTGAACTGCTCGATGAACCAAGCCATTGAATCGACCGATTGAACCAAAAATGGTTCAATGGTTCAACGGTTCAACACTACATTCCATTTACACATTAACCGAGGTATTAAACCAAAAATGTTGAACCAAGGCATTGAAATGACTGTTTCTCAGATGTCAACATGTGGTGACTTCCACATTCTTCTGGAAAAGTAGTCTAGAGCCTTCCACGATTGCCACTTGGTGCTTTCTATCTGATCCTGATACTTAGCTTGTTGAAAACTTTTACCAAAAAATAGATGAAACGTGGGCGCTGAAAAGGAATGCAGATGTTGACATGTGGTTCATTCTACTGACTTGTTATTAGATACGTGACACATTCTGTGGCCCTCTTGAAAGTTATGAAAGGTGCCTTGGACGATGCCACTTGGCCGGTTCTGTATCTCGAAAAGTGACACTTGGTGGCTTCCACTCGAATTCAAAACTTGGGCAAAAATATAACAAAAGAATCAAAAAGGGAAAAAGAACCTATGTTTGGATGAGGCCACTTGGCAGCTTCCACTGTTCCTCAACACTTAGATAGAAAATGAATCAAATGAATCAAGCCCACGCTCTGTTTCAAAAGTCTGCCACCACGACCAAGGTATGCAAGAACAAAATCTGCAGTGCGCAATAAAAAATTAGAATGCAACGTAGAGTAAAATTTATACTCTATAGTTACTGGTGACCCATAGGACTTTTGAGCCTGCTCAAAAAGAAACACAACTCCCACTCTATCAAAATTGCAAAATTCATAGCTTCAAAAGTGTTGTCTGGTAAGTGGACCATTCATGGTCAGATGCTTGTTTAGTAATTCGTTGAAGGCTAAATCAAGGTGAATAATATCCTTGTGCAAATTTTTTTTCAAAATCTGAACTGTAGCCTTCAACTTGAATTCAAGCTGGGAAACAAGAACCAGAATAGCTTCCACTTCTGAGACTGAAGAATCATCTCGTAAGTTCTAAAAAACTATTTGATCATTCTGTTTGGCCAACATCAATGGTTCAATTTGATCAACCATTAGCACCATGATATCATCAGGAAATGGAGAAGGAAGGCCCAAACTAACTAGATCTTTGATATGCTGCTTCATCTCACTGATGCCTTCTTTTATGATGTCAAAGAGCTCTCTGCAACTATTGGTTGCATAATTGCAATTGAGAACCTCATTGACTCTCTTTGCAGTGACCATTCTGTCAGTGATCCTTGTGGCTACCAATGTTGCGTTTGTTGCATCATAGAGCTTTTGCAGTAACACTTGAGATTCTATTACTCTGTTAGAAACTATAGTCAGAGTGTTCTGCACTGAATCTCCCACCTTTTCACACAATTTATGTGCATTTAACAAGAAGGTGAGGGAAGGCCTAAGCTGTAAAATCTTTGAGGAGATTCTTTTCCACATGGATTCGTAGAGCTCCTTTACCAGTTTTATCACCCTGACATTGCTTGGCCTATTGTCCAGCTCTAGTGTCAATTGTGCCACTTTCTGTTGCTCCACCTGAAATTGGGCTCAAATGGCTGCAATATTATTCTATTCAGTTAGCAGCTTGTGCTACCATTCCACTTTTGCCCACCTCAGGGTGCCCATCACAACATTTATTTGCATGAGCTCTACCTTTGAATAATCATTTTAGGCCTAGACTGCTCGATGAATCTAAAGAGAAATAGTCTCTTGCAACTGTTTATTTAGGTTTGCTATTTCATTGTCCTTTCTACCAATTTTTGTTGCCAAACTATTACAGTTTGCCTTCTCTTTGGCCAAATTAGCCTCCATATTTTGTAGCCTCTGTGATGTCTTCAAATAGTCTTCAGTGATTGTAAAAGTGGATTTAGTCAACAATTCAACTCTGTCCTGGGGCCTAAAAAGGGACATATCAATGGCCACTGCATTCATTGTGTAGTACTCAGGTTGCATCTGCTCACTTGGCTTGATGACGTTGGGTGATAAATGAGTCACCATCAGTTGCTACTGAATGGGGTCAAATTGTGACTACAGATGTGGGGTAGCCAAAGCTTTATTTTCTTTAGTCTTCTTTTTCTCCCTTCAGGCTTCTCTTGCCTTCCTAGCAGCATCGACATGTGTCTAGAAGGTGGAAGGGGATGCAATGTGTCCTCCAGTAAAAGGATATCCCTGTGGCAGGCCATATTGAATAGCCAGTGGTTGGCTATGGGTGATCTAAGGGGGAATCTTTTTGGGAACTGAGGGGGAAAAATGGGATAATGTTAGGGCTTGAGGCGTCAAGGATGGGGTGAAGTGCAAAATGGGGATGGCAGAGGTGGCAGAGGATGTCATCTGGCTAGATGAAATCATCATGCCAACGGGATAAGAAATAGACTGAGAAGGAGGAAGAGGGATAATACTTACCTGAGGAGTGATCTAGGCACTCTGTAATTGGCACTGTTGGGTGTCTGTCTCCTCTTCCATGGCCAACTAAAACTGCACCCTCTGTCATTTCTTGGGTGTCTCCTCTTCTGGCTGTGTTCTCTCTCTTTTCACATTTGCTACTGTCATCGAAGACGCTTGTGGAAAACTAGGAACTTTAATGACTTTTGATGATGGGGAAGCTTTTGGTGGTGAATGAACCACACTCTTTTGTTTCTCTGAGATGCCGAGAGGTTGAGGCCAATCAGACACAGTTGCTGTAGCTACAGTTTGTTCTGAGGCTTGTGGCTCTTGGCTTGGCCCGGCTTCTTGCTCTATACCCTGTGTTGGCAAATCAGTTGTCTTCAAGCTAGATGTAGGGGAGAGATGGCACTCATCCCATAGTTCTTCGCACCTCTCGTTTGTGTCTACGTTCTCAAAATAATAGGTGGTTTGAGAAATCTCCTACCTATATTTCCAATAGGCTTCTATCTTTTCCACGTCCCAATCTTTATTCTTCAATGCTCTTCTCAAGCCAAAAGTCATTCTGACTTTGGGATCATAATCTCTCTGCTTAACATAGAAAGTCTCCCATGGTCTATTTTGCAGAGGGGGCAAATCTGTTAATTCAACATAAAAATTAGGAACATCTTCCATAGGGTTTCTCTGAGTTTCTCAAAAGGGGTGGCCCTCATGTGCAATCCCGATTGCAACCCTGTTAGTCCTTATCCAAGAAGCTATGTAACCATTTGGGTCACATACCCATTTGTCTTCAACTAACAGGAACCCCAGGAAGGCTAGCTTTTGAAGTAGCAAGATTTCAGCGTCCCTGGATTCTAAAACTATGTTGCCTGCCATCCATGGGAGATCAAACATCTTCCTCTTCCATTTCCCAGAACCATAATCATTGTCTACTACTGACACTTGCCTAGTGACTTCTAAAAATGCCAACCTAAGAGTTAGAATATTTGGTAGCAACATTGGTTCCCCACAAAACCCATGAACTCTTATAATCGTATGATGGGATCCAAAGTAGAAGTCACATGGCATCAGGCAACTAGCCAAGAGGTTTGAAACATTGGGAAATAATCTATTCATGATTGGTTCAGGGCTGAGGTGGCAAAGAGTAGGGGTAACAAACAGTTCCTAGAAATCATATGGGTCACTGGTCCTTGACAAAACATGTGTCCATGCAGACATAGGAATGGTCCTTTGGGGATCAAAACTTCGGTCATACATGTTCAAATGCATATGTTGGGTGAAGAGGTCGACATTCTGGTATAACATGAGGTGAAACAAATAAGAAGAGTACTTGAACATTCCTTTTGATTTGAACTGGTCCAGTTGCTCCACCATTGTAAAAGCGATTTACTCCAAAAAGTTGAGCCGATATTCCTGGGTCTTGTCGACTATCTTCAACCTAAAGAGGATGGCCATTTGCTCTGCATAAACTACCATATCATCCTTCATGCCAAAGATGAAAGCCATCATGGATAGTGTGTCTTGGCTGGCTTGTGTGAATTGGCCCCTTGCTGAAGGGAGTGTGGGCACAGTAGTGTTATCATCACCCATTTGCAATTTGGTTCTTAAGAACCTTAACTGAGTATTGACGTTAGCCCACATCCTTTACATTTTAGCAATAGTGGGAAATGTTGTTGTATTATCATGGTGTAGGGCTAGCATATCTATGATAGCCTACGGTGTGATTTGCACCATGAAAGGACCCTGTTGAATGGTGCATGAGGGTGCATGGAGCCAGTCTGCACATAATTCAACCAAGTCGGGGCATGGATGCATAGCTGGGACAAGGAATTGTGCCAGTTGTGAGGTCCACATCCTCATGCCAAATGTCTCATATTGCCCTACTCTGGCTCTCTGAAGGCACCTTTGATGTGCCTCTTCTTTGAGGTTTTTGCTGCTGGCTCTTTGCAAGATTGGGTCCATGATTCCATCTGCGTAATCCTTTACTTTTGCTGGGTCACTAGCCTGACCAACCTCTAGAATTCTGGTCCTTCGATAGGCTTTCAACGGTGGCACGATAGCTGAAGCATATGACTTACTTGCCAAAAACCTATCAAGGGATTCATAAATCTTGGCTCCTTGTTGTGAAGATGATGCTCCTTCCATGTCTATGTCCATTCTATGATAATTGGTATGAACCCTTTACAGACAAAACACTCTCATTGAAGCAACTTTATTGGGCGCTGAAAGTTTTTGCAAGTAACAGGATATTTTCTCGCAAATGCAAGAATGCTTGAGAGTTTGAAACTTTAACTCTTGCTAATGGTATTTATGGACCTATCAAGTCTCAAAAGGCATTAAATTTGAACAACCGTTAGTGAATCCTACTCAATCTTCTTGGGACAACGAGGTAGACACGTTATGCAAGTGGCTGTGCAAGGTACCTCAGAGATTTTTTAAAGATTGGGAAACCTTCAATGCTTTGAGAATCTGAAGATCTTTTATTATTTGAAAACTTCCTAGGCTGCTGACTCTATGTTGAAAAACACTTATTTAAATGAAAAGTGGGAAAACAATAACGGGAAAAAAAACAATACGGGAAGGGGAAACTATCTAACTATAATACATTAGAGACCCAAGTTAATTGAAATGCTTCAAATAGATTTCATTTATAGGAATCTCTTCAGGTTCTCCTTCCATCAATTCCAGCTTGAATGAATTCCTCTACTTACACGTGTAAATTTTATACGGGCTAGTCCATAACACTTCGAATTTAGTATGCTGACCCGGCTTGGCGGCTCTTGCATCCCATTTCAAAACAATCGAGCCTACTTAAAAATGAGGATTCGAAGTCCTTTTATCAAAATAGTCTTTAACCATTCCTTGATTCTTAATCACTGAATCATGGGCTGTATCCCTCTTTTCCTAAACTTTTAAAAGTTTTGCGAGTCTGACCTGCATGGGGCCTTTTTCTTCAATTTCAATTTGTTTGATCAGTTGGAGAGCAGGGATTTCTAAGCTTAGGGGAATTACAAAAAACTTTCCATATACCAATTCATATGGGGACATTTTGATCACCTACTTAGGCGTGATTCTATCAGCCCATAGTGCTATATTAAGCACTTTATGCCACTCTTTGTGATGATCAGCCCCTACTCTTTTGATGAGTCTTATCAGGTTCTTGTTGGTTGATTCTGCCAGACCATTACCTTGAGGGTAATAGTTAGATGAAGTTTTCAGATATATTCCATGTTTCAAGGCAAATTCAGATACTTTAGACCCCAAGAATGCTTTAGCATTATCTGAAATTATGGTGTGAGGAGCCCCAAAATGAGTAGTGATACTCCCTAGAAAATCTAGGATCACATTCTTTGTTGCTTCCTTAAGTGGGACTGCCTCGGTCCATCTAGTGAAATAGTCTGTGGCAGTTAATATCCATTTGTGACCCATACTAGACACTGGATTTATCATTCCAATGAAGTCAAGACCCCATTGAGCAAAATGTTTATCCACAATTATAGGACTAAGGGGCATGGATGCATTTCTCCTCATCCCTATATAATATTGGCAGTGTTGGCATTTTTTAACTAGCTGATAACAATCTGTAAATAAAGTAGGCCAGAAATATCCTACCTCACTTATCTTTATGGCTGTGGTCTTTACAAAAAATGCCCCCTGATATTCCATGATGCATTTCATGTAGTATTCTCTTAGCCTTAGCCTGTTCTACACATCTTAACAATTTTCCATCAAAATTTCTTCTAAAAAGGACTTGTTCAATTAAAACAAAATGAACTCACTGTATCCTATAATATCTCCTGTTATTTTGAGGGAGTTCTCTTGAATAAATCCCATTTTTCATAAAATGAATCTTGCTTGTGACCCAAGATTCCTGATCAACCTCTTGTATCTTTAACACCGTCTCCATCTCTCTTTCTGAATTTGCCTCCTCAGGTAACATCTTTTCAAGCTCTTGGGTCATATATTGTCACAAACCCCTGCCTCTGACTAACTTGGTGGGTCTAACCTCTACATCATATTCAAGGATCTTAGTGATCTAGTTGGCTCTTTTTTCAATGATTTTTCCCTCCATGATGTATTCTTTGACACTTGGCTGAGCTACAAGTATCAGGATTTTGCTCCTTGATAACATATGCCTGAAGTTATTGAGGGCTTTTACCATGGCATATGCTTGTCTCTCTACAAAGTTGTACCTAATTTCATAATCCCTGAGAGTTATTGAGAAAAAAGCTATTGGGTGTTCTCCCTCCTATTTATCACCCTTTTGTGTCAAGACAACATCAATGCTTAACTCTCCTCCATAGACATATATTACAAAAGGCTTAGAAAAATCTAGGTTTTTCAGTACTGGGGCTGTTGAGATAGCCTTCTTGACTTCTTCAAAGGATTGCCTTCCTTCTGGAGTCCATTTGAAAATCAGGTCTTTTTTTAGCAAGAGTGTCACTGGCCTCACCAAGCCTACAAAATCAGATATGAACCTACTGACAAAATTAATCTTTCCTAAGAAGGATTGAACTACCTTCTTATTTACTGGAAGAGGTAGGTTCATTATAGCTAAAATTCTTTTAGGATCTATGGAAACTCCTTCTTTAAACACTATATGTCCCAATAATTTGCCTTGGGGCACAACAAAGATGCATTTCTTGCGATTCAGTTATATTCTAAAATCCTGACATTTTTCAAAGATAGATTCTAAATGATCAAAATGAGCAACAACATTTTTTGAAAAAATAGTGAGGTCATCTAGATAGACCAAGATGATCCTATTTATAAGTTCTCCAAAGGCTACATCGATAGCTCTTTGAAAGGTGGCTACTGCATTTGACAGACCAAATGGCATCTTAGCATATGCAAATATTCCCCATTTGATAGTAAAAGCAGTTTTGTATTGATCTTCATTAGCCAGCTAAATTTGATTGTATTCAGAGAAACCATTTAGTAAATAAAACCTCTCTGATCCAGCCATAGTTTGTAGAATTTGTTCCATGGAGGGCAAGGGATAGTGGTCTTTCAGAGATGCTTTATTTAGATCTCTGAAATCTACACACAGTCTTACATCTCTATTCTTTTTCCTAACTGGTACTAGATTTGATACCCAGGTTGAGTGCTTGATTGGAAATATTATTTTGGAATCTAAAATTTTTTGCAAGTCATCTACCATTAGAGGCTCAATCCTTAGATTTACTGGCCTCTATTTCTATTTGATGGGCTTAGACCCTTCAGTCAGTTCTATTGTGTGCTGAATAATGTCTCTATTGTATCCATGAAGGTCTTCATAGCTCCAAGCTATGACTCTGTCATATCTCTGGCACCATTCAATTAGTCTTTCCTTCTCTTTTTGAGTTGCAAAATTTCCAACTTTTAGCCTTTTCCCGTCACTCACCTCTATTTCAGAATAGTTTGCTTTGTCTACCTGAAACCTTTTCTTTTCCAGGCTTACATCCTCTGGGTCAAACAAGTTTTTTAAGGTGATCAAGCCCTTAGGGAGCTTATTAGTCCTCAATTGTATAATTTGATCACCATATGCCTCTTCAATTTTGGTTTGTAACTAATCAACAAACTCATTTGATTGTTGTAAGAATGAGAGTACCTGAGAATCATTTTCAAATACTTGCCAATTCTCATTATTGTTTGGAATGGTCAGCCTCACTATAACTTTTACTGACTCATTGTTAATTAATAAGCTAGTTACTGGATCAAACTGTGAGCCAATCTAGGCCATCCTATTAGCTTTAGAGTTTTGACTTCTAGGGACTATCTCAATATTGTAAGCTTCAAAATCTTCTATCAAATCCCAAATCTTATGTCTGTAGGATCTCATTCTCACATTTTTGGTTACTGCCTTTTCTCTAATTTGCTTTACTACTAATTTTGAATCTCCTTTTACTTTTAGATTCTTTATTCCCTTTTTCTTAGCTAATAAGAGCCCATGTACTAAAGATTCACACTCAACATCATTATTAGTGCAAGCAAATTGGAATTGGATAGCCCTTAAAATTTTATCACTATTTAGAGCAGTAAGACAAATTCTTGCTCCAGCACCATGTTTACTTTTAGCCCCATCAAAATTCAAGGTCCAAATATTTGAATCTTGAGTAGTTGGTGCCTTTTCTCTTATAACATTTGGGATTGCTTGGTCCTCATCAAAAATGACATATGTGCCTAGACTAGTAGAGTCATAGTTCCCATATGGGTCGCTATGCATCATAACCAACAACTGGCTATTTTCTTCTTCTTGATCATGCTCAGTCCAGTCGCCTAGCTCTTCAACAAAAATTCTTTCTTCCTTATTTAACATAGCATGATCTACCTCTAATCTTGTTGTTGGTTCATTGGTGATATGGTCTTTTGATAGTGGTTCAGATAGAATTTTCATCTTCGAACCATATCTGGTTCTCAGGATGAGGTGAGACCAGTCAAGAGACATATATCCTCCTATTTTTGTTGTAAAGTCTCTGGATAAACATAAACCAAAAATATGAGGTATATCTATGACAAATACATCCTAGTTGACAATTATATTGGGACAAGTACATAGCTGCAATGGGAGTTGTTTAATTCTCCCTATGGTTTGTACTATTTTGCCATCTAGCTGCATAACTCCTTTTGTAAGGGGTTCATATTTTATTTTCAAAGCATCAGATATTTGCTTTGGCATCACTATAGTACTAGCTCCCAAATTTATCAATGCATTATGCAAGAGTTTCTTTCTAATTATCAGAGTCAAATAGAAAGGCTCTGGTTTGGATTTACTTACTTGTGTTGCATCATTCACAAAGGCTGTTGTCTGATGAGGAACTATATCTCTGAGCTTTTCCTTTCTAGCAGGTCCTTCTTTGATAACAGTACCTTTGGGCACTACTTGGCCTTGTAGAGCTTCTTGTAGCAGTGTCTTCTGTTCAGGAATAGCCAATATATCCCATATTGATACTTGGGCTGGAGTCTTCTTTAATTGATCCACTACATTTATCGGTCTAAAAGACTGAGTTTTTTGGACAAGGATATCTCATTTTTTCTTGAATTTGGGCAGGAATCCCTTGATCTTGCACCGGCTGAGGCACTTCTTGTCTAACAACAACATTTCTTTGCCCTTGAGATGGAGGACTATTCATGACTTGACCATTTATAATTGCGGGTTGTTCCACCATTCTCCTCTTTGATCTAGTGTAATAATTTGATTACATCACTGGTCTTTGGGAGGTAGATGCTTCGTTCAAGAAAATTAACTCTTCATCCTCAACCCATGAGAACAAAGCATGTTTTGGAGCTATTTCTTCCTCTTGTTATAGAGACATTCCTTGCATCTGAGCCACTAGGACTGAATTCTGCATACCAAGAGACTGATAGGCTTGATTGTCACTGGTACTGGCAAATTGACCATCCATTCTTCTTTGTTCTACCACACTTTGTTGTAGATTACCCCTAGGACAATCTCTAGGTGTATGAGCATTATTGCAAGGGAAACACCAGGCATTAGTATCATCCACATAATTATTTTGCCCTAGAACCATCTCCCTATTTGAGTTGGTAGGGATGGTCTGTGAGGGTGTGGGAATTGCAACTAATTGATTCGCGGCTGATGGTTAGTCTATTTTGGAGGACCCTAATATTGGTTTGGTTGGGACAAAAACCTATTTCCTTGATAGCCTTGATAAGGAGGCTTAGGGAAAGTATTCTACTGTCTCTTTATATTGATCAGCTCATTTGAAAACATCCTTAGGATATTCTTGATATCATCCATCTCAGATGATTGAGTAGGGACAGGTTCTTTTGCAGATGATTGAGGGTAAGTGTGCATAGACACAGGTGGGATTACAGATTTAAAAACTTCTTCAGGTAATGGCAAGAAAGTTTTTGGGAACATGGGCATGGGGGGCCTTGGAGGAAACTTTCCAGCATCTATTAAGTGATTCTCAGCATATTCATAAGCCTCTGGCAAAGTGTGTCCTCCAAGTGACTGAATCATAACAAATATATCAAAATTTAAATCCTTGAGATAAAACACTATGGCCATACCTGGTAGTGGTTTAGCTATAGCAGGGATTCTATCCCAAGTTTTTTGAAATCTGGTATTGAAGTCAGTCATGTCTTCCTATGGTCCCCTTTGAATGGTGATTAACTGTTGTAACAAAGAAGACTTATCACCCTTCTCTGCAAATATTTCAAAGAACAGATCTCTGAGCTGATCCCATGTAGATATGGTATTTGGGGTCAAAGACCAATACTATTCTAAAGCCTTCCCTTTAAAAGAAGCTGCTAATAACCTTATGGCAACATTTTGCTGTGTGACAACATGTATAGCACAAACATCTGATACATCTTGAAGATGTTCCACAGGTGTTTTAGAGTCTTGCCCACTGAACTTAGACAGAGCTTTTAGGGCATTCACTAGGATAGGATCCCAAATGGTTGGTGGTGTTGGGAGGATTAAGGGACTACCAGTGTTTTAGCTTGCATAATTTCTTGGGGGTATAGGGGCTACCATATTTAGTGTTGGTACAAACTGGTTAGCTCTTCTCCTTGGACTTGTTACCAAAGGTGGTAAAAGAATACTTGAATTTGTAGAAGATTATGATCTGGTGACTAGTCATAGCTCTGACTCCTTATAGCTCTCTGGTTCATATAGTCTTGAAAGAAACTTCAAGACTGGTCTTATCAGGCATGCCAAAAATTGTTGATGTTTAAAATTGTGCTGTGTTTCAGACACCAACAATGGGAAGTTTCAAGATGTCGGACATGCGTCTTGAAACGACCTCCAAATTTTTAAGAAGCTGGTCTCTTCTTTATATCAAGTGTTTGGGGGGAAAAGGGATAGGAATTTTAAACAAAAATGCAAATGCAAAGAAAGAAAATCTGACTATGATGATGTGCCTGAATGTAATTTTGATCCTTAATCCTAAGCACAATGAAACTATATGTAAGATTCAATTACATTAAAGAGCAGACGAGGCATGGTCAATGTAATAGATAGAAACAATAGAAATAGAGGCTCACAACTTAGACTACTTTTGTAATGATATAGGAAACATCAACAAAGGCACATAACTCTATTTTCTCAGTAATCTTTAGCCATATAAAAGGCACATAAACATGCATAGTTACATAAACTTTTCAACTTAAGAAAATAGAATGAAGGCAAATGATATTTCTAATCAAAACTCTAGAAAGTCTAAAAACTCTTTCAACAATTTTCTCAAAAAATTGTCTTCTCTTCTGTGATGATGATGCTCTTCTGGTGATCCCTGCACTCCTCTTTATAGCCTCAGATGTCTCATTCCATCACCACCTTTCCCGCACAATTCTATTCTACCTTTAACTCATAGGGGACAAATAGATAGTGATTTCAATGTTTGTCAACCCCGAAAATCTACTTGGTGAACTGCTCCATCTACTAGAAATAACTCTAGCTAAGTTTCCCTCCAAATTGATTGCGCGTTCCCAAAATTATGGCCCAAACAAAACTCTAACTAAGCTGGAAGTGTCTATACATGACCCTCTATTCTGTTGAAATATAAGAGGACAGTCAATTTCTCAAAAAATTGCTTATTTATTAGGAGACACCAGAGAATGACACTTGGTGCTTTCTGCCTAATTTATCAAAGACACGTGGCACTTTCTACTTTCCCTATATCCTACTCAGGAATGCTCTACCTTTGACACCTGCCGCAATCCACTTCTTTGATACTTAACAATTTCAATAAAATAAGACTCGCCACATTCCTTGCCCAAGCAACCTTTAAAAGGGGGAAGGATGTACGTGGCAGTCTTCGCTTGCTCTTTAGCTATGCTTGTAGAAATATTTGAGACACATGTTAGGCTCTTATAGATGGTGACACTTGGCGGCTTCTACAAGCCTTTGAAATAAAACTTGAGACCCACCACAATCTTTATTCAGCAATGAAACTCGAAGATGATCTCTCAGATGTTGACATGTGGAGGCTTCCATGGCTTCTAGGAAGATACGTGGCATCTTCCACTGCTCTTGCTAAGGGTATGTGGTGGCTTCTACTTCTCCTAGGAATGGAGTAGAAAGGGGCTCAAAAAGTGACACTTGGCAGCCTCCGCTTGTCTTCGGCACTTAAACAAAAATGAAACAATGCCTTACTACCTTTCGAAAGGGTGCTTGACCCCTTTGGTTTTTGGGACACTCCTTTGAACTGCCTGATGAACCAAGCCGTTAAACTGACTGATTGAATTAAAAATGGTTCAATGGTTCAACAGTTCAACACTGCATGCCATTTACACATTAACCGAGGTATTGAACCAAAAATGTTGAACCAAGGCATTGAAACGACTGTCTCTCAGATGTCCAGAGCCTTCTACGATTGCCACTTGATGTTTTTTCCTGATCCTGATACTTAGCTTGTTGAAACTTTTTGCCAAAAAATAGATGAAATGTGGGTGTTGAAAAGGAACATAGATGTTGACACATGGTGCATTTTGCTGAGTTGTTATTGGATACATGGCACATTTCGTGGCCCTCTTGAAAGCTATGAAAGGTGCCTCAGACGATGCCACTTGGCCGGTTTCATATCTCAGAAAGTGACACTTGGTGGCTTCCACTCAAATTCAACACTTGGACAAAAATGGAACAAAAAAATCAAAAAGGGAAAAAGAACTCGTGTGTGGATGATGCCACTTGGTAGCTTTCGCTGCTCCTCAACACTTAGACAGAAAATGAATCAAATGAATCAAGCCCACACACTGTTCAAAATTTTGCCACCACGACTAAGGTATGCGGGAACAAAATCTGCAGTGTGCAACCAAAAATCAAAATGCAACATAGAGTAAAATTTTTACTCTACAGTAAGTTACAAATTAGTTTGTGTCATTTGTTGCACATCTATAACATTTTGATTTTACACACTAATTTATCTTATCTAAGTAATTAATTCACTTATTTTCCAAAAAAATGATGAAACATATTGGTGAACTTGCATATTGTTAAACATGACCAAAACCCTAAACTTCCATTAGGGGTTCCTTTTATTTTTATCACTACCATTTGGGTTTCAAATTTTAGATTTTTTGATTTCCTTATTCATCATGATTATCATGGCTGATGTTATTTATCATTTTGTAGTTCAAAGTTTATGGGTTTTCTTTACATGTTATTTCCCTATAATATGTATATTTTTAAAGTGGCATATAAATACCTAGATGGATTATTTAATTGAAAATATAAAATTAATCATAACTAATGAACCTAATAATAACCCACCCTATGATGCTTATTGTTATAGGTTAAATTTGACTTGCTGCCTATTACCACTAGACACTAGAGATCATAGTTGGTTCCTTTCATCCCTCCCACTCCTAGACCTCTAAATTACCCTAGTTACCATCCTTTGTATACTATTAGTTTTAGGATTATAGTAGATAATTTGGTTCATGATATTATCACTAAAATTGTTGGGATGTGCAACAAAATGATCGAACCCAAAGATATAATATGATTGATCAACTCAATAGTATGACAACCAAGGTTTCTATTTTAAGTTACTTCAACATTCAAATATATACAATGATATGTTACATGGGGAACTATGTGAACTACTATTCTTAGAAATGTTGAACCAAATTATATTGTATCTATCATTAACACATTATAGTGGGCGAAAGGGTCTATATCTTATGAAAAAGAAGATTTACCACCACAACTTAGTATCAATCAACATTTACCTTGTACATTCAAATACCAATTGATGATATAGGTGTTAGTAGGTTCATAGTGTATACTATTTGAGTATTGAATATTTGTAACATTTATTTTCTCTAACTCCTCAACATACATGCAAAGAATTTAGATTATTTAGATATGCACATCAAGGATTTTGATAACATTCCATGCAAGGTATTGGGATAGGTAGCAATGAACCTCAACGAGGACCTAAATCTATTTATAAAACATGTCAATTCATTCCTAGTGATCTCAATTACAATTTTTTTCTTGGGAGGCCTTGGATTCATGTTATGCAGGCTGTCCTTTACACTTTGTACACATGCTTGAACTTCAATTACGAAGGGAATATATATATATATATATATATATATATATATATATATATATATATACATGTCCTATGGATCTTAAAACATTTAAGTATTATCAAGTAAATTGCTCACATGAATTTTTATACCCAAACAATGGCTTAGCCTACTATTCATACTTTTATCAACATTCCTATAGTTACACAAATAACACCTTCATCTAATAATACAACTCATAAACAATAAAATTTTGGACTCAAGTATTTGTAAAAAATGGGATATAAAGGATATGGTTTTGGAAATATAAGCAAGTCATTATTCATCTTATTGAGGCCTCTACCCATCAAGGTAAGCAAGGACTTGGTTACATAGACCATTCAGGTCATTCTAAGTTATTTACACATGTACATTGATCTAAATATTTTTGAAAATCTATTAAACAAGCCAAAAACTCTATCAATAATGTATTTACAATATTAGTTGTATACCCAAAACTTATTGACGATATTTTTTTGGATAGATACCATATTTTTACTGGAGCCAAAACCAGTTTTAGGGCACAATAGGAGGCTCAGTCTCCTGAGAAAAGGTAAAAAAAAGATCCAAAATGGAAACACTACAGACCAAAAAACCTCAGCAAATTAAGGAAGATACCAAGCTAGAAAACTAAGAACCAAACGAAAATGAAAAACTAAACATACTAATAAGCCAAGGAAATAAACCACTCAACAAATTACTTGGAAAAAGTGAGACCAAATATAGAGTTAATCTTTTATTGCCAACAAACACCTGTCCCTACTGTAAAATAAAGATTATATTATCCATTGAGTACCCCCATTAATGGAATTCAAAGCATAAAGTTGTAGCCTTTTTGATTCTGATTTCCTACCTCTTTTCCCCTTCTTACCATAATTCAGAATCTTCAAAACACTAGGCTGCTAAGATATAGACAAAACCACCCTACTAACTAACTCTTCTTCTTCTTCCTCCCAATATTCACCAACATTTTTTGAGATTTCCTACTATTGGGAATAATATGATGGAGGAATTTTGTTAGCACCATCTAGCCTATAATTTGCTATGGTTGCTTCTTCATCCAGAAAGGAAGGAGAAGGTTGACCTGCTTTTATGTTGATTTGCTCTTTTGCTACCACTAAACCCTCACCCTTCTGAGGGTTGTCCTAAAATTCTTGAAGGATTGCTGAAGATAGAACCTCAATAGAAGTGGATTTTGATGAGAAATACATTCTATGAACCAAATATTGATTCGAACATCCAATCTTCGTGACCCATTTTTTCAAGAGCATTGCATGAGATCCTTTAAAACCTTTCTTGAGACAAGAAGAAATATTATGATCAACATGATTGCATTTAAAACATCTAAATGGAAGATCTTCAAAATTAATAAACTGAGTCTATACACCAAGGGAGGATGTAATCTGAATAGAATGATGTAGAGGTTTGGCTAAATCCACCAAAACACACACCTTGATATATCTCTATTTGGCATCAATAGATCCATCAATTTTGACAAAAACACCTAGCTTGCTAACTGGCCACTTGAGAAGATCAAGATCATGTAAGGCTAAGGGGAGATTATAAAATCTATCCCAAATTAGGGCTTGATAAATCATCGAAGTAGTAGGATAAAAAAAAGAGCCTAGGGACGCAAAAACACCCCCTACTTACCAAAAAACCATGGCCCATTTGCCCAAACAAAATCTCTATCCTCTAAAGAATGAAAAAAAAGCAAAAAAAACCATTCAATAACATTGAGAGAGACATAGATTTAATTATAGGACAATTTCCATATGACCATTTTAAAATAATTTCCCAAGAAGGCTGCTTCCCTACACATCTATCAATCAAAGACTTCTTCTCTCTTTCCATACCTATCACTGAGAGCATTGTGTCTGAAATTTATAGAAGTGGAGGAGTGGTAAAATAGATCAAAGGGATATAACCTAAAAAGGCCATTTATAAACTTCCTTTTTGAGAATATTCTACTTCTAATTTCCCCTTGGAACCCTCCACATCTTCTTTGGCCTCCTCTAAAATATTTTCCAATTGAATATGACTTCTAGACATCAAAATAAGGTTTGAGCCAGGTTGATTTCTAATGATAATCTCTTTGGAAAAGTATCCATAGGTATGGAAAGGATTTGAAATATTAATGCAACTTGAAAACATAAAAGCCTTGGAGAAAATCCTAGCCATCTCTAAAATTGCTTCAGACACCTGCTTCCCTAGAGAGGAGTCTCCATTAGATAAACCTCTATCTAAAATTGACTGTTCCAACCCTAAAAACTCTTTGAAAGCTACATTAGCTTAAACAAACTGAGAAGAAGAGAAACCTACATATTCTTTGAAGTTTTTGTCTTCCTTCCCCTGCTTAGTTTTGGCCTTTTCACAAACCCCTACTCCCCCAGACTCACCCCAAAGGCTGGTCCTCCACTAGATTTCCATTTGTGACTCCTATATTTCATTAGCTCCTATGTTCCTATTCTTTCCCCCCATGTGCACTCAAACCTAGTGCTTATGCTACTACATTTTCCTTTGTTTGCTTGTCACAGGCCTGTACCTACCCCACCCTTATCGCTTACCTTCCTCTCAAATCCATCAACACCTGCACTCCTATGATTTACACCATTACCTACCCACTGATGGTTTCCACCATCACCATTCAATTTGATTCCAAATTATTGATGATATTACCTCATCAAAATTTTTGACATTAGATGAATTCTCTAATGACAAGTCTCTATTAGAGTATTTATGAGAATATGAGGATTTCTCTCCCTTCTATCATAATAATATGTTTCCTCATTCTAAAAATGCTCATGCATGTTTTGGTGAGATTGACATTCCATCGGATGATGTTCCAATCAATGGCCTTGACATGATTCGTATTACACCTTATATCGAATATAAATCCATACTTATAAATGAAGAGACAATTGAATTCAATTATGGAAGATATACATATCCTAGAGTAATGCTTATAATTTCCACACTAAAAACTAATGATGATCAATCAATCAAACATCATTACATGATTTATGTTGTCACCAAGACACCCCCTTCTTTTGAGAGGTGGGGAACCCATACTTAAAGTTGCTCAAATTCAAGGTTCCCAGAGTATCAACTTCTCCCTAATCAATGTCTTTCTTTTTCAAAATTAGACTTTGAGTTTTATCATAGTTTCACCATGTGCCTATTGTATTCATAATGGAATTTGATCCATGTCAAAACCCTAAAATCTTTTGAGTTTAAGTGCAATCAAAGATTTATCACATCCTAAGTAGATTAGTGAAATCTCATACTTAGAATAATTTTTACACTAACGTTCTAGTCTATAGATTTGGACTTACTCTAAGTTCTTGGAGTCTCAATTTCTTAATTTTATGTGCCACATTTTTTAACTACATCAACGAATGGGTGAGTTGTATTTCATTATGTGGATTCATATTTTACTTAGTCTCTTTTTGTGTATTTTCACAGGGTGACAAACCAATTTAGGAATCATCATGTGGTTCCAACTGTCAGAACGTGTCAGTCTCCTAGTCTTGATAAAGATGTCAGATCCTAGGAGAGCCTAACAAATAAATTCCTCCAACTATTAAAATGGTCTATCTCTTAGTCTTGATAGAGACATCATAACCTAGGAGATCCCAAATGAATTGAGTCACATCGTGTGGCCATGGTGACCAAAGTTGCACAACATGATCAATCATATGATCTTGAAGTCAGACATGTTAGTCCCATGAAAATGATAGAGAGGTCAGAGCTTAAGAGGATTTGACCAAATTAAATAATGCCATATGGCATGCTATCAGAGCTATCAGTCTCCTAGACCTGATAGAAATGTTATATCCTTGGATAGAACAACATAACAAATTGTGCCATGTGGCACTTTCATACATATTGGTAGAGGAAACCAAAGAAGCCACTAAGTAGGTAGAATAAAGTATAATTAGACTTAAAGGGCTAGTTAAAGGATGCCATGCATCATTTCACTCCTCCACTTGGATACTCTTACTCCCAAGGGTGTAAAAGTGAAATATATGGCTGCACCTAGGTGGTATCCATTGCAGTCAAGACTAATAAACTATTAACACATGAAACATGAAATGGGTCACTTGGGATGCCATTAGGATGAAATGACCATGTGAATACCACTGTCTTAGTATTAAAAAAATGGAGAACTAGACCCTGATTAGAAAAATGGGAACATTACATCATAATCACCAAATTTAGAAAGTGGTGCATGATGGAGATTGTTGTGTTTAAGTTTAGATTGGGAAATAAATGGGAAAATATGATCACCAACTCAATTTTTAATTCATGCTATGTGAGCTTCCATGTGCCATAAATATAAGAGATATTTTTGGATCCCTATAAGTGCCTCTGGGTGAGCTCATTTACCATTATTGTTCCCAATTTACCAATATGCCTTCTTATTTCCTATGCATTCATATGCCCTCTGTGCTCACCCATCACTCAAAACTTGTTATCATAGAGAGATAACACTTTCTAGTGATGACTACATATTCTTATTCCAACCCCAAAATTGATCCAGAGTATCAGGACACAACATTCCTAGATGGACTCAAACATTTTAAAAACTATAATGAGATGCTCAAGGCCATTGACCTAGTGTTGAAATCTTTTGCCAATGATAATGAAGATGAATCTAGGTTTGAATATTCCCTCGAAGAATACAAAAAGTGCAAGCTACACCATGTTGTAGCTAAGTCAAATGTCTTACCCTATGATGACTTGTTTGGTAAGTTTATGCTCATTTCTAAGTGAGCACAAAATGGTGTGCATGACATGGTTTGATCTATGAATTCTAGGTATCAGATCATAGGTATATCATGATGTAATTTAAAATCTTACTATAACCTCTTGAAGTATACTGTCACTTATAATTCTACCATAGTGAGCACCTGGACTAACACTTACCAGATGTTTGATGTCTTCTAGGACTGGGTATAGAATCTAGATGCTAAATGGGTCAATAATATAGAAATGAATGTGTATACCATTCACACCATCAAAGGAGTCTGCATTAGGATGATACTAATAGAACATTTATTTGGAGAAAGTGACTACCTTCACATCACCTTGATATGGATTCCCTTACTCCACATATTCCTCAAGGGTGATCAGGTCCCTAACCTTAGGGATGATCAATTCTAGATTGATAAAGGTAGTGGGAGATGCTTGGAGAGGAGGTAAATTTTACATGATGAGATACTTAGTTGATTTAGTTGGTGCAATGCTCACATTAAAGTCTTCTACCTTTCTAGCATGGGTTCCTAGATGCATGGTGGTCCATGTCATTTTCTAAAAACTATATGGCCACTAGAACCACATTTGAGACCTATGTGAGTCCTTCTACCTAGTGCTATACATGGCCATAAATGAGGCAACCATGCCTCAACTATTAAATGACATAAGGGACTCTCTCAACCCCATTGGTAACTGCTAGTATTATAGGGATGACACCATAATTTCGGTGGCTGACACACTCAAGGCTCCTCTCTGCCTACCATATCAAGTCTTAGACCACCTAACGGAGTAAGAAATATCCTAATAGATGGTGGAAGGCATTTTTAACCATTACATTAGTTATCAATAGAAGGATTTACACCCCTATTGATCACCATTAATCACCACATGTATAGGGATTTCCCCCCTCTATAGAAGATGGGAGCGAGAAGGGATTCCTATGTCATGGGCATGGCTGAACATTGAAATTGGGACCTCCACAGTGCTATCTGGGATCATATATCAAAATAACAAGTTTGAATTAACATCAACTATGGAAAACAACTCCATTAAGAGGATGGAATCTATTTACACCCATATAATGATCAAGAGGTGTTTGTTTGAATTGAGGAAAATAAGAAGAAGAAATGAAAGCAGGCTCAACCTGACCCATCCACCCAAGTTGGCTTTGCCTCCTACATGATGACTCAACCTAGAAATGATGTTCATGTAACTCCCCCAAAATATAATGAAGAATTATACAAGGGGTGTCAATTCCTCATCTCAAGCATTATCCTCTGTGAGTTTCACCTATGTGGCCTTTTGATTTATCTCCACCACCTCCCATGGTCCAATAAGCCTAGCCTCACATAGTTCAAGCCTGAGTGACTCAATCTCAAGAAGATAAAATTCAAGTGGCCTAACCTCAAGATATGTAGGTGTTCTATTTTAACATTAACAATAACCTAAAGACAAGCCCAAGTGGGATTAATAATTGGAACCTTTATAGATCCCTCCCCCTAATCCCACCATTCCTTAACAACCTAGTGGGGACCCTCCTAATTTCCATTCCCATAACAACACACTCTAGTTGTTACTACAATTTTAACTTTTCCACCCCTTTTATAATTCACCCAAGTGTTATTGCCTTGGATTATGCACAAGATTATCACCTCCTAGTTCCCATCTGCACAACCCATTCCCCAAATAAGGATCTCGATGGTGCCCCCATTGATTCTTCTAAAGGTTTAGATACCTATAGGTTCCCCAAATCCACCAAGTTATACTACATCCCTGGTAATAAGTTTACCCATGTACACTTCAATCAGCATAGGTGACATCAGTGGCACTAGTGATCACCCAATAGATTCTTTAGTTTGTCCCCGTAGCCTTTACCACCTTAGCTCCTTCCACTATAACAAAGGAAGCTGATTTGATAAAGAGGCCAAGAAAGAAATAAGATGTGATTCATACCCAACCTCCTATATCACCTCTTTTTGCTCCCCTCATCATTTCCACACCTCCCTTATCTATTATCTTGGGTGCACAGGGAGTTGGTTTTAACCAACTGATTTCATCCTTCTTGCTGAATGCCCATCTCTATGGTGTCATTTACCCATAAGTTAACATGATCTATATCCAATGGTAGGCACAAATGTTCCCTTGTGCCTCTTCTTTATTCCTTCCCCCTTTTTCCCACATGCCTCATCCTCTTTCATGGTTCTCTTCCTTCATTCAATCCATTTCATCTGTTCAACCTCTAACTATCACATCTATCTCTATCAATCACCCCACTGACACCTCCTTCTACCCTCAAAATAGCCACAATGTTATAGGCACCTAAGTTGACTATGTAGGGTGATATCAAAGTCCAATGGGACTTCTATCACACTATGGGGAACCTGAAGAGAATCCTCCCCCAAAATTTCATCTAGAAGGGAAAACCTATGGTCTAGAAAACTCAATAAGACCTTTCCTCACCATAGTGAGGAGAATCATGATAGAATAAAAAGTGGTTAAGGACCTGATCTTTGTGATTCAAGCTACACATGACATGTTGAAGAAGTTGACGGAGGACATTCATGAGTAGGTTTGAAGCCTAGAAGCACAAGTAAACATCCCCTTCCCTATGGAGCTAATTAAATGAGTCAAGGATTCCCTTATATAACTTTTCTAAACTCTAAGAGAAGTGGTCGAGACTTTAGAAGATAAAAAAACACATCTTTTAAGAGCTCAAACATATTTGGAAATGATTACTCTCATGGAGAGTAAGGTATAGAAGCTAGAAATGATCATACTTAAGGGCATGTTCTCATAATTAAATGTCATGCCCATTTTATACTTGAGCCTCTACTAGATATATGCTAAGACCATGAAGGATTCAATTTAAGAATGTTTAAATCTAGCATAGACAGTAGTGGATCCCCTTAAAAAATGTAGGTAAATAATGTTGGCCTACTTCATGGAGGTCAACATCACTGCCCTATTTTGTTTGAAAGGAACTCTACTAGATATAAGTGACTTTAGAGTTTACCTAGGTTACTTTGGCCAAGTAATGAGGAAAAGGGTGTCAAAATACAATAAAGCTAGAGCTCAGGCTGTGCTGAAACTCTCAACTCAGTCCACTATGAGAATTAATTAGGTCTCAAAGGTCAATGTGTTTGTGGAGGCCCCACTCTAAGTGTATCAAAGATTAGTGGAATTATTAGAGGTGATATTTCAAGAGACACCAATGAATTTAACCAATATGGATCAACATTTTTACTTGGTGGTAGTCACACTAGCTACCAAGGAGGTGCAATCCAAGCATTTGGGAGGTGGTACATCGACAACTCATTCACATATTAATTAGGTGGGCCCTATGGTATATTTTGGGGAAAGTGGAGGATATTATCTCCTTTTTAAAATGATGTAGTTATAACAAACTTTGGGAGGCCATCATGGCCAAGGATGGGAATCTCCTGTTATTTGGAGGCAAGCCCCATTCTCTATATATTATAAACTACAATCCATTTGAAAGATTGATAAAAGAGGTTTGAAAGTGCTGTTGGAATCAAGACAAGATTATACATTATATTAATTCACCCTTTCAAGCTTTAAATTTCTACCATGGTTGGTAATTTTGTAAACAAACCCTATTTTAATGAATGTAATTTCTCACTTTCTGCTGAACTAAGTTGGTTTGTTTACTAGTGTGTCAATCATTTAAGTTTTGAATAGATGTTGGTGTTAAATAATTAAAATATTACTTTATTATTATGGTCACTTAGATTTTAACCCTTTGAAGAGATGAAAATATCTCCTCATCCAATTGGCATAATGGAATCACCTCTAGGCTTGTGGGCAGCCTAAGGAATGAGGTGAATCTCTAGATAGGGCTAACTCCCTTAATGTACCACTTAAGATTGAATATATTACTAAATTTAGGGGATGAAAAGGGAGAAATAAATTAAAATAAAATCTAAAATAATGGAGGTGATACACTAAATTTACTAATGACATCCAACCATATGCATATTACACTTGAGACCAAGCAAAAAACCACACATACACTCTTCCCATCTAAAACTTCTCACATCAATGTTACATTGTGAGGTCAAGATGAACATCTAGGATATGAAGACTAAATAAGAGTCCTTGAATGGATATGATGAAGATATTAACTCACTTAATCCCTGACATATCCCAAAACACTTCACATGCCCTACAAGAAGAAGTTTTCCAACTGCAAATAGGTTGCAAGAATGAGCTAACATGCTAATGAAACAAGAGTGTCACTTAAGCAAAATAAATCATTCAAATGAAACACACTTTGAAAAGTCATATAAGAGGTAAAAATTATTCATTTTATTGATCAAAATTTATACAAATGAGCAGGGCTTTGCCATACTCAGGTGGAGCATCCCATACAATGCCAAAATGGCTAACTCTTATAGAGATCGAGAGAGAGAAAGAAGAAGAGAAGTCTAAGGGTCACAAGGACACTTTCCAAGTTGATACAAAGAGTTTATTATGTATGTGAAGAGGTATAGTATGAACCATACAAGGTTTGGATGTCCAAGTGTCCACATAAGTCATCAAAGTTATGCAAAGTGGCATAAAACTCCACCTTTTGCACAAAAAAAGTGCCTTCATGATTGGGCCTATTTGAACGTCCCATAAATAATTAGTACCAAGTTTGATGATTTTAATAAATGTTAGGGATATCATAAATGCCTCTCTATGTATAAATTCATGCTTGGTCTTCTAAAAACCTCTAAAAGAGAGTCATCATCATCTGCTATCTAAAAAATTACCCTTCCATCAACCTTGCATACTTGGCCTTAAAATTGGAATAAATTGTCCATTAAAATCCATGGGAGGGAGTGAATTAAAATTTGAAATTAATTCCATGTCATTTTAATCATTAGACACACCTTAAAGTCACCCCACTTGAAGTTTTCCATCTTCTTAACTAGCTTGTCCAATATGCCAGATTTGACTGGTTGAGTTGAATTACCTAGTTGGGGAACTTAGGAGTTTATTAAAGGCATTAAATAAATATGGGGAGTTATAATAAGTCTTAATATTTCACCCAAAGTTGGTTTCATCTCTTGAATCCTTTTGTAGCCTACATAATACACAAAATAGTGAGAAAAACCCTATTTCTACCACCATCTGTATAAGTCCGTATAAATCAAAAGCATGTGAAGTATCCTAAATAAGTCATATATAAGGTCAAATATATATTATTGTCAAAATGTCTCATTAGATTATCTATACAACTCAATCTTCCCAACTGGTCCTGATGAGGGTTTTACAAGGGTTTTAGAGCAGTTTTAGGTCTTAGGGATTATTCATAAAAGTTCCATGTCCAAATTAAATAAAAAATACACAAAATTTCTCTTAGGGGACCTTGTTAACCACCCTCAAATTCTTTTTCCACCATGTAAACCTTCATGGGAGATATGAGCATTTGAAGTTGCCTATGCGAGCTATTCTTTGTATTCCAATAAGACTAACACTATCTTTGAGCCCAAATTGAACTCCCATGCTATTTATTCTACCTCTAAAAGCTAAAACATCTCTGATATGACTCTAAAAACATGTTCCTAGTCATTTATTTTCTTAATTTATGCTATAAATATACATGACTACTCATTTGGGTGGAGGCTTCACCATGTTTAATAGGACTGGGTTGTTTATTGAGGCCCAAAGTGAGATTTTATGGGTTACCCTATCTTTTTCAAGCTTTAAAATCTCCCATATGACCTCAAAAACACTTCCAAATGAGTTATACTATACATTTAATTCTAGAATAGTGAATGACCTCATTTGGCCTTGGTCTAGTCCTTGCATCATAAGCCTGCCTGCAACCTTTTGGTGATTTAGACCATCCAATTGAGATTCATTGAGATTAAAAAGTTCAAAAACCCCTTATAGATTATTAATAACATGATAAAATTCATTTTTAATTTTCTCATCATGCCATAATGTGATCAACTCTTACCTTGGCCACTAGGCCTAAACCTTGCCTAATAGGTTCGTTTGTAAAGCTAGGGGTTCAAACTTCTTTTTTTGGTTTCATATTCATGTGAGGTGATTTTAAATGATGTTATAGGTGTGTTAAAGCTTATAAAACTCTCTTGAAAGGTTTATATATCTTTTGAATTCATCTTTTGTCATTCTCCTTCAAATCTATCAAGGTTTGAATTGGAGGGAAGTACCCCTTATTTGAGACAAAATATGGGGTACTTCCCCTATTTTTATGACCAAAAAACACTGGTATAATCTATTTAAAGTGAAAAAAGTACTCTACACAAAATTTGGGCCTTGGATTCTAAGTACAAACCTCCCAATTATATCAAAAACCTCAAATAGATTTGTAGAAAGGGCATTGCCTATAGGGTTTTTTAGTATGTGGACTAAATTACTTGATTAAGGCTACTTCATTTGATGGATCTTCATCTATGAGAGTGTATGGAGGTAATAATAATACTAATAAAGGTGATCAAGGAATTTTCCATTATATTAATCTCTTCTTAAGCTAGGTGTATGTTGGGTTACTTAGACTTGGTAAAGATGATTGAGAACCCTCATTAAGCCCATTTTGATTACAACCTAAATGTTTAACTCTGCATTTATCCTTTTAGGAACCTAAATCAACAAAAATCATCAATATTGGGTTCATATTCTTAACCCTGTTGGACTGAGATAGTCTTACCCTTTTAGGCTAGCTATAGGTGTCTATTGGGTCATGGAGGTGTTGAATAGGATGTTTTATAATCCTATTACCTTGCCTTTGCCTTCACATAAGTTTTTTTAACCAATTTTCACTCTCTTAATAGCCATTAGGCAATTTTTAGCTCATTATAGCTCAAGACTGGGATAATTCTAATTAACCCTTGCCTATAGGTTGTCATTTCCAGTGTAAGGGGTACTTATAGGTGAGTATATGGGTGATAGAATCCTCCCTGACCTATTATTGATGATATATGACCTATTTTTGTCTCATTATACCAGCCTAATCATATCATTCATGAGGTTATGCTTGAAAATGTTCTTTAAAGTGATAAAAATCCCTTTTCCCTGATCTTTGTAGATATCACCGAGTTTTTTTAGTGTGTTTTGGGGCATATGTGAGTGTCCAAAACACATAATTACCCAAAATTTCATACCCCCATCTTTGGCATGGATTTTTTTCATTCTAGGGGATATGTATCCACCAAATATTAGGCCTTGAAACCTTATATAAGTGTGTTATGAGGGGTCCATAATAAGCCCTTTCATCTTTGTTTTCACTTTTTAGAGCAAATAGTCCCAAACATAACCAAGTTGTGTTTCCAATTGATTCCATACCTCTTTTTGCCTTCTATAAACTTGTATGGTTTTTCCATGGTTGTATTGTTAAACCAAGATGAAGAGGAAGAGTCACCCTACTATAGGCTTTCTGTACAACACTCCAACCCATTTCTAAGCCATCTTTAGGTGGGTGTCTTGATGCTCAAACAGTGGAATGGGCATGAATATCTAGAAACCATGAGTGTGAATGAGATTCATATACCTCCCTTAGGCATGTTGATCCATATTAGCTAATGATAATCAATTGGAGTATGATTCCATCTCTCCATACATCAACATGACATCATCAGGCCTATATGTAAGAGTCTTGAGCTGTGTCATGTAGGTAGAGTATGAGATATAGAAAAATATGGTTTTGAACTAGCTTCAAGACCACTCAAACACCATTGTCGATATTCAAACATTGATATTCATCAAGAGGCATCTTGGAAACATCTTCAAAACACGTATTCAAACTTGAAAACACTTGCATATATGTGAAAAAAGGATAGATAGAGGTATCAAGTGATTGTGTATCATGACACATGGACATATGGTCAAACCTACACCTCCTATACCATAAAAAAGGAATTTCAATCAACTTATAAAGTATTGGATAAGCTAATATGCCTCCATGATCACTTCATATACAAGATGGGCAAGTTTATACATGGGATTACAACTGAAAAATGTGTAAAGGGTTGATAATGAAGGGAAATAAGCTTGGGAGCAAACCAAGAAGTAACATGGTGAAACCCAAACATGAAATGAGCTGCTAAAATGACCTAAGGAATTATGGAACACTCTTTCCTAGTTGAAAGAGACACCTATAGGAGAGAGACACTTAGCAAACCAAAGCACTCCAACTGAAACTACACATGGTGACACCTCCTTGCATCATAGACCAATTATGCTCATCCAAACACCATGAATCATGAAAAAAATAATTAATACCATTTGATAAGTAATCAAACATCCTCTGGAGCCAACATCACCAACTGGTTCATATGAATTTGGCAGAAATAGATCAAAACCTATAGGGTGTACCAAATAGCTAGTAAAAAGATACAATAAACTTGTTAGCAATGGTTCATAAATCATAGTTTACCAATATTAAAAATCCATATATGAAAATGAAGGTATTATAGTGTAATATCATCCTTAAAAACCATTTGTCATGAAACTCCTTGTGCTTCTTGTACCGAGCAAAAACCTAAGGGTCACTTCAACTTATCCAGAGAAACTAGAAATGTGTAGAATGGTTTTGGATTCAAAATGACACTGAAATAAAAAAAGAGTGGATATGAGTTTCATAAATATTAGGAGACCCCCATGATCCTCCACATGTGGCACATTTCCCTATGTGCCATACAAGTGCCGTTTTCCTCTTTTTCAACTGATTTCTAAACTTTCGATTAGAGAACCTGCAACCTTCTAATGTGAATAACATATTTGACAATCCTACTAACCTATTTTATGTTTTACATGAAATTAAGACACCTATGCACCTTGGGAAATGTGCCATTTGCATTAATGACTCTTAAAGGCACATAAAATGACCCCTAATGGATAAATTGACTAATGTAACTAAGACATCAAATGACATCAAATGACAAGTAATACTTCCTATGAAAATATATTAGGACCCATTAAAACATTTTAAATCAAAAAGTTTGCCTAGGGGTGCCCCAATTTGACCTAAAAGTCAAATATGGTCAACAAAATGGTGACTCTTAGGGGTAGTATGCCTGATATACTAAGGACCGATAGCCTTATTTGTCCATTGGGGTTAGGAGTAATCTAAATAATAAGAAAAATAATAAATTTTTTACCATTAACGATAAACCTTTGATCAAGATAAGACACTATTGACTACCTCAACCACACAAATCAAAAGACACACACCAACAAAGCAAACACACATGTGTCGAAGGCACTTAGGGGAAGTAGAGAACAACCTATTATGTAAAAATAACAATGAGAATACCTTCCTCTTGGATCAAAGTGGAATTTTCTTAGGTATATTCTATGACAAGAAACCCCATGGTGCCAAACAAGTGGTTTGTTGAAGTAGAAGCTTGGTGACTCATACCTATTGCTTGTCACCTTGGTTGGAAGGTATCCAATTGGATCATATTCAAACATATTTCCAAGATACATGTATTCCTCTTTCTCTTTGAGACATGTATTATGCTGATCCTTCATGATAGTGTAGCTTATCAATGCATCTATAATTGCAATTTCATCTTTGGTAGGCTTATTTGGCTCATGTCCGTCTTGGTATGTGTCTTGAACAACTTCATCCTTCTCTATTTATTCAAGAAGATTTACAAAATGATCCATAGATTCTTCATTTATCTCTTGAGGAAGGGATGCTAGTCTACTATTGAAACTAACATAATAATCTTCAAGTTCATTCCAAAAGGAATCACTTGATTGTTCAATCTGCTCAAGGTCTTCTCCTTCCTCAGTTTTAAAACCATACCATTCGGATTTCTCTTCTTCTTAATCAAGGACCAAGAGATCATCTTGATCATGAAAATATTCTTGGAACTTCTCATAATCACCTTCCATATATTTTTCATATCTTCATCAAAACAAAATGGAAGCTCATCAAGTAGAGATAGTGAAAACTCATCATGCCTACATGGCTCCATACCTACTAATTCTTCTTCTTGGACTTGAAAAATATTGGCAATGTCAATATCCTCATGAGATACACTCAGAAAAATCTCCTCTTTAGATGCAAAGTCTTTAAGAGTTGTCTTTCCCTCATCTTCATTGAGAGCCAAAGGGGAATAAAGAGAGCTAAGGTCTTCAAAGTTACCATGATGCCACTACAAGTCATTAAAATTTGCTCCTTCTCCATTCAGATTATCTTCTTCACCCTTGAATTCTAAAATTTTATCCTCCACCTCACACAAGGCATGTTCTCCTTTATCAAAGGAGAGTGTGGGAGGGAAATAAAAATTTTGGACTGATTTGAATCATGTTGGAGTATCTTTATTCTCTTCTTTCCATCTTGCAATCACCATATCAAAACTTGGTAGACTTTCATCACTTAAAACCACTTCAGATTGATGGCTAGGATAGTCAGTTATACATTTCCATTCATATGAGTTTCATCAACCTCTTCCGTATTTTCCTCTTCAAGCTTTTGAATTGGTTCATGATGAACACTCCTCCAACTTTGAATCTTGACATTATAAGTCTCCTCTTGATGATAGGCAACAACTTCATTCACCTTCTCAAGGTCTTGAGCTGGTTCATGATGTACATTTCTCTAACTTGGGATCTTTATATCAAATTAAAGGGCTTGAATAGGTTGAGGGAGACTAGGAAGAGTTTTCACATGCATAGGAGGAGTTGCTTGAAGATAGATGTGTTGGTTTCCCTGAGGGATAGGTTGAATTTCCTCAAGAGAAGGCTCACAATTTAGGGAATTAGAGTAGATAGTTTCCATAGAAGGCTGCTCTAATCTCCTTTGGTGTTGGATTTACAAATGCAAGAGATTAATAGTAGGAGTTTGCTTTGGCATATGAGAGGATGCATTAGATGGGCTAGCAGACTTATTCATTCTTCTTTTATGAGCAAGTATTGTTTGGAAAAAAGGATTTGGAATGAGAGAACCTTGATTAGGTGTAGAAAAGGATGTTTTGAGTGCACTAGAAGGTTGGTTCATTTTATTTTGGTGAGAAAGTGCCATTTGATAGAAGGGATTTGGGGTACAAGGATGCTCACTTGGTGTAAGAGAAGGCTTATTAGGCAGATTGGAAGATCCCTCTATCAACTTTTGATAGGCAATTGTCATTTACAGGGGGTTTGGGATAAGAGAGGGTTCCTTTTACATGGGATAAGGATGTCTTGGGATGGAAGAAGGCACACAAGGCTGATTGCATTGGGCGGGTTGACTCCTCCATCTTACTATTCTCTCTTCCATGGATTTCATGGCTTGAGCTTGCCTCAACAAACAATCCTCTTTTTAGATTAGCTCTTGTTAGTATCTATTGCACTCATTAAACTTATCTAATTCCATTATTTGATTCTCATAATCATACCTTATCTCTCTAACACTCTTAGATTGACTAAAATAAGGACAATTAGGAGAGCTACTTGAGGTGATTCCATGAACAACATGAGCTTGATCAAAGATACGTGAAGGAACATAAGATCCATATTGCTCAAAAGCAGAATTATACATACCAAAGTCTGATTTTTTTGATGTACTAGGGCTGCTTGACAAGATGATTCAACTTGGAGTTACCATTAGTGTTAATTGAGATGCCTCTAAAAGGATGATTGGTTGAAAAACACACCGAGAATTCTCCAACTCCTTGGACAAATAGTCGCATTGGGCATGCCATAAACTAGTGTCACTTAGATTTGTACCCTTTGAGGAGATACAAATATCTCCTCATCTAAGTGGAACAATGGAATCACCTCCAAGCTTGTGGGTAGCCTAAGGAATGAGGTGAATCTTTAGATAGGGATAGCTCCCTTGACGTACCACTTCGGATTGAATCTACTACTAAATTTGGGGGGTGAAAAGGGAGAAAGAAACTAAAAGAAAATCTAAATTAATGGAAGTGATACATCAAAGTGACTAATGACATACAACCATATGCATATTACACTTGAGACCAAGCAACAAACCATACATACACTCTTCCAATCTATAACTTCTCACATCAATGTTACATTGTAAGGTCAAGATGAACATCTAGGATAGGAGGAATAGACAAGAGGCATTAAATGGAAATGATGAAGAGATAAAATAAATTAATCCTTGACATATCACAAAACACTTCACATGTCCTGCAAGAAGATTTTTTCTAATTGCAAATAGGCTGCAAGAATGAGCTTACATGCTAAGGAAACAAGAGTGTCACTTAAGCAAAATCAATAATTAAAATGCAACACACTATGAAAAGTCATAGAAGAGGTAAAAATTAGTAATTTTATTTATAAAAAGGTATAAAAATGAGAAGGTCTTCACCATACTCAGGTGGAGCATCCCATACAATGCCACAATGGCTAACTCTTATAGAGATTGAGAGAGAGAGAAGATGAGTAGTCCAAGGGTGATAATCACTATTTTAAATCTGATCCAAGGAGTTAATTGTGAATGTGGAGAGGATATAATATGAACCATGCAAGGTTTGGAAGTCTAAGTGTCCATACAATTCATCAAAGTTATGCAAAGTGGCACAAACCTCCTCCTTTTGCATAGAAAAACTGCCTTCTTGATTGGGCTTGTTTGAACATCCCAGAACTAATTATGACCAGGTCTAATGATTATAACTTAGTGTAAGGATATCAGAGATGCCTCTCCATTCATTGGTTACATGATTGGTCTTCTATAAATATTTGAAATTGAGCCATCATCATTTGCTATCTTGAAAATTGCCCTTGCATGCACCTTGCACACTTGACCTCAAAATTGGCATCAATTGTCCATGAAAATCCATGGGAGGAAGATAATGAAAATTTAAAATTCCCTCCATGGCCTTGGAAGCATCAGACACACCTTGAAAATCATCCCACTTGAAGTTTTCCATCTTCTTCACTAGCTTATCCAATATGTCAGATTTGATTGGCTGAGTTGAATCCCCTGGTTGGGGAACTTAGGAGTTTATTAAAGAAATTAAATGAATATTTGGAGTTATGCTAAGTATTAATATTTCACCAAAGTTTATTTCATCTCTTGAATCCTTATATCGCCTATAAAATACATAAAATAGTGAGAAAAACCATGTTTCTACCCCCATCCATACAAATCTGTACAACTCAAAAGCATGTGAAGTAGCCTAACTGAGTCCTCTATAATGTCCAATAGCTATTATGGTAAAAATATCTCATTAGATTAGCTATAAAACTTAATCTTCCCAACTGGTCCTAGTAAGGGGTTTACAAGGGTTTTAGAGTAGTTTTAGGTCTTAAGGATTGTTCATAAAAGTTCCACATTCAACTTATAGAAAAAATCCAAAAAAGTGCTCTTAGGGGACCTCAATAACCACCCTCAACTTCTTTGTCCACCATGAAAACCTTTATGGGAGATATGAGCATTTGAAGTTACCTATTCGAGCTATTCCTTGTATTCCAACATGCCTAACACTATCTTTGAGCCAAAATTGGACTCCCCTGATGTTTGTTATACCTCCAAAAGTTTAGACATATCTGATATGACTATACCAACATGTTCCAAGTCAATTATATGCTTAATTTATGCTATAAATGGAACTGACTACTCATTTGAGTATAGGCTTCACCATGCCTAATAGGACTAGGTTGTTTATTGAGGCTCAAAGTGAGGTTTTATGGGTTCCCCTATCTGTTTCAAGATTGAATATCTCCCATATAACCTCATAAACACTTCCAAATTACTTATAATGTACATTTAATACTAGAATAGTGAATGAACTCATTTGGCCTTGGTTTAGTCCTTGCATCATAAGCCTGCCTACAACCTTTTGGTGATTTGGACCATCCAATAAATATTCCTTGAGCTTAATAAGTTCAAAAAACACTGATAGATTCCAAATCTCATGATAAAATGCATTTGGAATGTTCTCATTATGCCATAATGTGATCAACTCTTACCTTGGCTACTAGGCCTAGACCTTGCCTAGTAGGTCTGTTTACAAACTAGGATTTAGACATCTTTGTTCAGTTTCATGATCATATAAGGTGATTTTACATGATGTTCTAGGTGTTTTAAATCTTCATAAACCCTATTTCAAGGTTTATATATCCTATGAATTCATCTTTTGTCATTCTCCTTCAAATCTGTCAGGGTTTGCATTGAGGGGAAGTACCCCTTATTTGAGATAAAATAGGGAGTACTTACCCTATTTATATAACCAAAAAAACACCATTATATGATATCTTAAGTGCCAAAATTTATTTACACAAAATTTGGGGCTTGGACTCTAATAATAGACCTCCCAATTGCATCACAACCTCAAACAAACTTGTAGAAAGGGCACTGTCTGCAGGGTTTTTTAGTATGTGGACTAAATTACTTGATTAAGGCTACTTCCTCTGATGGATATTCATCTATGAGAGTTTATGGAGGTCATAATAATACTAATTAAGGTGATCAAGTCATTTTACATTATATCAATCTCTTCATAACCTATTTACAAGCAATTTGATAACAAGACTGAGTTTTTGCCCTATTCTGACTGTAGTTGTATATTGGGTTACTTGGACTTGGTAAAGATGTTTGAAAACCCTCATTGAACCCATTTTGATTACAACCTGATTTTTCAACTTTATATTCTTCCTTTTAGAAACCTAAAGCAACATAAATCATCAAGATTGGGTTCATATTCTTAATCCTACTTGACTAAGACAGTCTTGCCCTTTTAGTCTGGTTGTAGGTGTCTGTTGGGTCATAGGTCTTGACTAGGATGATTTGGAACCCTAATACCATACCTTTGCCTTTAAATAATTTGTTTGACCAATGTTCACTCTCCTAATAGCCATTAATCAATTTTTAGCTCATTCTATCTCAAGACTGGGATAATTCTAATTGACCCCTACCTATAGGTTGTCATTTCCAGCCTAAGGGGTACCTGTAGTTGAGTATAGGGGTGATATAACCCTACCTAACCTCTTCTTGATGATATATGATCTATTTTTGTCTCATTATACCAGCCCAATCATTTCATTCATGAGTTTATGCTTGAAAATTTTCTTTAAGGTGACAAAAGGCCCTTTTCCTTGACCTCTGTAGATATCATCGAGTTTTTTTAATGTGTTTTGGGGCATATGCGAGTGTCCAAAACACCTAGTTACCCATAATTTCAGACCCCAATCTTTGGCATGGTTATTTTTTGTGCTAGGGGATATGTATCCACCAAATATTAGGCCTTGAAACCTTTTACAAGTGTGTTATGAGGGGTCCACAAAAATCCCTTTGGTCTTTGTTTTCACTTTCAAAAGCAAACAGTCCTGAACACAACCAAGTTGTGTTTCCAATTGATTCCATACCTATTTTTGCCTTCTATAAAATTTTATTAGTTTTCCATGGTTTTATTGTCAAAACAAGATGAAGAGGAACAATTACCCTACCATAGGCCTTTTGTACAACACTCCAACCCCTTGCTCAACCACTTATAGTGGTGTCTTAATACTTAAACAATGGAATGGGCATGAATAGATAGAAACCATGAGTGTGAATGAGATTCATATACCTTACTTAGGCATGTTAATCCATATTAGATAATGATAATAAATTGGAGTATGATTCCTTTTCTCCATACATCAACATAACATCTTCAGGCCTATAGGTAAGAGTCTTGAGCTGTGTCATGCAGGTAGAGTATGAGATATAGCAAAATATGGTGTTGAACTAGCTTCAAGACCACTCAAACACCATTATCAATCTTCAAACATTTATCTTCATTAAGATGTCTCTTGGAAACATCTTTAAAACACCTATGTAAGGTTGATAAAACACTTGCATACATGTGAAAAAAAGGACAAATAGAGGCATCAAATGATTGTGTATCATGGCACATGGGCATATGGTCAAACCTACACCTCCTCTAGAATACAAAAGAAAATTCATTCAAATTATAAAGTCTTGGATAAGACAATAGACCTCTATTATTACTTCATATATAGGATGGACAAGTTTATGCATGAGATTGTAACTGAAAAATGTTCAAAGGGTTGACAATGAAGGGAAAAAACCTTGGGAGAAAACCAAGAAGTAACATGGTGAAACCAAAACATGAAAGGAGGTGGTAACATGACCTAGGGGATTATGGAACACTCTTTCCTAGTTGAAAGAGACACCTACAAGATAGAGACACTCAACAAACCAAAAAACTCCGTTTGAAACTACACATGGTGACACGTCCTTGCATCATAGACCAATTTTTCTCATCCAAACATCATGAATCATGCAACCAAGAAGGGAGTGTTGGGAAATATGGAAGCACCATTGATTACCATGCACAAGCAACTTAATATGCAGAAATTAACCAGAATCAACAAGTAACTGAAAATCAGAAACAACACAGAATATGAGAGACAATACCCAATTGTATTAATACTCATCCAGAAAAGAATACAATAGAGAAGATGCAACTTCTTCTTCACACCTCTCAGAGGCTTCCCAAACCTCAAGTGTACAGTAATTCTTTCCTCAAAGCTCTCTCTCTTATGGTCCCAACACACAACTCAAACACATAGTTGGTGTTCACCTCTAACCAGTCAGTATCCACTACTGCCAGTACACCAGTGCTCCATGCACTCCACAAGTGCTCCACGCACTCCAAGTACTCAACGTACTCCAAGTAGGTCTCCCATGAACTTGAAACAACCTGCAACTCAAATGATCTTACTTATGGAAGGAACTATCTTGCCTTCCTCTTTGCTCTCCAACTGAGTACACACTGTACTCCAAGTAGATCCTGCCTGATCCTGCTCCCTGTTGTGTTGCTGTCACCTTGATCAACCTGGTTCTGCACACCTACAAACCTAGACCTTGCACACACATACACCTACAGATCAATGATCTTACTTACCATGCAGATCTCCTAATGTAGCCATGCACACCTGCTGACCAAGATCATACATACATGAAGAACCCTTCTGATTCTCCAAACCAGCACCCACACTTGGTACTATTGTGGAACTAGGAGGAACACCCTTGCTCACTTCACACATAGAAAGAGCTAACCTTGCTCAACTCAAACTAGCACACTTTTACAATACATCCTATGAGTCTCTTAAATAGATCTCATGGAAATAATAATTAGACATCCAATTACAATAATTAGATCAGCAGCTTCAAGTCTAAAATTGGCTCTTAACATGCAAACACTTGGTTCGTTAACTAACTGTTCGTGCAACGAGTAGTTTTGGAACTACATAGGCGACCGACATTGGTCCCTGTCTACCTGGAGGTGACCAATGTCAGCCGATCCCTGATCGACATCGATTTCTTATCCTATCTAATACTGATTGATGTCAGTTGGCCTGACCGACACCGGTGTTTGTGACACTTCAGCAACCTCCTCTAATGTCTGCATCACTGAAGCTTTTAGCTCCACAACCTAATAATCTCCCACTTGGAGATAAATAGCTGCATTGTACCTATACTTGTACCCTATCTAATCTATTTCTTAGCTTGTATCCCTCTTCAAGCTCAACCTTGAAGACCAACCACCACACAACCTGTGGTGCACCTCCTGTCATCTAAGTAACTTGCCGCATTTGCATCTACAAACACATGTAGAAAAGAACTTGACCTTGCATAACATGTCGACCTACTTCTGGTCCCTCTCAAATACTTGAGAATCCACTAAACTGCCCTCCAGTGCTTCTTTCTCAGATCGGCTCCAAACTTTCTGACAGCTCCCACTGCTTAGGCAAACTCAGGGAGTAAACATGTACTCAACCTCATCATGTGATTGGGGACCCTATTCTGTGAATTGTCCATCCATAGGTGTGCTGCCCTATTCTGCATCCTGCACTACCTTCACACAATCATCCTGTGACAACATCAACATGTGATCTCCCTATCTCTAGGATTACTCATGCCAAAGAATTTCGCTGCTCCAAATCCTTCATGGCAAACCACTGAACTAATATTACCCTTAGCTCAACAAAACCCTGTATGTATAAACTTGCTAGCAAACCATCCACATACAGTAACAAGATAATGTTATGACCATCATCCACCTGGTAAGACAAACACAATGGTTACACTGACATTGACTAAAGCCCTGCTTTGTCATCCACCTGTCAAAACTTGTACCACTATCCTGTAGCTTCCTCAAGACCATATGACCTAGCCTTTCATCTCACATGTCCATTCTCTCTATTCTTTAACCAAGGTATCCATTCGTCTCAGTGCTTTCATACTGGCTGGTAACCCTACCAAATCTCCCATTTGGTTCTACATCTTGTTCATGCCATGCTCCCACTGTTTCCTGGATCCTTCCTGCTCTGCAATCAGTAACTAGTATAAAGAAGAGGAACAATGAATTTGAGGCTTACTTACCACTTTCAGTCCTCCCCATGGGAATTTGAGACTCCTTGACAGCTTGTTGTCTACCCAAAATTGGTCTCAGTGACTGACCTCGGTCACCACACAGTCTGCATCCGATCGACGTCAGTTCCATGCGACTGTCTAGGTCACCGATGCTAGTTATCTTGCCGACGTTGGTCTCCACCTACCCAACACCACTGACTTCTCTGGTCTGCACATGATCGACGTCGGCCCCTGTTTGTTCAACGTCGGTTACCTTTGACCAATGTTGGTACCTATGTTTGCCTATGAGTGATGACTTTTTACCTGCGAGCTCTCCATGGATCAAAACCCTATCCAAACTGCCCTGCTCAGAGTTACTCAGCCCCATCCACTGATCTCTATCTGTCATCTCCTCCAAAAACACTAAGGCTTTCTAGTTCTTCAGTTTATCAAATACATCAGTCTTCCTTTTACTGTAATAAACACAATCCTTTCTTGTAGCATCCCACTGCTTACAGAAATCTCAGTCTATGCTCTCCGAAGCTGATCTCTTACCATCTAACTTAAGAACATCCATTCCCTTCTCACTTATGTGACCAAGCCTACACAACCACACCTATGCAACACAAATGGAATCAATAATACAAGCAAGTACATAAAGAGTACCTGCTTTCTTACCACATGCTAATTCAAGTGCATCCACTGTGAGAGTTCCTATGCATCTCTCATCACCCAACTTTCCTGAAGCAATTAGCTGCATCTTCAAGACTGGGACTTGCATGACCTCCTTCAACACCCATGTGTTGGCCGCTTGCAATTTCAGCCGCACTTCCCCTTTGCCAACAATCTGACAAGGCTCACCAACCCCTCTACTTGGGGTTGCATGGAAAGAGGCAACATAATCTATTAACCAAGATTCAACTTTATCTAGAACATCTTGTGCAACAACACCTGCAACATCTACTTCTTCATGCTAATCTGCTACCAACCAACAATCTTTATTTACCTGCTCTTTCTTTCCATGACACCATAATTGACCATTCATGCTATTCAGTTCCTCCATTCTTAGCTTACTTTCTTCTACCATTGCTATACTCCCACTCAATCAGAAACCCCTGAGAGTGACTTGTAATCAAACACAAAACCTACTCCCTACAACCTTAACTCTGATACCACTTGTTGGGAAATATGAAAGCACCACTAATTACCATGCACAAGCAACTTAATATGTGGAAATTAACCAGAATCAACAAGTAACTAGAAATAAAAAACAACACAAAATGTGAGAGACAATACCCAATTGTATTAATACTCATCCAGAAAAGAATACAATAAAGAAGATGCCACTTCTTCTTCACACCTCTCAGAGGCTTCCCACACCTCAAGTGTACAGTAATTCTTTCCTCAAAGCTCTCTCTCTTACGGTCCCAACACACAACTCAAACACAGAGTTGGTGTTCACCTCCAACCAGTCAATATCCACTACTGCCAGTACACCAGTGCTCCACGCACTCCATAAGTGCTCCACACACTCCAAGTACTCAACGTACTCCAAGTAGATCTCCCATGAACTTGCAACAACCTGCAACTCAAATGATCTTACTTATGGAAAGAACTACCTTGCCTTCCTCTTTGCTCTCCAATTGAGTACACACCATCCTCCAAGTAGATCCTACCTAATCCTGCTCTCTGTTGTGTTGCTGTCACCTTGATTCTGCTGCCACCTGCAGATCAACTTGGTTCTGCACACCTGTAAACCTAGACCTTGCACACACATACACCTGCAGATTAATGATCTTACTTACCATGCAGATCTCCTAACGTAGCCATGCACACCTGCTAACCAAGATCATATATACATGAATAACCCTTATGATTCTCCAAACCAGCACCCACACTTGGTACTATTGTGGAACTAGGAGGAATACCCTTTCTCACTTCACACACAGAAGGAGCTAACCTTGCTCAACTCAAACTAGCACACTTTTACAATACAACCTATGAGTCTCTTAAATAGATCTCATGCAAACAATAATTAGACATCCAATTACAATAATTAGATCCATAGCTTCAAGTCTAAAATTGGATCTTAACATGCAAACACTTGGTTCGTTAACTAACTATCCGTGTAACGAGCAGTTCCAGAACTGCACAAGTGACCGACGTCGGTCCCTGTCTGCCTGGAGGTGACCGATACCGGCTGATCCCTGACTGACATCGGTTTCTCTTCCTATCTAATACTGACCAACATTGGTTGGCCTGATCGACGCTGGTGTCTGTGACACTTCAGCAACCTCCTCCAATGTCTGCATCAGTGAAGCTTTTAGCTCCACAACCTAATAGGGAGAACATATAATAAAGAATCCAACATCTTTTAGAGCCAAAATCACCAATTGGTTCATACCGATGTGGCAAAAATAGAGAAAAACCTAAAGGGTGCATCAAATAGCTAGTAAGAAGAAATAGTCAACTTGTTATCAATGGTTCATAAAGCATAGTTTCCAATATTCAAAATCCATTTATTAAAATGAAGGTATCCTAGTGTACTATCATTTCCCAAAATAATTTGTCTTAAAACTTCTTTTGCTTCTCATACTGAGTAAAAACCTGAGGGTCACTTATGTCCAGAATGGTTTCAGACTCAAAATGACACTTCTAGTTCAAACAAAGAACGGATATGAGTTTTATAAATATGAGGAGACCCCCATGATCCTCCACATGCAGCACACTTCCCTATGTTCCATACAAATTCCATTTTTCCTCTTTTTCAACTGATTTCTAAAGTTTCAATTAGAAAACCTTCAACCTTCTGATGTGACTGACATCTATGACACTCCTAATAACCTATTTAATGTTTTACATGAAATTAATACACCTAGGCACCTTGGGAAACATGCCATTTGGATTAATGACTCTTAAAGGCACATAAAATGACCCCTAATGGAAAAATTGACTAATGTAACTAATACCAAAGCTAATATGATCTCAAATGACATCAGATGACAAGTAATACTTCTTATGACAATATATTAGGACCCCTTAAAACATTTTAAATCAAAAATTTTGCCTAGGGGTTCTCCAATTTGACCAAAAAGTCAAATTTGGTCAATAGTTACACAAGTGAATGTAGTAGTTATAATGTGCTCATTGTTCTAATTCATTTGTAAAACTTTATCTCTTTATTTGTGACACCTTTAATCTATGTACTTAAGTTACAAATTATATCAAGGAATTTGTGTGTTACTATAGGCTATTTTAAGTGTTGATATTTAGTGGAAGATTTAAAAAGTAAGCATTCCCCTCTATTTTCCTTAGACCACTTTTCTTGTGTAAAGATGAGTCAGATCCCTCAATGAAACTTGATACACACTGGTATAACTATGGTAGGGTACATATACAACTCGATTCTTGAAGTATTAGCACCCTTTCAAGCTTGAAACCATTTCTTTTATGCCCTACTTTGATTTCCCATTTTACCTTCTTTTGGTGTTGAAATGCCCTTCCCCTATTTTTGAAATCAATGAGGTCTTATTTAATGGTAATTGATAAATGAGGTTTCCTTTAGCCTTTAGTAAATTCTTGTGCAACCACATGTACATTGAACCTCAGTGGTAACAATTATTGCTCTATGAGTATATCAATGTTAAACTAATAGATCCTTAGACTAAACTAGCATCAATCCTAAAATTATTGAGGGGATATCTTTATCCCATGCATTGTCTCCTAATTTCCACTTTGGAACACTCAATATCATGAGTACCTTTGGATTCAAGGATTTCAGGGCCGACAACAACTGACACTAGAAAGAGGGCTTTTGTTATATTTAATATTACTATTTTCTCTATTGTTTCTTGCTATAGTTATGAAATTATAACTCAGAAAGAATAAAGATAGAGTGGGGCATACCTTGAAAAGGAAGTTTTAAACCATTGGCCTACCCCTAAGAAAATATGGAGCTTATTGCATGGATTACTAAGGCTAAATCTAGGTATGGTAAGCTAATTATTTCACCCTTGCAAGTTCATCAGAGAGTTCAGTCTCATAGAAATAGACCCATACCTATCATCGATTCCACTAGCTCATCTGCCTAGTCTCCCAAGCATAGACCACCCATAATGGCTCTCCAAGTACCCTAGTTAGTCGATTCGGCTATCAATATTCTTGGAGTTGTCCCTGACTTACCTAGGAACCTAGAAAGGTACCTTCCCCAATTCACTCCCAGTGTAGGATAAAGTGTTGAAGAATATGTGACCTCGTACAAGACTTCCATAAGAACTATCACTATGGAACTTGAATATGTGCGTGTAGGGCTTTCCCATTCACTTTGATGGATTTATCCTATGAATGGTTCCTTACCCTTCCTAAAAACTCAATCACAATCTAGGATTAGTTTTGTAGTAATTTATTGGTCTAATTTGGGCAAGTTATTGACCCGAACATCCTCTATCAATAGTTTTCTTGCATTAAATGGGAACCCCATGAGCCTATCAGAAACTTCAATGTTATATTTTAGAAAATGTATAGCCGAGTCATCATGCTCTACTAGCCTAATGCCTGACTAGCACTTGAGATGTAAAATAACTCCTGGGACCCATAGATGACCATGTTCTTGAGATGAGACCCTATGATAATAGACTTACCCCTAGCTTATACTGAAGCCATAAAAGTTGACAGTCAATTAAACCCACAGGGTCAAAATATGGCTCCTATCCCTAATTCATTACTTCATATGCCTATATTAAGCATATTGACCATAAAAAACTAGAGCATTCTAATGCTTTATCCATTGCCCATCATGAACCAACTTCCTTTGAGTTAAGGCATGCCAAATCAACACTTAGGTTTTATAAACCTAGTGAACAATGAAATGGTTCCTTAGTTCTAACACCAACTAATGTTATAAGTAGCCAAAAACACCCAATCTATACCACAAGAGTCTACAAAAAATGAGTTGGATGCCATCTAGAAAATGCTCCAAAAACTAAGTAATGACTTTCTTGGTCTACAAAGACAAATGGGTAGCTCAAATGCTAAAATTGCAAACAAGAACCTTACCTACCAAAGAAAAATATAAATTATAGTCATCCACACAATCTACTAGAGCCCTCCCTAAAGATGATATACAAAGTCAATATATGTGAAATAACTCTACCTAACTAGTGTCAAGTGCATAACACAACTGTGCATAGGGAACTTGACTCTATAGAGTTCTGTATCATATTTGAGATCTTATAGAAAGAGATGGAAGAGTACGAGTTTGTCCCAAATCACATGGAATCATCTAGTGTAGGTGGACCCCCTAACATAGCCATGGTGCTAGCAACCATGGAGTTTCTTATCCAAGAATAAAACACGCTAGAAGAAATCATGAGTGAGGTTCATGTGTTCCAATAGTTCTATAGGAGAAACTATACCTTAAGGAATATGCAATCATAGTATCCCTCACTACTTTAACTCCCACAAATAAAGATTTAATGCCATTAGTCCATAACACTGAAAATAACCCCTACCCTCAAAGCCTCATGAACCAAAAGCTCATGTAGTGACCCAACTATTTCAAAACAAGGTGGGCTATAAAATAGTAATAGACATGAAGAATATTAAATAAAATATAACCTTTCATGAATTCATTTAGATCATAGGCAAACAATGATCTTCTATTGAAGTCGCTAACTAAAAATCCAATACAACCTGTTAGTGCCCAAATTTTCCCGACTAATTTGTGCCCTTTCACAAGAAGTAAATATTTGACTACTTGGATGTTGGGTATAAATACTTGTGCTAAAACTTCTTGTTATTCATTTCCCCATCAATATGAGTTTCCCCTCCATGCCAAATGATCCAAGGATAAGAAACCACTACATCACCTAGACTATCCCCTATGACCCAAAGAAATATTTAGTTTCATTTGCATATCAAAGAAGCTCCATTTTCACTATTACATTTATCTTGTCAAATGTTTTTTCAATCTAACTCTATGAACTCCATGGTCAATAATTTTCCATACGGCACTAGGCAAGCAAATGTTCTATTATTCAAAGTAAGATGAGTTTTTCTCACGATTTTTAGGTTTGGTTGCAACCCTAAAATCCATCCACATATGCCAGCCTATTTTCATTATCAAAATGGAGTGCTTACATCATAAATTACACAGGTTTCATGGTTGAATAGAATCATGAAGAATTAAAAAATGACGAAACTTATTAAAAAAAATACTAAGTTTAACATTTTCCATTGCAAAAGATAAGAGTTCAGAGATCCATGAGGAGATTAAAACGTCACAATGCAACTTTAACTTGCAAATTGATTTTTTCAAGTGGAATCCCAAGGCCCATGAAAAGTGCCATAAAAAATAAACATGCTAATGTGTTGGGTCAAATGGACGTGGAAGTATGAAGTCTGACTACATCATAAAGTTATTCAAATCGTGCCTCTTGAGCTTTCAAATATCTGGATTGGTTGCACAAAAAGGGCATGAGTTTGAATTCAAAATTTGGTTACTATGGTGGCATTTTCATGCTTTTGGTAAGGATTATGAGTCAACAATGTCACCATGGTGAGAGCTGTAGCTGCTGCACTAAATTGATTTGACAATACTTTGGGATTCTTTCAAAATGATTTTTTTTGTAAGATAGTTGAAATGTGTTTAGTGTATTGGCATTAATGCCTTAATGATAGGTGAAATTATTTGGTTGATGGAGCTACCAACTAGGCTAAAGCCAGTCATTCAACCTCTTATGTCTGATTTGAAAAGGGAACAAAAAGAGGTTTTACAAAAGATGGATACTGAAGCAATAGAAGAAGTTATTTCATGATGTGTTGGATGAAAGCCGAGTTTGAATGATAAGCTGATACAAAACATGTGTTCTTTGCCACATAAGGACCAAAGTGTGACTCCTCAGGCAACACATATGAATGTAAGTGAGTTAAATATAGAAGAGAAAGACTCAATTTAAGTTGGAAAAGGCATTGGTAATTGACATTCAAAGCTTTAAATTTTATTTGTGGGAAAAGATTATAACATAATAGACAAGTTTGGACATGTTAAATTGCAATGTGCAGTTGAAAGTCCAAATCCCAGGACTATGCTAATGTCTTGTGTCAAAATGTACATAGAAGTTTGAGGCTAAATTACAAGAAAATATTTAAAGAGTATTGAGTTAAGGAATAAGCAAAAATATAGATAAGTCATGCACTTTTACACCTTTTTAAAAGTTTAAACAAGTTATGAAAGTCCACAGGAGTGCACAAGTACAAGAGGATCCTGAGATCCCATTGGAACCAAATGGTACAAATGTGTAACCAAGGTCCACAAACCTGTAGAAGTGAAAATGTGTATAAAAGTTCCAAAAGTCTGTAAGAGAGCACAAGTGCAAGAGGACATTGAGATCCCACTAGAGTTGAATGGTGCAAATGTGCATCCAAAGTCCATAAACCCACAAAAGTGCAAATGTGCATGAAAGTTCTAAAATCTCATAGGAAGTAGAATGGTGCACCTATCATTGTTAGGTTTGAAATAAAAAGGGAGAAGAAAAAGTTTGTGAGTCAAAGAATGTCATGGATTAATATTTTTGCTTTACTTGTATCATGGAATGGGCAAAAGAACATCTTTTTGGTCACTCCCTAAAATCATGGAATGCTTTAAAAGGGAGTATAGGGCAGAAAATAGAATCATTGAAGGAATTTTTAGCTCACTAGGAGAAAGCAAAGAGGCAGAGGAACCAAAACAAGCTGAAAAAACTTGTGGAAGTGAGGTTAGTGCTACAAACATGCTTGTGACTAAGGTATATGATGATGACCTTAGTTTGTTTCAACATAAGAGGAAGGTAACCATCATGGAGGCTCCACTTAGAAATGACCATAAGATTGAGGAGTAATTTTTATATTCTTTATTCTTCCCTCCATTCTTTTGTTCTTTATTCTTTGTGGAGAAAAAGCTAACTAGATCATTAGCTGGCATGTCATCTTCAGTTTTAGTGGAAAAATGATTAAGTTAAAAAATAGGAAAAAATAGTTGCACATAAGGACAAAGTTTATTTTCTCCTAGGAAGAATATTCTCCCACAAGCTCAACTACATCAAATCTCTAGTCAGGAATATCTCATCATCACATGGACAACTTAATTTACCAGAATCATTACCTTGTAGAGCATATGAGTCTCCAGGCATATGCAAAGATATCTTCTAGATGGAGCATCTTTCAAGAATATTCTAGGTGATAAAATTTTGTTTAAGTAAAGAGGGCTTGTCCTCTTTACATGGGCTTTTTAAATTTCAAAAATCCCCTCTTTATAGAGGCTTTTTGATTTTTGGGATTTATTGTTGTGTTTTTGTCTTTGTTGCTAAGGTGATTGCATCTGTACAGTCATTAGCAAAATCTGAGAGCATTCATGTATATGTCTCCCCTGTTTCAGAGCAAATCCACATGCTTTTCACCATGTTAGCATTTTGAACATAGATGTATATTGATTTGCTTTCAAGTTAATGTAAACTACCTATGATTTATACTCTTTCTTGTAAATGAAGTGCAATAACACATTCTTATGCATTATTGATTCGGTGTCAGATTTTATGTATCCTAATGATAGTCTTTCTAGGCTTGAACTTAGATTATAAATTCCTTTTTACATTGTGATTTGGGAATGTTTTGTTGATAGTCTTTTAAGGATATCTTTGATTTATGGAGTTGATAGGATAAGGTGTTTGAGACTTTACTTTGAAGTAGGTGCTTTGGAGGTATCAAGGATCATTTGAATGCTTGCATTAGATTGGTATCAATGAATGCAAATCATTCTTGATAGTTGTCTTTACCTTGTTTCTTAGTCTTTTACATCTTGGAATGAATGATAGCATGGTGGTTGAATGAATTCCTAGTGTTGAAAGCCACCGCAACTCTTTTAAATATACTTAACTCGTCCTACCCATCCTACCCCTACAAGTAATACATGCCATTGAATATTTCAAGCATTATTTGCTTACAGATGCATGAGTGTTATAGATCTGACACGTGTTTATGATTCATCCTTGAAGATTAGCATTGTAATTTACTATTTGGTTCTTAGTTGTCAATAGTCTCTGTATAAATGAAGATTACAATCATGTTTTATGTCTTTAATAGCTTGTGTCTAATTTAAAAGCATTTGCTCAGTCTGTGTGATAAATATTCCTGAGTGAACTGTGTAAGTTTGGTTATGCTTTGATTAGATATCTATGTGTGCTAATAATTCCCTAGAGATTGAAATATAGTATCACTCCTTGTGACCAAGCTACCTTGTAGGTCCTCTCACCTTGGTTCAGGTAGAGCTAGAAGTAGTAGGGAACTAACCATACCCTTTGTTGGTGTCTTTCAATCATTATTTGTGTTTAGTCCATCCAGATGTTAAACCCTTCCCCAAATATAATGACATAATTGAGGTTTGTCATCTTTGTTTACCATCTTTTCAACTATGCAAGGCTGAATTCTAGAGGTGTACAACTAGGAGCCAACACTTCTTTAGCATTGTTACTGGGGATTTTTATTTATTTAGGTTTTAAAATTCTTTGTCTAAAGTTTTGCATTGATTTTCTACTTTGGGTTGTCAACTACTTTGTTGGTGCCATTTCTCGGGAGTGAAAGATTTGATTCTTGGAACCTGTGTTACCAGAGGCCTTTTAGAGAGTTGTTATTTGTTCTTGTTTTAAAGTAATTTTCTCTTTTGAACATGAGTCTAAATTTTTCTATCTCATTACTAATTACAATAAATTGTAATTTTAGAATGTATCACTATATGTTTGTGATATGTTCTATTCTAGAAGATTTATTCTAGTGGTGAATCTAATATTTTATCTAGTTTTGAAATATTAATGCCACTTTTGATTGATTAAGTTTTGAGTGTTCTCATGACTGAAAAATTGGAAGGTCTGAGATCCTCCTTTAGAGGTGATTCATCAAATAAGCTTGTCTCCAAGTTAAGTGTTCATCATAAAATAATGAGACAAGTTTAGATGCTAATTGAAGGATACATTTCTAAAGGAAAGGAGTGTTTGGACCATTATAATTCTGTTACACCTGAACTTATTTTTGTTAAAATTTCTTTGGTTGAATATTGTCATAGTTCTCTTGATAACCTAGAGTCTTATAGTCTTGTTTATTACCCAAGACCTTCTCAACAAGATGAATTTCCTCTAGGTTTGATCCCCCAAGTACACCTCACTCACCCCCTTACAACCCTTTGTCATTTGATATTGAGCCCACCATAGAACCAATCATGAGGTATAGAGATCAAGATGAAAATGAACATCCTGCATTTAGGATGCCTAGATTTAGACCTATTAACTTTGATGAAATTGAGGGTTACCCTAATGAATATTCAAATGAGGCAAGGAATCAACTCCCTAAGTTTCAGGGAAATAATGTAGTGATTGGAGATCAACATTTGAGGGATTTTCACATTATAATTGAAATCTATGAGGTTGAGCATGAAGATGTCTATATTAAAATTTTTATGCACACATTAGAAGAAGATGCACATAAATGGTTCAACTCTCTTCCCCATGGATGCATATATTCATGGGAATAAATGAAGAATGTTTTTAAAATATAATATGGTGAGAGAGTTGATCCTCAATTTCTTCTAGCAGAATTTGAAAACATAAATAATAACCCAAATGAATGTGTCTAAGACTTCAATATAAGGTTTAATAAGATTATGTTGAGATTGCCTAATAATATCCGGTCAAGTGATATTGATTGTTTGATTAAATATTGTGATGTATTTGATAAGAAAACAATGTACTAATTGAGAGATACGACTCCTACAAATTTGAAGTTGACATTATACATGGCCATTTAGATTGAAAATAATATAAAGGTTTTAGGGAAGCCTCTGAACAAAAGGGCTGATGTAAAGTTGATCAATCCTAAGAAGGCTCAATCTAATAAGATTGCTAACCTTGAGGAAACTATGAAAACCTTAGCTACTATTGTGAAGGAGATGTCATACAAATTAGCCAGAGCTGAGAAGGGAATTCCTCATGGATCTTTTAGTCAGGAGAGAGCTCATCACTAGAATGAAGCATAAGGGAGATCCTCTTTCCATAATAGAGATAATGATAGAGGGAAAAGACCTGCTCAAGATGATATAAATTAGAATAAAGGAGCTAGGAAGGAGGTTCTTGATCCATTGAATGCCAAGGCTAATATTGTAGACTGTGATCTTGATATTGATTGGTGTGATAATGCTTCCTCTTCCATCCTCATGATACTACTGAAATAATTGATGAATATGTAGAAGAACCTAAGTCTGCATCTGAAAATGATGAGATTATGATGTTTGATTGTCAAATATTTCAAATTAAAGTGTCTGCTTCCATAGAATTGCTGAGTGCTACTACCATTGATCAATTTTGGAGTGTATTGAAAGAGGTATGTGTCCTAGCTCTTGAATTTTTTTGTGATATAAACATGACACAAGCATATGAGTTGCCCAATCATGATTTTGAGTTTTTAATATCTATGATGATTAAAAAATATGATCTTAGAACTCCTTTATTTGAGGATACATAGATGTTAATTAATGTTGCAGTTTCCCAAGAGAAATAGTACAATCTGAGAAGTAAAAAATAAGGTGTTCCCTGTAAGAGACTACCCTTGTAGATCCAAAGGTAGGGGATATAGATAGAGAAGTTAAGAAAACCAAAGAGGTACCTAATTTTTCCAAAGTAGCACTTGCTTCCCAAACTATCAAACAAAAAGGTGCTCCAATGAAGATTAGAGAACCTTTGTTATACAATATTCCTAAGGGCACAAATGATGTAAGAAGAAACCCAGCCTCAAAAAATGCTATTAAAAATGTTAGTTCATCCCATCATGTTCCCCCTTTTACTTTAAATGATTGTATTCCTACTAAAAATGTTATCACCACTCCTCCAAATGTTCCCCTTCCTCAATACACAATGTGTGATATGGCCTAAGTATTGAGTCAATTAAAAATCATTGTCCCACTTGTTGAGTTGCTAAGAATACCAAAACACCTAAGGAGGGCATTTTAGTATCTATATTTTAATGAGAATACAACTACCAATGAGATTACTTCACCCCCAACACCCTAGGATGATAATTAAAAGTCATATGAGGTTATTAAACTAGCCCTGAAGGTTTATTTTAGAATTATATTGATAGAAAGTCAGCTAGATGTTGATCCTTTTTACAATACCCTATTGATTAATGGTTTAATTATTCAAAATTGTTTGTTTAACTCAGGAGCTTCTTACAATTTCATTCCCTTGTGTGTCCTCAATGAGCTTGGAGTAAAAATAACATCAATTTTTGGCAAGTGTTATGCCATAGACTCAAGAGAAGTATCATCTATTAGATTAGTTAAAGGATTGGTAGTGCAATTAGTGGTTCATCCATGTAAATTTCTAAACATGGATGTGGTGGATGTGGATTGTCTTCCCAAGTGGGGGATACTATTGTCAATAAAATGGGCTACCAGCATGGGTGGAAGTGTTCAGGTGGACCTATCTTATTCCACCATTCCTTTGGAGGGTAAGATGGTGAAGCTTCATAGAGAGCCTAGAATTTTATATGTGCTTGAAGATCCAAGATGTGCTCTAAATGAGGTTTTTTACACTAATGTGGAGATGGGTAACTTTATTAGAAACATATATTTTGTTGAACAATATTTTATTCTTGATGTTGGATATGACAAAGAAAGTGATGATGTTTGGAAAATGAGTTTTGATGGGGCTTGCTCCAATCTTGGAAATGGATATGGGGTTTTCTTTTATGCCCCTAATAAAAAATATTTTAAGTTTTCTTTTAAGCTATCTTTTGAGTGAACTAACAACATTACAGAATATGAGGAACTCTTACTTGGTTTGAGGATTGCCTAGGAACATGGAATTACAAGTCTAAATGAGGTTTTATACACTAATGTGGAGATGGGTAAATTTATTAGAAACATATATTTTGTTGAACAATATGTTATTCTTGATGTTGGATATGACAAAGAAAGTGATGATGTTTAGAGAATGAGTTTTGATGGGGCTTGCTCCAATCTTGGAAATGGATTTGGGGTTTTCTTTTATGCCCCTAATAAAAAATATTTTAAGTTTTCTTTTAAGCTATATTTTGAGTGCACTAACAACATTATAGAATATGAGGAACTCTTTCTTGGTTTGAGGATTGCCTAAGAACATGGAATTACAGGTCTGATTGTAAAGGGTGATTTAGAGTTAGTGGTTAAGTAGGTCTAAAACTCTTATGCCACCAAGAATAAAAGGTTGAAATAATATAAAAATGTTGTATGGGATTTGTTAGAATTCTTTGATGATTTCAATATTTGTCATCATGATAGAAGTTTCACTGAGGAAGCTAACAAACTTGTAGGGTTGGGTGTTCAGTTTGAAAGTGAGAATATGAACCCTCATTGTTAGTATCAAGTGGAGGTACTTGTTAGACCTTCAGTCTTAGACAACATTCACCATTGGCAAGTTTTTGATGATGATGATTAAATTAAAAAGGTTCTCAATTATGAAGTGGAATTTTAGAGTCAGATCACATACTTAGAGTCCATGGTCCAAATCTGTGATGGGAAAGAAACCTTTTTTAGGAAAGACATTATTTGGTAAAGACAAACACCCTCCCAAGAGGATTGGTAAGTTTAAAAGCATATTTTGATGGATTAGACAAAATTAAAAGTAGAGATCTCTTTATTTTGAAAGATGTAATTGAATGCAACTTAAGCACTGAAGAAGTGCAGAAGAGAAGCAAGCCTACATGTAATTATTAAATACTTATAAGGATTGCATGCTTGGTCTTATTCTAAAATGAAAGCATATAGAGAGGATATGTTTCAACATGTCATCCCATTATAGCCTAATAGAAAACCTTTTAGGAAAAATCAAAGAGCTGTTAAACCCATCTTGGCCACCAAGATGTAGGAAGAGTTGAAGAAATTAAGGGACGGTTGGATTATTCAACCCATTAGGTAATCATCATGGGTGGCAAACTTAGTCCCTGTAAGAAAGAAGAATGGTGACATTTGCTTGTGTGTGGATTTTAGAAATTTGAATAAATATTCTCTTAAGGATAATTACCCCTTACCTAATATGAATAACCTATTACAAAGTGTTATAGGATCATAGATGTTATTCACATTAGATGGTTTCTTAGGGTATAACCAATTTATAGTAAAAGAATCTGAGAGACCTAAAATTGCATTTGCAATGCCTTGGGGAACTTATGTCTATATGTGAATGAATTTTGGGTTAATGAATGTCAATGCAACATTTTAGAGAGATATGGATGTCATTTTTCTAGGGCTAATTAACAAGTTTATTGATGTGTATCAGGATGACATTACAATGTACTCCAAAAATAGAAAAGAACATTTGGAACATCTAGAAAAAGTGTTACTTAGATGCAGGGAATTTAGCATTTCCATTAATTCAAATAAATGTCACTATAGAGTACAAAAGGGAAAGTTGTTGGGACACATAATGTGTAAGGATGGTGTCATGATATATCTACAGAGAATGGAAGCCATTGACAAAGTGCCTATCCCATAATCCAAGAAGGGAATTTAATCTTTCTTTAGACAAATCAACTTCATAAGAAGGTTTGTGTCTAACTTTGAAGATATCACTTTGCCTATTATTTCCATGTTAAAAAAGAACCAAAACATCAAGTGGGAGGAGAAGGCTATATGAGCTTTCAATGACATCAAAGGAGCCTTGAATTCTGCCATTGTCTTAGCTAGTCCTAATTACACTAGGGAATTTCAAATATTTTATTTTGCATCACAAAGTACTATATCTATTGTTCTATTATAAAAGAATAATGATGGTCATGAAAAACTCATAAATTTATTTATTAAAACTATGCAAGGATCTGAACTGAACTACACTATCATAGAGAAGAAAACTTTCACCCTCTTGAAAGCTATTAAAATGTTTAAATCTTATATTATGAGTTCAAAGATTGTTGTATATGTCCCACATATAATGGTCAAAAACATCTTTACTCAGATTAAATTATCAAGCAAGAGGTGTTGATTTGCAAGAGTATGATATGGAGATCTAAACTACCAAGTTGGTGAGAGGGATGGGCCTAGCCAAGCTCATGGTTGAGACCAATTTACAAGCTGTGGAGGTAAACACTAATGTTTTTGAGTCAATTTGGCATGTCTCTATGGTATAAGGACATTATTTATTACTTGAAAAGTTTGAATTATCCCCCTAACTTGGATAAGAATCAAAGAATAACTCTTAAGCTTGTATCCCAAAAGTATCTCTTGATTGAAAATGGACTAGAATGGAAGAATCAATATGGGTTCTCTTAAGATGCCTGGTAGAAGAATAAACTACTCATTTAATTGAATACTTTCATAGTGGGATATGTGGTGTTCACTTTACACCTAAAGTCACAACTCATAAGATTCTAAGAGCTGGTTATTGATGGTCATCACTATTCAAGGATGTTTCATAAAAAGTAAGAAAATGTGAGAAATGTCAACACTTTACTGGAAGGTTGAAAGATTATGTCTTTCTCCCCTTACAACCTGCATTGATTGAAGGCCTATTTAGAAAATGGGGAATGGATTTTTTTGGGGAGATCACCAATACATCAAACACTAGATATATGTGGATATTGGTTATAATTGACTACTTCACAAAATGGGTTAAGGTGGTGTTTACCAAAAAGGCCACACATCAGGTGATCATGGACTTTTTGTTGAATCACATCATTTGTAGGTTTGGTGTGCCTACCAAGATAATTGCTCACAATGCCATGTGTTTAAAAGTTAAACCTTTGATGGAATTATGTAAAGAATATGAGATCACATTAACTTATGCTTCTAATTACAACTCTAAGGGGAATGAACAAGTAGAATCCAATAATAAGAACTTGCTCAAAATCATTAGAAGGTCTTTGGAAGTTAACAAGAAGTGGGGTGAACAACTGAAAATTTCTTTATGGGCTGATAGGATCACATCTAAGAGAGCTACAAGTAAGATCCCTTTTGAGCTTGTTTATGGAGCTCAATCTATTTTACCTATGAATATACATTTTCCAACTTATTAATTCACGCAACATCTAGGAAACGATGAGGTTAACCACTATGAAGGCAGAATGAACCAAATTATTGAGCTTGATGAAACTAGAAGACAAGTTCATGAAAGACACATAAATTTCAAGGAAAGACACATAAATTTCAAGGAAATACTCAAAATAATATTTGACAAAAAGGCGACTCCAAGAACTTTTCAAATAGGAGATTTGGTTTTACTTTGGGATAATAGACATGAAGAGAAAGACAACATGGAAAATTTGATGCCTTATGGATGGGCCCTTATTCTATTGACTGTAAAATTGGGGATCATACTTTCTTTTTAACAGATTTGGATGGTGAGATATTAGAACTACCAGTTAATGGTAGACATCTAAAGCACTTCTTTGATTGAGTTCATGTTTGTGTAAAATAATGTATAATGTATAGTCTTATTGTTTTGTTTCCCCTCTGTATTGGGATTTATTTTTACAATTCCTTTTGTTATTTTTCATTATGTTCATTCTTAGATCCTTTTGATCTATTTTTATCAGTCTACCCTAGTTTTGATTAAGCTTTCAAAGCTGTGTGTTAAGAAATTATCAAATTTATAACTCTATGGCCCAAGATATAGGCATCTAGTCTTATTTTTAGGGTTCTTTATACACCCAAAAGGGGTGTACATCCATGTGTGAGAGCTAGTGTTAGTGCCCAAATATACCTGAACAATTTATGCCCTTTCCTAAAAAGTGAATGTCTGACAACTTGGATGTTGGGTAAAAATATTTATGCTAAAACTTCTTATTTTTCCTTTCCCCCATCAATATGGGTTTCCCCTCCATGCCAAATGATCCAAGGATAAGAAACAACTACATCACCTAGACTATTCCTTGTGACCCAATAAATATTTAGTTTCTTTTTTATATCATGGAGGCTCAATTTTCATTGTTACATTTATCTTGTCAAATGTTTCTTTAATCTAACTCTATTAACTCCATGGTCAATAAGTTTCCATACAACACCAGGGAAGAAAATGTTTTATTATTCAAAGCAAGATGATTTTTTTTACATGGTTTGTAGGTTTGGTTGTAACCTCATAATCCATCCACATATGCTAACCTATTTTCATTAGTAAAATGAAATGATTATATCAACAATTGCACTAGGTTTGTGGTTGAATAGAGTCTTGAAGAATTCAAAAATGACTAAGTGTTAAAAAAATACTAAGTCTAACTTTTTTGTTGTAAAATATAAAAGTTCAAAGATTCGGGAGGAGATTACAATGTCACAATGCAACTTTAACTTGTAAATTTTCATTTTTCAAGTGGAAGCCCAAGGCCAATGACAAGTGCCATCAAAAGGAAACATGCTAATGTTTTAAATCCCATTCTAATGTCTTGGGTCATGAAGTATGAAGTTAAACTATAGTGGAAAGTTTTAAAGTCAAAGCAAATGTGGAAGTCTGCAAATTTTTTCAAAGGGAATACAACATTTAATAAGTAAGCACAGAGAAATGGAAGAGCTATGCACATTTGAATAATGTGTAAATGTATAACCCAGGTCTAAAAACCCACCAGTGGAAACATAGTGCAAGTTTGCACATGAGTTCTGAGATCCTGCCAAGTGCAAATATGCACGTAAACTCCAAAAACCCATGGGAGGGAAACAAAGTCCACATGTCATCAATAGGTTTATCAATTACCTAAAAGTGACAAGGGAAATAACCACCAAGTGTTCTTCCCATCCATCTCCACATTGCATTCAAATCCATGAGTAAGTAGAGTATTATGCCCCAAAATTATGATGAATTGGATTGAGAATTCATATGATTTAGTTGAAGAATGAATTATAGTTGAGTCAGGGAGAATTGAAATCGTAAACTAGTTTGTAACTATAAATTTATCAAGTTAAATACTATTTAGATTATACCTCCTAAGTTTTCAAATATTTGGATTAGTTGTACATGAAAGGCACAAGTTTAAATTCAAAATCTAGTTAATATGGTGGCATTTCATACTTCTGGTAAGGATTATGAGTCAACAATGTCACCATGGTGAGAGCTGTAGCTACTTTACTAAATTGATTCACCAATACTTTAGGATTCTTTTAAAATGTATTTTCTATAGGATATTTGAAATCTAATTAGTATATTGGCATTAATGCCTTAAAGTTAAATTCATTTATTTAGATGATGGAGCTATCGGCTAGGATAAAGCCAGTCATTCAACCTCTTATGTTTGCTTTGAAAAGGGAATAGAAGGAGGTCTTACAAAAGATAGCCACTGAAGCAGTAGCAAAAATTATTTAATGGTGTGTTGGATGAAATCTAAGTTCTAATGATAAATTAATAAAAAACATGTATTATTTGACATGTATGAACCAAAGTGTGACTCTTCAGGTAACAAAGATGAACACAAGTGAGTTAAATAAAAAGGAAAAAGACTCAATTTTAGCTAAGAAAGGCACTGGTAATTAAAATTCAAAGTTTCAAATATTATTTATGGGAGGAGATTGAAACATAGTAGACATGTTTGGGCGTGAAAAATTGCAACGTGTAGTTGAAAGTCCAAATCCCAGGAGTACACTAATGTCTTGTGTCAAAATATACATGGAAGTTTGAGGCTAAATTTCAATAAACATTTTCAAGTGTGTTGACTTAAGGAATAGGCAAAAATACAGATAAGTCATGCACTTTTGCACTTTTACAAAAGTGCAAACAAGTTTTGAAAGTCTTTAGGAGTACACAAGTGTAAGAGGAGCCTGAGATCCCACTGGATCCAAATGGTGTGAATGTGTAGCCAAAGTCTACAAACCCATATAAGTGAAAATATTCATGATAGTTCTAAAAGTCTATAGGAGTTCACAAGTGTAAGAGGAGCCCAAGATTTCACTAGAGACAAATGGTGAAAATGTGCATCTAAGGTCTACAAACTTGTAGAAGTGTAAATGTGCATGAAAGTTACAAAATCTCATAGGTAGTAGAATGGTGCATCTATCATTATTAGGTTTGGTGGAAAAGAGAGAGAAGAAAAAGTTTACGAGTCAAAGAATGCCACGGATTCATATTTTTGCTTTGCTTGTATCATGGAATGGCAAGAAGCATCTTTTTGGTCACTCCCTAAAATTGTGGAATGCTCTAAAAGGGAGTATGTGGTAGAATAGTAGAATCATTAAAGGAATTTTAGTCTCACCAAAAGAAAGAAATGAGGCAGAAGATTGAAAACAAGCTGATAGAGCTCGTGGAGGTGAGGTTAGTGATGAAAACAACCTTGTGTCTAAGTTATATGATGATGACCTTAGTTTGTTGTAGTAGAAGAGAAAGGCAACCATCATGGAGGCTCCACTTAGAAATGACTGAAAGATTGAGGAGTAGTTTTTATATTCTTTATTCTTCCCTCCATTCTTTTGTTCTTTATTCTTTGTGGAAAAAATGGTAACCAAATCATTAGCTGGCATGTCATCCTAGGTTTGAGTGGAAAAATGATTAAAGCTAAAAAAAGGGCAAAATCATTGCACATAAGGACAAAAAAATTTTGCTTCTAGGAAGAATATTCTCCCAAAATCTCAAATGCATCAAATCTCTATTTGGGCATATCTCATCATCACATATACAACTTAATTTACCATAATCATTACCTTGCAAAGCATGAGAGTTTTTAGGCATATGCAAATATATCTTCTAGATGGAACATCTTACAGGTATATTCTAGGTGAGAAAATTTTGTATAAGTAAAGAGGGTTTATCCTCTTTACAGGGGATTTTTAACTTTCAAAAATATCCTCTTTATAGAGGCTTTTTGATTTTTAGGATTTCTTGTTGTGTTTTTGTCTCTGTTGCTAAGGTGATTGCATCTGTACAGTCATTAGCAAACTTTGATATCATTCATGTATATGTCTCCCCTATTTTATATTAAATCCACCATTTTTTTCACTATGTTAGCATTCTAAACATATATGTATATTTATTTACTTTTAAGTTAATGAAAACTACCCGTGATTTCTACTTTTTCTTGTCAATGAAGTGCAATAACACATTCTTCATGCAATGTTTATTGGGTGTCAAGTTTTATGTATCCTAATGGTAGTCATTCTGGGCATGAAATTATATTATAAATTCCTTTTTGCATTGTGATTTGGGAATGTTTTGTTGATAGTATTTTAAGGATATCCTGATTTTATGGAGTTGATAAGAGAAGGTGCTTGAGACTTTACTTTGCAGTAGGTGCTTTGGAGGTTTTAAGGATCATTTGAATGCTTGCATTGGATTGGTATTAATGAATGCAAATCATTCCTTATAGTTGTCTTTACCTTGTTTCTCAATATTTTACATCTTGGAATGAATGATAGCATGGAGGTTGAAGGAATTCCCACTATTGAAATCCACAACTATTTTAAATATACCTAGCACATCTTACCTATTCTACCCATATAAGTAATACATGTTGAATATTTCAAGTGTTATTTGATTATAGATGCATGAGTGTTGTATATCTGACATGTGTCTATGATTTATCATTGAAAACTAACATTGTAATTTTCCATTTGGCTCTTAGTTATCAATAATTTTTGTAGAAATGAAGATTAAAAATCATTTTATCTATCTTTAGTAGTTTGTGTTTGATTTAAAAGTATTTGCTTAGTCTGTATGACAAATTTTCCCAAGTGGACTGTGTAAGTTTGGTTATGCTTTGATCAGATCTATATGTGTGTCAATAATTCCCTAGAGTTTGAACTATAGTATCACTTGTTGTGACCAAGCTATCTCATAAGTCCTCTCACCTTGGTTCAGGCAGAGCCAAAAGTAGTAAGGAACTAACCATACCCTTTTTTGGTGTCTTCTAGTCATTATCTATGTTTATTCCATCCAGATACTAAATCCTTCTCCATATATAATTACATAACTAAGTTCATCATCTTTGTTTTCCATCTTTTCAAAAATGCAAGGCTGAATTTTAGACGTGTACAAATTGGAACCAACATAGCTTACCCAAACAAAGCCAAAATAACCCACACCAATGTAATCATCCATAAAAATAATACTAAAGTGCCTCCATTTATCCTAATTATTAAGTTTTTTGGGAATAACTTACACAACTTCCTAATGGATTTGGGAGTGTTAGTGAACATAATATCTATAGGAATTTGTGAAAAGTTAGGCATGGTCACCATCAAGTCAGACAAGGTAGTGGTTCAACTCAAAAAATCAAAGGCTAAGGCAATAGGGGAGCTTTTGAAATGTAATTAGAGTCCAAACCTGGGGTCCAATAATTCATTTACATCTAGGTGGTAGAGATATTTGAGGCATACAAAATGCTCCTTGGTAGAGATTAGTCTGAAACCTTAAATGGGTATATGGAGACTGACTTCTCTCATATGTGGTTACCTTAGAGAGGTGTAGCCAATCATATCATAGTGGATAGGGAGCCTCATATGAAACATATGATAACTAAATATAACATTGTCAATAAGAAGGTGAACCTAGTGTCTTTAGACTTAAGTATTTATATGATGAGCATGAAACCCACTAAAGAAAAAAATAGCAATGAACCTAAAAATCTAGGCTTATGGTCCCTATATGTAAATGGGGCCTATTCCAAACAAGGTAGTGGAGTACATGTTTTACTAATAAACCCATAAGGAAAGAGACACCTAGCTTCATATAAGTTATAATTCCCCTATACCAATAATATGGTAGAATACGAGGCATTAATATTAGGATTATATTTTGAATTAACACATAAGGTGAAAGAACTGAGAATATTTAGAATTTTTGAGATGGTAGTCAACTTGGTTAAGAGTAGATTTCAATATAAGATATCATACCTCAATAATCATAAGCATATATCCCATGACATAATATAAATTTTTAGTGCAGTCAATGTCATCCCTATCCTTAATGAGTAAAATCAATTCATTGACTCACTATCATCCTTGGCCATGAGCTTAACTCCCCTTGATGACACTAAATTATAAGGATTCTCTATGGAGTTAATCCCTTATCCCTCTATCCTAGATAATGTAATTAATTCCCAGGTCTTTGAGGATGATTGACATATTATCCAATTCCTTAATAATGTTGGGGTATTTGAAGCCCATATAACTGATGAGATATATAGAGACAATCCTAGAGCTGAAATTGATAAGGATGAGATCCTCAATATTTAGGCAAACCACATTATGAAAGGGACGATTTCACTAGAAAAAGTGTTTGATACATTCAACATTGCTCCCCAAATAAAGAATCCCAAATTTGAGAATCAAAAGTGTCAAACCATTAATATTGGTTCTTTAAAGATCCCCTAAACTATTAACGTAGGTCTTGACTAGATAGACAAAGAATTTGAGCAACTTCATAAGTTGTTGCTAAGATATAAGCATGTGATTGCTTGAGCTTATGGAGACCTCAAAGTCTTTGACTTGAAAGTAATTACTGACACCATCCTATTAAAACTAGACCAAAATCCATTTAGGCAGAGGTAAAGGCTTGTGAACCCAATCTTAAAACCCTTGATACAAAAAGAGGTTCACAAACTTATCTCAGCTAGAATAATCTTCCTAGTGCATCACTCTACCTGGGTATCCAACCTGGTACCCATGCATAATAAATATAGAGAAACTTTTTTGTGTAGATTTTTGAAATCTCAACCAAGCTTTAGATAAATACTTCTATCCATTACCTTCCCTAAACAAAGTGATCCCAATTATTAGTGGATCCTATTTGATGTCCTTGGATGGATTCTTTGGGTGCAATTAGGTTCTAGTCAATTCATAGGACTGAGATAAAATTGCATTCAAAACCAAGTGGGGTATGTTTGTCTATAAGTGAATTCCATTTTGATTGATCAATACCAGAGCAACATTTAAAAGGGAAATGGATTTTATTTTTTAAGGTTTAATTAGTAGATGCACAATAATTTACATGGATTATTTAAATGTGTTCTCAAAATATATGTCACATCACATTCTCCATTTGCATAAGGTTTACAACAGGTGCAAAATGTATATCATCTCTTTAAACCTAAGAAAGAGAGTGTTTGGTGTCACCAAAGGTAATATTATTAGTTATATTTTCATGTATGAAGGTATTTATATTGACCCTAAAAAAGGTGATATGATTTCCAAATAACATCTCCCCAATAATAATAAAGAGTTAAATTCATTTTTTTGGAAAATCTATTTTGTTCGCAAGTTCATTTTTGGATTTATCAAAATTATAAAGCCTCTAAATGCTATGTTGAAACATGATGCAAAGGTGGAGTAGCATGCTAAATCTAAGAAGGATTTCTAGGATATAAAATATGCAATAATGCAAGCACCCATGCTGATCAACCTAGACCATACAAAATATTTCTACATTTATCCTTTCACTTCTGAGCACACCATCGTTTCCTATCTCACATAAAGGTTGGATGGAGAAGAACACCTAGTGGCTTTTATGAGCATGAATATCAAAGATGCTGAGCTAAAATATTCCACCCTAGATAAGCACACCTATGTGCTCATAAAAGATGTGAAGAATTTATGACATTACATTCTCAAAAATAAGGTACATATAATAATTCTAACCTGTACATCAGTCAAATTTTGGGTTAGAATGAGTTGGATGAACATATAAGTAAATGGATGACCAAGTTACATGAGTATGATCTAAAATTAAAACTTATCAAGTTGGTTAGAAGGTAATGCCTTAATTGATTACTAAAATTAACCTAAGGATCTTTGTACATTAGGTAGACCAAGGGTTAACATTGTAGCTAGATTGGTATGCCACAATCATTCATCACTTGCTCTATGGGAACACACCTCTTGAGATAAATCAAACACAAAAGAGAGCCCTTAGACTGAACACAACATAATATATGTTGAATAAAGGAATTTTATTTAGGAAAAATCATGAAGGCATCTATCTTAGATGCTTATTAGGAGCTGAAGCCAAATAAGTAATAGAATATTTCCATGATAATGTGGGTGTCCATTTATCATCAAATGCAATGGTGTAAAAGATACTTTGGGCAGACTACTATTGGCCTACTTTGTTCAAAGATGTCCATGCTCATGTCAAGACATGCCATTAGTTCCAAACCTTTGATAAAAGAGAAACCCATACTACAATGCCATTAAATCTAGTTATATAAATAATGCCATTCACCCAATGGGGACTAAAATTTGTTGGGGTCATAAACCCTAACTCCTTAATATGCCATAATTTTGTTCTCATAACCATTGGTTGTTACACAAGATGGACCAAGGTAGTGGCAACAAAGATAAACACCACCAATGAAGTCATCAAATTCATGGAGAATAATTTAACCACTCGATTTAGAACCCCTATTTTGTTAGTGTGTGACAATGGCCTCGTATTCTAATTCATGGAGTTCACTGAATGGGCATACAACAAAGGGATCACCTTGAGATTCTCATCTAATTACTACCTAAAAAGAAATGAATTGGAATAATCAACTAATAAAAACCTGATCGATGCCATAAAAAGTACATGGAGAAGAAACCTCAAGAATAACATTCACTTTTAAAATTTGCTTTGTGGGTTGATCACACCAAGTATATATAAGCACTTAAAAGATCAGTGTTTCTACTTGTCTATGGATTGGAGCTAGTTTTGCAATTACACTTAGACTACCCACTTATAAATTTATGTAATAGTATATGGAACATGATGACAAGGCAAACTATAGGCTCTTGGACATTGTCCAATTAGAATAAGCCTAGGATGAAGCCTTACTAAACTTCAATAAACATCAAGGCACTATCAAGTGATGGTTTGAAAAAAGATCCAAGGTTAAATCCTTTAGGATTTCTGATCTAGTGTTATTATGGGATAAAACCCATAAAATAAGGGTCAAAATTGTAAGTTCAATCCTCTCTATATCAGTCCCTACCAAATAACTAAGGCACTTAGAATACATTATGACTTAAAGACCTCAAGGGAAATGACCTCATGTTACCTATAAATGGATAGTTCCTAAAACATTACTTTTAGGCTACCCCTTTTAATATAGTTTTGGAGTAACTTTGGTGAAGGTGGTAATGCATATATTAGACTAGTTCACTTTATGTTGTGTGTTTTATTTTAGTTGTGTGTTTATTTTTAGTTGTCCATTTGTTTCTGACCAACCTTTCTCCAGTTTTCACCTTCAAAATATAGTGTTATTCACTAAAGGGGGAATCAAGATCAAAAAAGGTAATGACCACTCTAAATAGAAATAAAAACTTGGAAGGTAGTTTAAGATTTAGAAACTTGGAGGGAAAACTTTCATTTTGAAACAATTCAAAGATTATGAGTAGTCCTTTACTTTTTAGATCTCGAAGTCCTATGATTTGTAACAAAATAAGTGAATTTTAGAACAACTACAGTTATCGACAAAAGACATCAAAGATACACTTAATAAAACATCCTAATAAAAAATAGGATCACTCAACCAATCCAAGATATTATGGGTATTCATAGGTTTCTAAACATCCCCCATCACCTATGGCTTGGTCCCAAACCCTCAATGGATAAAACTACAAAATATTTTCATAAGAAAATTTAAAAAAAAATGTTGGAACAAACATATAGAATCTAAATTCTGAGTCTTCCTCAAGAGGGTTATTTAGGAAACCTCGATTGTCGGCTTTCTAACCTAGTTGGTAGTGGATTAAGGCATTGAATGGGACTAGAGGTATATTTTTAGTGGATGTGGACACATGGTCTATAGTAGAGCAATGCCTGTACCATTCCCCTCCAATCCATCTAACCAATCATTTTCCCTTTCATAAGCTCTAATACCCAGCTTGATTTGAACTTGTCTAAGTGAAAAATAAATGAAATTGAGCATAAATTAGCACCTCACATAGACATTGATGCTATTTTACAAATATAAAGATTAATATGTTACTTGGTACAATTGAATTTAGTGCCTATTTGTCTATGTTTAAGGATCTACTTACAATATTTATTTGTGTAGGAATGAAGGTTTATGTCTTACGATCTAAGTGATTAATATCACTTTATCTATATAAGTTTCCATTTGTTGTGGCCAACACACCCCATTATTATAAGAAGTGGTGGAACCCTACTTAAAGTTTCTCAAAGTAGAGATTCCTAGAGTTTCAGCTTCTCCTTAATCAATTTATTTCTTTTTCAAACCTAGAATATGAGTTTCATTTGGAATTTTCCATGCATCTATTATATTCATAATTATATTTGATCCTTGTTAAGTCCCCCTAAAACTTATGAATTTAAGCACAATCATAGATTTATTGCATCCTACATAGAATAGTGCAATCTCATAATTAGAATATTTTTTACACTAACATTATAATCTATAGATTTGGACTTATTATGAAGTTCCCAGAGTCTCAATATACCAGAGTCTTAGTTTCCTAGAGTCTTGTGTAGGACCTTTTGTAGATACATTGATGAATGTGTGACTTGTATTTCATTACATGGATTCATTTTTTTACTTAGTCTCTTTTCATGGATTTTCATAGGTTGAGCAACCAAATCAGGGAGTACCATGTGGTTCCAACTAACAAAGCATATCAATTTCTTGATACTGATAGAGATGTTAGATCTTGAGAGAGCTAAACCAATCAAATCCTATAGCTATCATAATTTTTAGTCTCTCAATCTTGATAGAGACATTAGAACCCATGAGATCTTGACCAAATTAAGTCACACTGCATGACCTGATGATTAAAGGTGCCAGAGTGTAACCAATCAAATGAACTTGAAGTTAGACAAGTTAGTCCCCTAGATTTGATAGAGAGGTCATATCCTAAGAGGACCTGAACAAATTAAATAATGGCACATGGCCTGTTATCAAAGATATCAATCTCCTAGAATTGACAAAGATGTCAAATCCCCAAAGAGCTTGACCTACTAGAACTTGTCATGTGGCACTTCTATATAGATTGGAGGAGGAAATCCAAGAATACACCAAGTGGGTAGAATAAATTATAGCTAGGCTTAAAGGTTTAGTCAAATGACACCACACATAATTTCACTGCTCCAACTAGCTACTCCTACTCCCAAGGGTGTAAAAGTGAAATATCAAACCATGCCTAGGTGGTATCCATTATAGTTAAGACTAATCAAATATTGGCACATGACATATGAAATGGGATACGTAGGATGCCAATAGGATGAAATGACTATTTTTGTACCAAACTCTTAACATTAACAAAATGGGGAACTAGACCCTAATTGGACAAATGGGAACATCACATCATAATCACCAAATCTAGTAACTGATGTATGATGGAGATAACTGAGTTTAAGTTTAGATTATAAAATTAATGGAATATTATAGTGACCAACTCAAATTTGAATTTGCATCGAGTGAGCTACCATGTGCCATTAATACAAGAGATATTTTTAGATCCCTATAAATTCCTTTAGGTGAGCTCATTTACTATTATTTATCCTAGTTTCCTAATTTACCTACTTTCTTTTTGTGCATTCATGTGCCCTCTATGCTCCCCCTCACTTATAAATCATTATCACATAGAGATAACCCCTTCTATAATGGCTATGTCTTCCTATTCCAATTCCAAAGTTGAGTCTGAGTATAGGGACACAATCTTCCTAAATGGCCTCATACATTTCAACAAATATAATGAAATGTTCAAGGCCATCGACCTGGTGCTGAAATATTATGTCAATGACAATTAATATGAAGTTGAGTTTGAGGATGCCCTTAGAGAATACAAAAAGTGTGGCCTACACCATGCTGCAACCACGTTAGATGTCTTCCCCTATCCTAACTTAGTAGAGAATCTAAATACTAAATGGGTCAATAATATGAAAGTGAAATCATACACCATTCACACCTTCAAGGAGGGAGTCTACACTCAGATGATATTGATAGACTGTTTATTCAGGGAAAGTGACTACTTGCACATCAACTTGATATGGATTCCCTTACTCCACATAATCCTTAAGGGAGATTAGGTCCCCAACTTTGGGTGTGATAAATTTCAACTTGATTAGGGTAGTGGGAGATACTTAAGGAGGAGGTAACTTTTAATTGATGAGATCCCTAATTGATATAGTCTACGTAATGTTCACATTCAAGCCTTGTTAATTTCTAGCATGGGTTCCTATAGGTGTAATGGTCCATTTAGTTTTATAAAAACTATATGGCCACCATTACCAAAACAACATCAGAGACATGCAATTCCTTCTACCCATAGGTCTATATGGCCATAAACTAGGCATTCATACTTCTGTTATCAAGAAAGATAAATGACTCTCTCACTCCCATTAGAGACTATTGGTACTATAGGGATGACACCATCATTTAGGTGGCCATCACCCTTAAGAATCTCTTTTACCTACCATATCAAATCTTAAATTGCCTAACAAAGTAAGAAATCACCTAAAAAAATATGGAAGGTATCTTCATCCATTGAATTAGCTATTAACAAAAGGCCTACCAACCCCTCTCCATCACCATTAGACAGCACATGTACATGGATTTAACCCTATACAAAAGATGGTAGTAAGAAGGGACTCTTATACCCTAAGTAGGGCCAAACATTGAGACTAGAACCTACATGGTGTCATTGGGGCTCATATAGAAAAATACCAGGCCCAACTTAACATCAACTATGGATACTAGCCCTATGAATAGGATATGATCTATCAAAACTAAATTGATGATTAAGAGGTTTTCACCTGAATTGATACAAAGGAGAAGAAAGGAAAACAGGTCTATCTTGGGCTATCTACCCAATATGGCATTGCCTTTTCCACATTGGCTTAGCTCAAAAGGGATATTCAAGTAACTCCCCCCAGATCCCATGAATAATAATATAAGGGGCTCTAACTCCTTATCCTCCCAAGCCTTCTCCTCTATAAGTTTCACTTATGTGGCCTTCTTCTCCAGATCCACCACCTCCCATGGTCCAGGTAGCCCATCCTTATTTAGTTCAATCTTGAATATCTCAACCTCAAGTGGCTCAACTTTATGTAGCCTAACCTTAGGATACATAAGTGCTTAGGTTTTATGTTAGCATTAGCCTAGAGATAAGCCCAAGGTGGGACTAACAATTGACACCCATGCATATCCCTCCCCTAAATCCCATCATTCCTAAGCAACCTAGTGGGGCCACTCCTTGTTTCCCTTACTCAAAACAACCCACTCTGGTTATGCATCTAAATTTACCTATTCCACCCATTCCATAATTCACCCAAGTGTCACTATATTTGAATATGAATAAACTTATAACCTCTAAATTACCATATACACAACCCATTCCCCAAGTAAGGATCTTTGTATTGCCCTTACCAATTCTTCTATAGGTTTACATAATTACAGTGACCCAATTCTGCCAATTTATACTACCTCCTTAGTAATAAGTGCACCCATGTGCATAATTAAATTTGTGTAGACCACCTCAATAGCCCCAATGATCACCCAATATATTCCTCAGCTGATCTTTATAGTGTCTACCAACTCAGGTCCATCTATAGTAATAACTAAATTTGATTTGATCAAGAGGCCCATAAAGAATCAAAAGATGACTCATACTCATCCTCCTATACCATCTCACATTACTCCCTATATCATTCCCAAGCCTCCCTTATCCATTATCTTGGGTACCCAAGGACTTGGTTTTAACCAACCAATTTCCTCCCTTTTATTGAATACCCGTCTCCCTAGTGTCATTGACCCATAGGTTAACTTGACCTAGACCCACTTAAAAGTGCAAATGTTCCCTTAGGCCTCTCATTTTTTATTTCCCCCTTTTACCCCCATACTTCTTCCTCAATTTTTATCTTCATTCCCTCTATTTCATATGTTCCACCTCCACCCATACCTCTGCCTATTACATCCATCTCTATTACCCCACCAACAACTCCTTCTACCTTGGGGATAACCACGATGTCATAGGCACTTGATATGTATATGTAAGGTGATTTAAAAGTCTAATGGAATTCAACCACATCATAGGGAACATGAGGAGAATCCTCACCCAAAAGTTCATCCAGGAGGGAAACCCTATGCACTAGCAAACTCAACAAGACCTATTCTCCCTCACCAAATTGAGGACACCCATGAGATAAGAGAAAGTGGCTAAGGACCCAATCTTTGTGAATTTATGTACACATGATATGTCAAAGAAGATGATGGAGGACATGTAGGATCATGCATGAACCCTAAAAGTACAAGTAAAGAACTCCTTCCCCATAGATCTAATTGAATGAGTTGAAGATGCCATTTTGAAAATTTTATCAACACTAGGAGAAGTGGTCGAGACTCTATAGGATAAAAAAACACATATCCTAAGAGCCCATGCATATTTGGAAAATATTTTTCTCATGGAGATCAAGTTCTAGAAGCTAGCAGTGATCATATATAAGGGCATGTTCCTAGAATTAAATCTCATGCCCATTTCATACTTGAGTCTCTACCAAACATATGTTGGGAGCATGAAGGATTCAATTGAAGAATGGTTAAACCTAATGTAAATAGTAGTGGATCCCCTAGAAGAAGGTAGGGAAAATATATTAGCCTACTTCAAGGAGGTCAACATCACTACCCTATTTCAATTAGATGGTATTTTGATAGACAAAAATGATTTTTGAGTGTACTTGGGTCACTCCGACTAGGTCATGAGGAGAAGGATGGAGAAAACCAATTAAGGTAGAGCCCAGGGTATGCTAGAACTATCTACTTAGTTCACTATGAGCATCAGTTAGGTATCAGAGGTCAAAGTGTCCATAGAGGCCCCAATCCAAGTATATCAAATATTAGTTGCCCAATTAGAGGTGATATTTTGAGATCCACCAATGAATTTGACCAAGCCAAAATTTAGAGTTTGACCTAGTGGTAGTTGTGTTAGATACCACAGAGGTGTAGTCCAAGCATTTTAGAGACAACTCATCAATGATTCATCCATGTATCATTTATGTGGGACCTCATGTACCTTTTAGGGGAAGTGGAGGATATTCTCTCATTTTTTGTAATCATGCAGTTGTAACAAACTTTGGGAGGCGATCATGGCTAAGAATGGGAATCTTGTGCTATTTGGAGATGATCCCCATTCTCTATATATTATAAATTATAATCAATTTGAAAGGTCAACAAAAGAGGTCTCAAAGTGTTGTTGGAATCAATACAAGATTACACCTTCTATTCCTTCACCCTTTCAAGATTTGAGTGTCTACCATGTTGGAAATTTTGTAAAGAAACCCTATTTTAATGAATGCAATTTCTCACTTTTTGCTAAACTAAGTTGATTTGTTTGCTAGTGTGTCAATTATTTCAATTTCGAATAGATGTTGGTGTTAAAGAATCAAAATAGTGTTTTTTTACACAAGTGAATGTAATAATTATAATGTGCTCACTATTATAACTCATTTATAAAACTTTGTCACTTTATTCATGACACTTTTAATTTGTGTACTTAAGTTACAAATTATATTAAGGAGACTATGTTACATACTACATGATTTTTAAGTGTTGATATTTTGTGAAAGATTTACAAATTAAACATTGCCCTATATTTTCCTTAGATTGATTTCCCTATGTAAATATGAGTATGAGCCCTTGGTGAAACTCAACACATAGTGGTAATAATTATGGTAGGGTATATATACAACTTAGCTCTTGAATCATTGACACCCTTTCAAGCCTGAAACCATTTATTTTCTACCCTACTTTGCTTTCCCATTTTATGTTATTTTGGTTTTTAAATACCCTTCCCTTGTTTTAGAAATCAATGAGGTATGATTTGATGGTAATTAATGAATGTGGTTTTCCTCAATTAGTAGTTAATTCTAGTGCAACTACACATACATTGAACCAATGTGGTAATAGATATTGCTCTATGAGTATATCAAGGTCAAATTTCTTGATCCTTGGACTAAAATAGCATTAGTCCTAAATTTAATTAGGGGATATCTTTATCCCTTGCATTGTCTCTCGATTTCCCCTTTGGGACACTTAATCTCATGAGAACCTCTAGATTCAAATATTTCAGGGATGACAAAATTTTTATTGATATATTTACTTGGGCATACTTTAATATTCCAAACATTGATCCTTGAATTTTAGTACATCATATCACACTCTACCTAGATGTAAAACTAGTTAAATAGAAAATACACAAAATGCATCTAAAATTTGCATGACTAGTTAAAGAAGAAATTTAAATATTACTTGATGTAGGTTTCATTCAGCCTATAGCCTATCTAGAATGGGTGTCTAATATTATTCTAGTAGTAAAGCATAATAGACAAATTCATTTTTTTTTCAAATTCTATAGATTTAAATTAAATTTTCCCTAAAGATGATTTCCCACTACACAACATTGACATGATTGTGGATTCCACTTCCTGATATGAGATTTTATCATTCATGGATGAATTATTATAACCAAATTATAATTTTTAAGGAATACCAATAAAATACATCATTCATCACACCATGGGAAACCTTTCGTTACATAGTGATTCCTTTTGGCTATATACCAATGAGCCATGACATGTGTTTTTAATGATCTCATTCACAAGATAATATAGGATTACATGGATGATCTATTAGCAATATAAAAATAGATAGAAGATTAGGCAATTGATTTATAATATATATTTGAGCATCTTTGATAGTATAATGTATACCTAAATCCTAAGAAGTGTGTTTTTAGTGTAACACTAGGAAAACTATTATGATTTATTATATCATAATGATGTATTGAAGTTGATCCAAAAAATAAAATATATCATTGATATGCCTCTACCTAAGGATTGCATAAAATCTGATATTTACAGTGAAAAGATTAGGAAATACGTTACTTTGTAGCTTAGTTAACATATAAGACACAACACTTCACTAGGATACTCAAAAAAGATAAAGTTTTTCAATGGAACATAAAATTATAGGAAATTTTTGAGGCACTCAAACAATATTTATTAAATCCACCTATACTCATGCCTTTAATACTAGATAAACCACTCTTATCATACATTTAAGATATAGATCATGCACTAGGTACTTTATTAGCACAATATGATGATGATCAAAGATAAAAATCCAATATTATATTATCCACACACTTTTTGATTATGATCACAACTAAACTACAATAGAAAAACTATGCCTAAATCTTGTATTTGTTATGCAAAAACTTTGATACTATATGATCGATATTGTGACTCAATTTATTACTAGGGTTGATCCATTAAAGTTTAATTCTATGAAAACATCACTTACCAAGATGTATTTCAAAATGAAAAATGATACTCATAGGATTAGATTTAAATATTATACTAAAAAAATCAATAAAAGGTCAAGTTATCACAAACCAATTAGTTTACACCCCACTATAGGCTATAAAATCCCTTAGAGACAATTTTAAAGACAATTTCAAAACATATAATATTATTGAGGATACATGTATTTTTTGATGGATCAAAATGCATATCAAGAACTTGTGTAAGAACTATTATTATTACTCCATTGGGAGAGACTATGCCATTTGCATACATACTAGGTTTTTTATTTTCAAATAATATCACATAATATGAGGCATTGATTTTGGGTTTATACATTGCTCACACTTTATAGATCAAACCATTAAGATGTACAAGGATTCATAATTAGTTGTTAATAAGTCATAGATGTTTATCAAACAAAAGAATGCAAACTAATTCTATGCAAAAATATGGTACAATGTTTATGAACACATTTCTATATTTTTTTAATTGAGAACATTCCATAAAAGGATAATCATCATGTAGATGCTATGGATAACTTAAAATATTCAATACCAGTTGACATAAATGATCATTAGGTACTTTTCATTATATGATATTTGAAAAAAGCATCAATTTTAGATGCAGATTTGGTAGGATTGTTAGTGTTGACAACTACATGTAGTATAAAAAGCCCATAACGGTTTACTTACACACACACAAATTATTGAATACATTGATTGCACCAGATGCTTTTACTATAAATGAGAAAGACAAATTATAACATTTCACACTTCAATATGTGATTATTAGAGGATATTCTTTAAATGATCATTTAAAGGAGAAATTTTGTTGCCTAAGCACTGAAGATGCTAAGTTGGTAATATAAAAGGTATACGATAGTGAATGTGGCAATATTTTTAGTGGAAAGGTAATGTCACACAAATTAATTTTCCAAGGCTACTAACGGCCTACTATGGAATAAGAATGTCATGAATATGCCAAATTATGTGAAGACATCCAATGACATAGTAATCTAAACTATGTTCCTTTGCATGGATTACAACCCATTATTTCACCTTGGCCATTTGCACTTTGGGCGTTTTAATTGATTTGAAAAATAAATCTAGAATCAATTGGCAGGCATAAATTCATAATTTTAGCTACTAAATATTTTAAAAAATGGGTAGAATCTATACCCATATAGTCAAATAAAGGATAGGACATATGCTGATTATTGATGACACACACCATCTCCCACTTTGGTCTCTCTTCGGTTATCATTACATAAAATGACTCATATTTTTAAAAAAGTCAATTTTTTTGGTGCTAAGTAAAATATTCAACACACCTTTTCTACTCCTTATTACCCCTTGGGTAATGTACATGTAGAAGATACAAATAAATCTATAAATAACATCTTGAACAAAATAATTACTGAATTTGGTGATTACTAGCATAACCAACTATTTTATGAACTATGGGCCCACTACACAAGCATCCACATACCCAATAGGCCTAATCCATATCCCTTAGTTTATGGGACATAATTAGTGATTCCATTAGAATTGGAAATTCAATATTTAAAAACATAATTTTAACAAGATCATTACAGATGAATAATACCGAGAAGAATTCTTACACGAGTTAGATAAATTGGATCATGCCTACATACAAATAATGAAACATCTCAGGGTATATAAGAACCACATCTATAAAGTTTATAACAAAAATATTCATAACAAAGAATTTAAGGTTGGTGACTTTATTCTAAAGGAGAATCTAAAGAATGACAATGCAAAAAGGAAATAAAAGGAAAATTAAAGCTCAATTGATTGGGGCCATATATTACTACAAACAAGTTACGCATAAAATTTTATCATCTAGATTCACTTGAAGGAAAAGTAATTAAGAACCCAGTGAATAATATGCATCTATGATGGTTCTATATTAAACATTTTACACTAAAAAATACATTTCACAATTGTACAAAATAAAATATAAAATCAAATATTCTAGTAAATTCAAATATCAAGACTTATGCATGCTTATGTTTAGTTCATTTACATTAGATAATTTGTATATTAATCATTCAATATTTTTTTTAGATATTGGTAAAGTGTGGGTTTTTAAAGAGACCCTTACTTTTTACAAGTATCGAACAAAAAGGCCTAGAAGCCTATAAACTATAGAAACTAGCTAGAACAAATAAAAATTTGCTTATCAACAACTAATCAAAAGCATAATCAAAATACAAGATAATATAATGAAAACTAAAAAAAATAAACACTAAAAAGTAAGTCTGAATCTCAGCTAGGGATTGTTCCATACTTCAATCATATTGTTGAGTAAATATTTTGTTTTTTTCCATACCAGTAGTTTCTGGATCTATCTTCTTAATATTATCATCACCCTTCAATATTTTTCTTGTTCTTCCAATTTTTGATCATTCCTTCATCACTTTGACCATTCATTTGAGCACATTAATATTATAAATACAATTCTCTACCATAACTTTACTAAATAGAGCAATGATGCCAATGTCCTTCTTGAATTTAAGATTGTTATTTTCCAACTTAACATATTAATCTTCCATTTTCATCAAAGAACTGAAAACCTCATCATTATCACCCATTTGAAAATTATGAACATGGTTCTCACCAATCTGCATCTTCAAATTCCTTATGTTTTCCTTCATAAACTTGTTATCCTTCACCATCCACCTTAGGATGCCCTTATGAAGTTACACATCCCCCATAAGATAATTGAGCTTGTCACCATTGACCTTACCAATAATTTCATCATCAAAGGTATTCCCCCACTCTCTTATTACCTTTCACTCAACATTATCCTTATTGATGGAAACATATTTTCCATCAATCTTCTTCCTTGTTGAAATCTAACCCCATAATAACTGCAAATTACCAATAATATTCTCCATTATAATAAAAAAGGAATCAAAAGAATCCATGCCATTATCATAAATAAGAACCTAATAAATCATGGATCTCTCTTTCACTTCCTCTACTATAGGAATTTTGATAATTACCATTTTGGATTTCTTGTCCTTATCACTGCCCTTAGAACAACCCTTCTTAGACACAACAACCTTGTTATCTGAATCTACTAGTCTAATCCTAAGAGTAACCCCAATATTCAAATTATTTTCATGATTATATAATAGGTAAATAATAGCTTGATGAAGGGGAATAACTATTTTACCCAACTAAACACCACCTCCAATTTTCTCTAGTGAGATCAAAAGATAAAAAGGCAAAAAAAAACCTTGATTAAACAACCAATATGAATAAGTTATAATTTTATGTAGTATTACATAAATAAAATTATCCCCAATCCTCCTGTTGGAATAAATGAAGAAAGACCCCCTAAAATCTACATCAATTAATCCATTGACTATAATAAAATCAACTATGTCCTCCATATTATTAGTGTAGTCCTACTTGCAACCCTTCTTTTCTACGGGAGATAATGAGGTGTTTTAGTCACCAAAAAACATCCATTTAAAGTTTACACAAGTTGTCCCAAACTAGTTAAGCTCATTCCCAAGCTTTTTACATCCTATGTGAGTATTAGGCACATAAATATTTGAAAAAATCCACATAGAATTGTCACTATGATTAGTGAAGAGGATAGATAAATGATGAACATTTTCCAACAAAATCTCCCCCTTAGTAATTATAGGATCCCAAAAATTAGTAATACCCCTTGAAGCACCAATATAACTAACACTTAAAACTGAATCATCCTTATAAACCTTATTCTTCATGTTCAAAATCATGTTATGAACCATTTCAGTCTATTGAAAAATAATAAAAGTGGGTGTACTATTATTTCTAAGATTTACAAAGATTATGTGTTTATTAGGATTATTTAGACCTATGATATTGAAAGAAGAAAGACCAGTCATTCAATACTTACTTTTATCTAGTTTCATATCATATAGGATTCAAAAGTGTACATAAATGAATACAAATCATACATGTTGCCATTTATAGAACTGGTTGTAGGTTATTTCACTATCTCAGAATCATAAACCACAAACAAATAAAAATGCCCTATTCATATAGGATCACCTTGTGCTATTTTCCTATTCCACCAGTCCTATCCCATTAAGCACAAACTATCATTTCTTATATATAACCAAGACACATTCCTCTTATAACTTGTATATATATCATGAATTTCATTGGGGGCATCTTATACACATGTTTCATCCTTCTTTGACTATCCATTATTGTTCATATCTTATTTATTTACATTGCATAACATCTATCAACATTTCTCACTTACATATACATTGATATCACACTAGTTACCTAAGATTTTGAATATACTAGTGTTATAAATGGATTATGTTGATTAATTATAAATATTCATGTAAGATTTTCATGTTTACTTTCCTGCTTCATGTCTTGTACGTATTCTCTATTTTTACTTTTGGATATTTGAACATGTCCTTGTGTGTGTCTCAAAGCCTTCATTATATGTTTCTATGTGTGCGAGTGACATTTAAACATGTCCCTTATACATGTCCCCATGGAATTCTATTGTATTATTTGTGTGAATCTTTTGTGTGTGTGTGTGTGTGTGTGTGTGTGTGTGTGATGGCCATGAAACTTGTTTGCTCAATTTTTGATGCCATGATGGACATCATGCATCTTCCTAGCCCTTCAATGCCATGATGGATATCATGCACCCCTCCTTAAGTTTATCTATTTTAGATTTACATAATTATTTAGATTAGTTATTTGTATTATTCACTGCTAAAACTTATCTAGAAAATGTTGCTTTGTATGTTTGATTTAACATGCATTTTACATTATAACTCTTTGCTTAGTTTACTTATGATGATGCCTTGCTTATCCATGTTAGTTATACATACTAAAATTTACATATTTTCATAACATTTCTCATATAAATATTTTATTTTGAGTTAAGTTATTGCATAGTCTTCAAAACTCACCTTAAAAGAGGGGGCATACAAAGTGTATTATCTTAGAGACTAAGCCCCACAGTGTAGTGTACAAATATAATTTTATGGGTATTACATAGTTGACCAAGTTGCATACTTAAAAATCCCTAGACAGTAATTTTAGACATTAATGTTCCATTTAAATAGTGTGATGTTATCTTGACATGAAAAAAAATCACTTTCAAAATTTGTTAGAATCTCAGGTAGTACGTAATAGTTAAAAACAAGTACCCAGTCATAGTTTTTTAGAAAAATAATTAGGTTTGTGTCAGATTTTATAAATTTGGGAGCATAATACATGACATGTATTCTAGGTTAGAATACAAGTTTTTATAGAAAGGTTTAGTTGTTATTACCTAGTCTCAAAATCTATATACACCAAATATAAGATTGGGGCATGTGCACGACATATGACTACCTCTTTGCTCAGTTTGTTTGCACTAGTTTCATAGATGGAATGACAATCCATGTCATTATCCATGTTTTATATAACAAAACCAACTCATAATATATTTTTTCACCAATTTTGTGCTAATTTTTCACCAGAAATGAGTTTCACATATTTAGTGATTAGTTTAGCTTTTTATACTAGTTTTCACTAGGTTTTGTACCAAAATAATCTATTAGAATTCATATAGTGATTCCAACACTACTTCGCCACTTTGTCTATGAAATTATGGAACCAAGCACACCTTGAGTTATTAGGCACACTTAGATTTTGATGAGGATTGGGGCACACATAATCCAATCCAAGCTATTAAATGAAGACAAATCTCTAAGGGTCTTACCCTCTATAGTCACTAAATTTGCACTATAAAAACAACCATTCGCATACCCAATCATGTGTATTCATGTCTCTATTTTTTAATTTTTATCTTAAGTAGGGATTTATCTATACATGTTTCATTACATGATCACATGAAACATAATTTAATATTATGCCCCGAATTCAAGACTACACTTCATAGCTAGGTTTGGGTACACACTTTTCATTTTACTATAGTAATTTGGATTTAATGATTTATTTGAATGGGGGGGCATGTAGACACATAAATTAAAATTTAAGAAAAAATAATTCATTTTTGACCACCCTCTTTACACACTTAGTTCATGCCTTATGCAATGACCTTCTTACCACTTTCCTTTATTTTCCACGTGGATGACCCATTCCCATAATAAACCATTTGTCTAAGAATTTCCCTATTCTTCATGAAAAATTACTAAAGATTATCCACAACCTATTCTATACTCTTAGATAACTTGTTTGTGTTCCTAGGATGATAACACCCTGGTTGGATAAAAACACTCCATGAAAGCATCCACTTGCACCACTCTTGTCCTACCACTAAACAACATTTATTTTATCAAATGAAAATTCATGCAATGGGTTGTCTCACAAGTTTAGCAATCCCCATCTAAAGGGATTACCTATTTATCACTATAAATACACATTTCAAGTCATTTTTCACATAAAAGGCTTCCATTTTGAAAAAAAACTTGAATTCTAATTGCACTTTGAGAGAAAATTCCCCAATTTTCCAAATTATTATTACATACAACCTTAATAACACTGAGTTAAAGTTTGAATAAAATTTTAAGGTCACAATTCACATTTGAAACACTTAATCACATAAGTAATGCACTAAAATTAAAATTTTTGAACCATTCTCCCACACACACCACTGTAGCATGAGAGAACTACATGGATTTTGATCCATCTTTAGAGTGATATGCAGGCAACACTCAACACAGGGGATGTTGAGGTCAAACACAACTACAAATACTAACCCCTTTTTACTATATGATTGCATTTATCCTATTGGTCCACTGAGATAAGGTTTCAAGTGAAGGAGAAGATACAAAGTGGTTTTTATGAAGGATTGAATGATCTTGCATTGTCCACTGAAGACACAAGTGAAGGCAAACATGTCATAGAAAAATTAAATCTTCATAACTTGTAGGACACTAACACTCCCTAAGGACAAAAACACACTTATCTCTTATCTATTTATAATACTCATGTCTAGAAACCATGTAAAACTCCATTTCAAATCCATATTTAGTCAACATAGTTCCACAACCTATTTTCTAGTCTTAGTCATATTCTTGCATTCTAGTTTTCCAGTTAAGTTTTATTTCTTTGGTACCTTCATATTTTATCACACTTTTAAATATAGTAAGTTCCAAATTAGTGTGTGTCATTTATTGATTATTTGTAACATTACTATTTTACACAATAGTTTATTTTATCTAAACAATTAATTCACTTACTTTCCAAAATTTGATGAAACGAAAGGTTTGTGAAGTAAGTGTGAAAAAATAATCCATCTAAATCTAGGAGTGAATGAAAACATGTACCAAGGATGCATATAAAGGTGGTTGAAATATATAAAAGTGTTTTATTTTAAAACACCTCCATAAATAAGACATATAACAACATTTAAATTGTATAACAAAATGGAAACCTATGTATACATTTTGAAACTAACATTCTGGACTAATTCAATGTGATTCCATCATTAGGGTGATCTCAATGCAATGATTTGGATGTAGACAATTTAAGTTTTACAAGATATATAAATATGATCACAAGTAGAAATTATTCTATAAGAGTAAGGTTAGCTTATTATAACAAAATCTAATTTTTTTCCCACAGAGCAATATTGTAAACAAGTAGGAGAATATTCTAATGTAATCTTAGATGGTTAATAACCGGCCTACATGAGTCATCAAATTCAACCCCTCATCTCTATTAAGATTATTTTTTATTTTATCATTCTCCAAACTTTCCCTCAATCTTCTCATATTATAGTTCTCTACTTTGGTGATTAAATTAGCACCCTCCATGAAAATATGATGGGTGGGGTTATGAGAGTGTTATGTGAGAGTTGATTTGGATACAACTAAGTTAGCAACATGCTCTTTTATGGCACACTATCATAACATCATTCATCATATTTAGATGGGGGATGCTAATTTTATCACCAAAGTAGATAATTACAATAAGATAAGATTGAGGGAAGCTTTAGCTATTGAGAAAATAAATAATGCTCTAAATAGAGATGAGGGGTTAAAGTTGAATGAATCATGGAGGCCTATTATCAACTAGTTAATATTACATTAGAATTTCCTCCTGCCTAGTTGTAGTATTGATCAACATGCAAAAATTAGATTATGTTATAATAAGCCAACCTTACTCTTAAAAAAAAATTTATTCCAATTCTAATATTTATATATATTGTAAAACTTAATTTGTCCTCATCACAATCATTGCATTTAGATTGTTCTGATGATGGACTCACATTGAAGCAGTCTAAAACATTGGTTTCAAAATGGATATGTAGGTTTCCATTTTATTATATAATTAATCACCTATGAGTATGAATTATGTATTCAACATTTAAATTATTTAATTGAGGTGTGATTTTATACCACTTACATTTTTATCAGGTATGTATCTATTTTTTTAATCTTTACAAATGTATATTCATACTTTCAATAAAAAAAGTACTGTATACTAATGAAAGCAACAAGTGTTGGTTCATATATGTTTTATGATCTCAAAACAATATACATAATAAATAATATTAGAATTTTACCAGAAACACATGAATGATATTATTGTAATGACTATTCATAGAGACCCTTGTGAGATGACTCAAAGATAAGTAAAACAAAAAAAAAAAAATATTAATATAATGTCACACAACAATATAAACTATTAATATAAAAATTTGGATTTTATTACCATAGTCACTAATAGCTACAAGAGATTTGTTTTCCAAAGATAATTCACCAAAACAACTAAATATGAGACAACAATTTATACAACTCTTGTAATAAATTTTGCACCAAAAAAAATAAAAATAGTAACACAAATTTCAAGTTCTACACAATAAAAACCATTACCTCAATATTTTTTTAAACATGATGTGAAAGATTGTGCTTTATTGGTCTATTTATATATGCCTCTTTTAGATCTATGTGGCTAGAGGTTGGCCTTTAGTGTCAAAAGGTTGATTTCTCATTGATGTCCACCATTTTTTTATTTTATCTCTTCATTGAAATAATATATGTACCCACCTAATTCATAATGACTAACTCTGTAAAGGGAGACAAAGGACAAGGTAATTTTTCTCAATTTACCTCAAATCCTCAAACAACATATGCCAAGTACATGAGGAACATGAAATCATGGCATAACTATATAAAGCACACAAGTTACCTACAATACATTAAACACTTATTAAACCTAAAAAAGAATAAATGACAAGTACATGAGTAACATGAAATCATGACACAACTATATGAAACACACAAGTTACCTGAAATACATTAAACACTTATTAGTTTTGGAGGGTGACTATTTGGAATCAATTGGCTTTAATTTGAAATTAACATTTTCTTTTCTATCCAATCATATGGAAATGATTTCTATGTTAAAAAAATATTTGAAACTTTTACAAAAGTAAATAGAAAGGGTTTTAATAGAGCAAATAAAAAATTATTATTTCAAATGTTCTGATTGGTCCAAAAAAATATATGTTATTACAACCTTCACTTCAATGAGGGATAATGGTTTGGGTTTCTATGGAACAATCATGATTAATTTGAAGTGTCATGATAGCATAAGGAGATTAACCACTATATGGCTTGCTAATATCCATTTATTGGTAGTGATGCAAAATTTAGTGTGTAGACAACAAGCTACTCTATTTGGTCTAGAGTTAGTGAAAACCCCACTTAAACTAGTGTAGTTTTTGCTAAGATCATGAAAATGGTTTATTGTTGGTTCTTTTTTTGTTGAATGTGTAGGTGAATTATTATAACCAAGGCATTAATTTTAGAAGAAAACATGTAATGACATTTTAAAAATCACAACACTTGTAAAATTATTCACTTGGGCAATCTAGCTGTCACTTACATCTAGTTGCATCTCTCTAGAAGCCAACAATTACCCATATAAATAAATTCATGTCTGATGTTGATTTTAGTGGTGGAGATTTTGGTTGTGATTCCATTCATTATGTTCTTGGTTCAATATATGATAATTTTAAATGCATAAGGACAATAGGTCAATAAAATCACCACCGTTGAACATTTGTAGAGCATTTTAAAGTGGAGTAGGTCTAGTACTGTGAGTACAACAATAAGGTAAAATATATTTAGGGCAAGTTCATGTTATCATTTACATGTGATAAATTGTAACTATAGGTAAATTATTTATTTACATGCCTTTGTATTGGAATGGAAATTGTAGCTACAAGTAAATGCAAGAAGATGAAAATAATTACATATAATAGACTAAATGCCAAAATATTCTATGTTCTGCACATATCTTAGAATTTGTTTTGATTTTTTCTAGATCTTTGGATAGTTCAAGAATTTATCCCCTAAAGATGGGTTTAGGAGGAGGACTAGATGCCATTATGCATTAATGTATAACATGCACATTGGTTTATTTTAACTTTTTCAGTCTAGTTATAGCTCCCCCTTTTCACACCTGAATCTACAAACTAGTTTGGATTTGATTATTCATTTTTTCTCTTACATTTGTGAATATTTAAATTGAGTATTCAACAAGGCAATTTTTTTTGACTTAGTGTTGGAGGTTTTATCAACTTTGGAATGTATTAGAAAGCATAACTCCCATTGAAATTATGTCATTTAAGTTATATCTATACTTTGTTTTGTTGTGCAGGTCTTGGCTACATTACCTATTGGATCTGCTATTTTCATGGTAGACTTGGCCACCATCCCCATCACTAGAAATGGCATCAACCCTTTAAGGATATTTGGAGCTATTTCTAATTTATGGGGGTGATAAGACATGGGATGACCATGTAAGTAGCTATGTCATTATCACCTCAAAATACATGTACTAGTTTAAGTCCCTCATTTGAAAACATGTGTTAGTTTTATTGAAGTTTTGAGGTCCTACTCTATTGCATTTGTGTTTTCTCCATACTCTAAATGTTACTTTTGATCTATGAGTTTTTTATATTATCAGTTCTTGATGGTTAAGGTAAATAATTTAGTGACTATTGCATAGAAGAGTTTTGATAAACTATTTTATAATGACTAGTTGATAAGAAAAAATGGAAATTTCTTATTTGAATAATCAATGTTTCTCTATTAGTGCTATAAAATTATTATAATTATGGTATGCCTGAGTAAATTTATCTACATAAATCATAAGTTTGATATTGATATCAACATATCAATAGCTCTAACATTGGTTTATTTGAATCGGGATCACTTTTTTCCAATCGTGAAAATGTGAGCTGAAGCTAAATATTTCAAAGGTCATGTGTGAAATTTTAGTATTGATATAAGGCTTTGGAATAATCTCTAACAAAATAGTGAAGCATCATCATCTTCTCCTTTTTAGGGAACCATCAACTACTTTGCACTAGGTAAGAACACATACATTTTGACATATATTTTATTTGTTATATTAAAGTTGCTTTCAATGATTTTTTTATTTGGTATTGTGACTTGGACTTGCCCAATGAAATTGTCAAGTACCTACCAAGATATGAATTTGAATCAATCAAAACTTAATCATAATCACCCAAAAAGTTGACCATAGTCATCTAGCGTAGCTAGAAATCAATCCTCCACTTTTTAAATCTTTCTTTAACCCTCGTAAATATTGTAAAACAAAAATTTGGATGCTAGAATGAGGAAGCAAGATGCAATTATTTTTATTAAGTGCCTAGTCTTTATAATATACTGGATAAGGATATTTATTAGAACCACACAAAACTATAGAATCTAAACTCCACACTAAAGCTTTGATACCATTATAATATCCCTAAATAATATATTTACTAAAAACACATAAAATATAAAATCCCAACCCATACTTATACTCATATCCGAAATAAGCTCAAACTTCAACACTTATGCATAAGCATAACCATACAACTAAATACTGCTAGATGCCAAATTGATAAAAACACCAACTATAATATTATTTAAAATATTAAATATTACACACAATAACTACTTACAATGTTTGATACATAAACTCCATCAAAGCACCATTGTAGTTTCTACATGAAACCACCGAAGCCAGCCAAGGAAGATCTCTCACCATCGAGACCAACAAACCGTAGAGGGTTTTCATCCTCAAATATTTATTCTCTCCAAGGGTTTCATCCTTAGTAGAGGGATAAGCTAAACCAAGTTCAATCTCCAAGAATGAACATTAGTTCAATTATTATAAAAAGTGGGTTATAATATTTAACATTTAGTTTCCAAAGGGAAAAGCTCATTATATAGAATTTACAAGAAGAGGAAGAGGAGAGAGAGGAAATGTGGCACCATAGAATAATAACCCATGTGAAGGGTCACCTTGGGATGCAAGTTATTAAAAACAAGAGATAAATTAGCCACCCTCCTTTGTGTTTATTACCCACCTTCCACATGCTTCCAAAAGGACACCTCACTCACACATATTAGAGCAAATATGGAATAGTGCAGTCTTGTCATCTTCTTCCATGTGATCCCAAAGATTCCTAGACAAGATTTAATCAACTTTTGACAATTTTAAAAGAGATTCACATGCTAAAATAATATTCCCTCTTAGAAATTCATCCCACTTTCTCTCACATCAACATTAGCCCATGCGAGCTCCCCTGTGGGCCATGCCACATCATCTACAAGTCACCTCCTATGCTACATCATCAGTTGCATCACCTGCCATACCACCATGAATAGTGATGGTGAATAGTACACATGAATAGTACATGTGAATAGTAACTCATGAATAGTGATTCCACACACTAATGTTCCCTAATATCACCTAATTTATCCTATGATAACAAAATAGGCTAATGGTCTTATTCAAATGACTTATAGGGAAAAAGGGGCATTACAAATCTTCCCTTCCCAAATATTTCTTATCCCCAAGAAATCAAGACAACTTCATGGATCTAAATGCCAGGATCCCAAATTAGATGTGGGAATTAGCAATTCCCAATATTCAAATCTCTTTGTGATGCAGTTATTCCACTATGCTTTTACTATGCTACTCTGATATAATCAATATTTGGAATTAGAAGCTCTTCATCAAGGGATTATATAATAATCACTTTATCCATAGAAATTGAAACACCTACATCCACACCATATGCTTGGGATGCACATACAACCTCACCATCTAGAGCTAAGATCTCCTTCCACGTGGTGACCTCAAGATTATCACTCTTCATACCTACAACATCATAAACTTGAGATGATCTCAAATTTGGTGGTTCTAATTCATTCATCTCCAAGCTACAAACTTTCCCCATGTTAATATTTAGCTTTCAAAACCATGTATTATTATTTTTTCCACTCTCTAGGACAATCAGTAGTTGTTCTTGAGATAACTCTTCTTCAACACATCACTACAAATGAAAATTCACTTTCACATATGCTTGTAACTCAACCATGAAATCATCATCAACTGAGGGTCTGGGAGTAATTGATGCCAATTATTCATGTAAATCAAGTGCTAAACCTTCATTCTCTATTGTTGTTCTAAAAATTATAGCAATTGGAAGATCATAATGTGAAACTTGTGAAGTCACTCCCTCATATGGTTTTAACTTTTCTACACACTGATCAATAAAATTTTGAGTTAGTGTATGTGTAATTAGTGAAACTTCCTTCTATGGACATTTCATCTTATTGTTACTTATTCTCGCAACAAATTTATTCTTAAAAAAATAGGCATCCCAGGTCGAGATGTTGATCCATTATTACCATTATGTCTAACATTACCATTATTTCCCATCAGTTGAGCAAGCATTTGAGTAAATTTTTATTGATTTTGAGCCATTTTTTGACTATGTTAAACCATCTAATCTATAAAATTCTCCATCTTGTTCTGACACCCATTTAAAAAAATATCCTTCTTCTACCTACAATAGTTAAAACTATAGATGTAATGGTTGACACTTGACATGATAGTGCTGATCATAAGTATGCCATACTGAAAACCTAAATAGAAAATTAAATACCAATAGGATGGTAAGATACTATGTGCTCTAATACCATTATAATATCCCTAAATGGGAATATTGCTAAAATAACACTCACACTCTAATATTCAAACTCAACACTTGTAACCATACAATAACTAGATACCAAACTGATAAAAACTCCAACTATAATATTATGGAAATACACATGCAATGGTTGACACTTGACATGCTAGTGATGATCACAAACATGCAATACCATAATATTCAATAGAATATTTAAACACTAACAAGATAGTACGATACTCTATGCTCTGATACCACTATAATATCTTGGACAAGGATATTTACTAGAACCACACAAAACTATAGAATCCCAACTATAATAATCTAAACTCCACACTAAAGATCTGATACCACTATAATATCCATGAATAAGATATATTTTAAGAACACATAAGCTATAATATCCCAACCCACACTTATTCTCAAATATGAAATCAGCTCAAACTTCAACACTTATGCAAAAACATAAACATACAATTAAATATTTCTAGATGCCAAACTAATAAAAACACCAACTATAATATTATTAAAAATATTGAAGATTACACACAATAACTACTTACAATGCTTATTACATAAACTCCATTGAAGCACCATTATAGTTTCTGAATGATACCACCAAATCCAACCAGGGAAGATCTCTCACCACTGATACCAACAAACCTTAGAGGGTTTTTATCCTCAAAGATTTCTTCTCTCCAAGGGTTTCATCCTTAGTAGAGGGATAAGCTGAACTAGGTTCAAGCTCCAAGAATGAACATTAGTTTAATTCTTACAAAAAGAGGGGTTACAATATTCAACATATATTTTACAAAGGGAGAAGCTCATTATATATAATTTACAAGAAAATGAAGAGAAGAGAGAGAGATTGAGGAGAGAGAGGAAATGTGGTGCCATAGAATAGTAACCCATGTGAAGGGTTGCATTAGGATACAAGTTAGTCAAAAAGAGAGAGACAAATTAGCCACCCTCCTTTGTCTTTGTTCCCCACCTTCCACATGCTTACAAAAGGACACCTCACTCATACATGTGAGATCAAATATGGAATAATGAAGTCTTGTCATCTTCTTCCATGTGACCCCAAATATTCCTAGACAAGATCTAATAAGCTTTTGACTATTTTATAAGAGTTTCACATGCTAAAACAATATTCCCTCTTAGAAATTCATCTCACTTTCTCTCACATAAACTTTAACACATGTGAGCTCCCCTGTGAGCCATGCCACATCATCCACAAGTCATCTCCTATGCTACATCATTAGTTGCATCAATTACCATACCACCATGAATAGTGATGCTGAATAGTACACGTGAATAGTAGATCATGAATAGTGAATCCCCACATTAATGTTCCCTAACATCACCCAATTTAGCCTACAAGAACCAAATAGGCTAACAATCTTCAAATGACTTATAGGAAAAAAGGGGACATTACAGTCTTTGGATTTAGGTCATATAGACTTACTCTATGTTGGAAAGTTTTAGTTACAATCCTAATTGTGTTTTTAAATTGCACTCTAATTTTTGCATTGTCTGCCTTTTTGCTCTATCAAATCTAGTAATAGGGAAAATGCATGACTCTCATGAAATATAAAAATTGTCTATAATTTTGAGGTTTTGGGAGAAAATGTTGTGTTTGTATCCTTAAAGTTCTCAATATTTTTTAAATGCATAGAGTTATCCAAGGGTATGTTCACTCTCTTTTTACATAAAATATCCTTATTTTCCTTGATTTTGATGGATTCGATACTTGCATGAAATATTTGCATCTATTTATAAAATCATTATTTTGGCTTCCCTAAGGTTACCATTATTGGTGATGTTAGAAAATTGGAAACTGTATTTGGTTGGATATGAGCCCAATCTGCTACATACAACAAGTAGTTGTTAGCCTTTGGTTGTCATCTCATATGTTTTATGACTATAGTACCATTGTACCATAATGTAAGACGCCCTCTAACTTACTTTCATATGTATGTTCTATTAATTATAATAATGAGAGACAAACGGATGATGTTATAGGTTGACACATCAGTTGATTTCATTTTTAGTCTTTAATTTCTTGAAACCCATTCACATGTTTAGATTTATAATTCTATATATTACTATAGCAGATGGAGTTTCCATGTAAATTTGATTAGGAGATAATATCTCTAATGAATCACTTTTTGACTTAGCATCAAATGGTTCAAGCTATTCCAAACTTAAGTGAAAGGCAAGAATTTTTGTTTAAATTTTGGATCAATAGTCTTGAGAATTCTATATACTATTAGTTAAAGGATCTAATAAAATTGTTATGTGAATAAGACTTGTCAGATCAATAAAATACTCTTTGTTTGATTTTAATTCATTCAATACTATTTAATTTATGAATTTTAACATAATAATAGCCTAAATAAGATTAAGAAAACAAAGGCTACACTAATGATTTTAAATAATGTAATGTTGATTCTTAGGTCATTGATAGTAAAAAACCAAGCTATCTAGGCCTTGATCATGTTTAAAAGGTTGGAATTTAAAAGGGATCAACCCATTGAATATATAATATCTATTATTTTGGTCCTATTTTCTTAACATTGGCATCCACCTAGATTCTAGATATTCATTTCTTTATCTCTGCTTGTTGAAGGGACTTGGTGCTTTGCACCCTAGTTAAATCTAACTATACAAATATCATATAATCCATAAACCAATAATCATTTCATATTGGTTTAAACAAAAATTATTTATAAATTTTTTATTTTCAAACCTAGTTAACACTAGACTCCTTAATCTAATAAGCTACAAATCCTAATATATTTTTCTTATTGGGCACCCCAATTTGTTTAAATCTCAAGAATAGTTGAATAGTATGCTATATGGGAAGCAAGTTTAAAAGCTTTATCTTGAGATAGACTATAATAAATAAGAGAATTTGTAATTTCCTTATCAAGGACCTTAGCATGGTGTTTTGGTGTGGACTTATCTTTACAAGTTAGTTGATCTAAATTTAAATCTCATAAATGGGTAAGTGGCATGTTCTATACCAAATAGACTTAAAAAATTTTGCTTGAGAGAGGTTAAAACAAATTAAAAAAATTATAAGTGCCTTACTATTTTAAGTACCTTAATAAGCACCTTGGTTTGGTGTTTTAGGTATACTTACATTTACAAATTAACATACCAAGAAAACTAAAAAATGTTTATTTGAAAGAGGCTACAATAAATAAAAAAATTATAAGTAAAAACTATAATAAAATAAAAGAATTGTAATTGTCTTACCATGTATCTCTTCATCCAATTTCAATTTTTTTTTGTAAATACCTTACCAAGCACTTTGTTTACTTGAGAGAGGTTTCAATATTTATGCCTTTAATATATAACAAATGTGAATTTTATGAATACAAAACAAATAATGACATAAGAATATAATTCAAAATCAAATTTTATAGTTGATTCTAAACATTCAATTCTTCATGTTACAATGAATTATGAATTATTATATCTACCCCTAAAGCTATAACCATGTAGTTGAAGAATAAAAAAAATAAATATTACCATCCAAGTGTGTATGCATCTACAGAGGTGCCTGAAAACCTAGTTTTTAGTTTGATGTCACAATATAAGTACAATGCTTGTTTTATACAAATCATGAGCTTATTGGAGGATGAAGGATGACCTATCAACAAAAAAGGATTTTTATATTAAGTCAAATAACTAAACTCAATAGCAAAAACATGAATAAATTAGATATGGAAGGCCAAAATTGAAGTGAAATCATATCTTAAATGACATGGAAGTTACTTCCAAAAATCATAGAGTTCTTAGGATAAATAAATCCAAAAACCTACTCCATAATAAATTTTATATTTTCATAATTGACTTTTTCAAAGTCCTCTAGTATGCAAAATAGATAAAAATTGCCCATGATGCTAACCAAAAAATATAATTCAAATGTATCAGGGTAGTGGATATTTAGACTAAATAAAGCCACTTAAAAAAAACCAAAAATATAATTCAACTCTTATATATCTTAAGATATGAAACATCACATCATCTGCCAGATCAAAAAATTAAAAATAAACCATTAATTTACCTTTAACATAATATTTATTATTGGAACATATCAAGATATCATATATTACAAAAAAATATTCATAAAAGTTACATAATAAAGTATATGGTTGGTATTCACGGTTCACACTCGATGTCAGAGGAAAAGACTCGGTTCAAAATACAAGTGGGAGCAAAAAAATTGGACTAAGTATGACACTCAATAATAAACATCGATATTAAGCACATAAAGTACAACCCAAAGGAGGGGGTGAAGGATCATCTTGGGAGGCAGAGACAAGTAGAAAGCTCTACAGAAAGAGGATCTAGGGCCACCTAGCTGTCTAGAGAATTTGCAGTTATATAAATAACCCAACCATCGACAAATTACATCTAAAAATTATAATTTAGACAATACCAACTAGATTTATATACCAATGAATTTGGTAGGTATATAAATAAATATTTGAAGCCATCCATAGTTTTGTCTTCCACTCTTATTTCCCAGAGAGGGATATAGTTTGGGGCCTCAATGTTTATAAAATTTTATTTCTTTCTTACAAAAAATGATTGTTGTAGATAAAAACACATGGAAAACTATAAATAAAACTAATTTGAAAATTTTCCAAAACACCATTACACAAATTGTTATAAGTATAAACAAGAACTAATCTAAAATTTTTACCTATGCCTACCCATTTAAATGAACAAATAAATATAGATCTAACCATCCAATAACATCAAGATACAAACTGGATATTACATCTATAATTTCATTCAATCCATAAAAAATAGTAGAATTGTCTATTAATGACAATCCATATCTTGATTAATGAGAATCCCAAGGAAATTATGGAAAATTTAGCCATCTACAGTAAACAAATCAAATTTTAACTGTCTAGGAGAATCAATCTATAGAAAATGTTACAAAAAAAGAGACACAACAACCCATTTCACTAATTGCATAGATTTATTAAATTTTTACTTCAAAATTAAATGGGTAGAGCTTATAAAATTAATATTAATTATTATAACCTATGATGGGTTATATATGGCCAATTATTCCCTTCCTAGTTTTCAAATCCTCTTGGGCTTGAATTAGTTGCTAATGAAGCTTTGATCATTTAGGGTGCTGCCTCATTTATACCATTTACATAGGGAAAATTTTAGTGGTGAATATTTTTTAATTCATGAATATTTAGTTTTTGGAAAACTATATTTGGTGATTTTTGAGGAGTAGTACATAGTGTTGATGTTGGAGGAGCAGCGTCGGGCTCCCACTTCTAGCCCAACTTCTTGTATTTTTTTTAAGGCATGACATTTGATGGAGGCTGATAGGGAGATTGAATAAATGCATTTATTTCCTCTCACTTTTATATATAATGATTCCTCATTTTTCAAGACACACATTCGAATATATTTAATCACAAGCATAATTCATAAGGTAGAGCAGGCTTCTAAGGAGTAGATCAAGTTATTTCAAGAGAAAATCAGATTTATCAAGTGTGATCTTATTCATTGTACTAAAATAAATGAAGCCATACCTGTAGGCCTTATATTTGGCCATTGTAAATTAGATTTCTATTCTTATCAAACAATATAGGGTATCTTGTTGTGTTCATTATTCATTGTGTTGCATTCTCTAATTGCTTCAATTCTGATCATAAAAACTAACACATAAGACCCATTCATCTAAAATTTTGGGATGTTATTTTTTTATAGATTAGCTCACTAATCATTTATAATAATATTGGGGGAGCCATATAATTCACCTAATATGTGTGTGTGTGTGTGTGTGTGTGTGTGTGTGTGTGTGTGTAAACCAATGTGAACATATATATATATATATATATATATATATATATATATATATATATATATATATATGTTCACATTGGTTACCATCCAAGTCTCATTCTTTACCTCATTACCAAGTTAAATCTTGAGGGCACTTGACTACATCCTTATATCCACTCGATTACCACCACTTGAAAACATCCTTGCAACTACCTAACTATCTGCCACCTCACTGCTATTGCTCGACTACATAATCTAACCCTAGATTACTATCCCCAACTACACCTTGCCTTTTCTTGGCTACTGTTACTTGACAATACCCTATTGCTGCCCAACTATTGTCTCCCTATTACGTCTTGAGTCTTATTGCTACTGAATTTATTTACTACATGGTTAACTCTTCATGTTGCCCAATTACATCCTCCTTGAATTATAATGGTGTTAGGTGGTAATGGTAAAACAACACAATAGTTATCAATAAAATCAATCATATTATCTTATTTTAGAAACCTAGGAAAGATGATCGCTAAAATAACATGCACTCAAAATATAGGTACTTATTAACTACTTTTTTTAAAAATCAATAATTTTCTTTTTAATTGTGGAATAATTTCAAACCCCTTTTACATGCAAAAATCCCCACTAATAATGATATTATTTCATTAGAAATAATTAATCCCAATAACATATTGCCACTTGAAGATTTTATTGATGACATGTCATCCCTAGAAGACACTCCTCTAGATAATTTAGAAGAGATTTGTAGTTCTCATCAGACACCAAATTCAATTGAAAATTCCACTTAAAAATCTCAACAAAGAAAGATATGCACATGGACAATTGAAAAGTCTTTTTTGGTTGACTAGACATCAAAATATCCATTTATAGAACCTGTAGAACCAAAAAATGGTAATGAGACTCCAATTAAATGTAGACATACAATATGCAATTGGAAACTTTAAAAATAACACATAATGCAACTTAAATTGGACATAATTGAGAAACATTTTGGGAAAACATATATATTCATGAAACACCCAGATGGACAAAGAACAAGAATACACAGATGAAAAAATGCATGCATGTAAGATATGCACGTGAATATGAAAATGATCATAATGGACAAAAATATCTTGTTGAGAAAGTGGAAACAATCAAATCTCAATTTAGAAAAGTTATATAGTCCAATCTAAAGGCAAAACATGTATAGTTCATTATTGTTTACCACATTTTAAAAAAGGGTAGACCTATTTATAATTTTTTAGATTATAAGATTTTATTTCAACATAATGTGTTTCTTGATATTCCATAATCACATTTGTCGGATAATAATACTTGGGAAATGGAAAAATTTCTATCAATGGTTGAGAAGAAATATTTGAAAGAAAAAGTTAAGAAATCATTGTTTATCTCATTGTCCATTAATGAGGTCACTAAAATTGACAACACATCATGGGTTTGAATGCATATTTGTACTTTTGAAAACTATTCAAGGCAACCTCATCTATTAGCTATCCATAAAATGGTAGAAAATTACAATGCCAAAACCCTTCACAAATTGGTTGTATCTAATTTGAAAAATAAATTTGGGATGGATGATTATGCAATAGCTAAAAATTTGGTGTGTGTTGGCACTGATGGTACATTAGTAATGATAGGGCATAGAATTAGTCTCCATGTTTGAATTCAAACAACGATTACCCTATTTATGATTATGATTCTTTACATAGCTCATAGGATGAATCTTGTGTACAAAAGTGGAAGAGCTCATTCATAATTTTCATGCTTATATGTCAAGTAGCCCAAAAATATTTTTGGAGTTATATAAATTTTCAATTCGGGTGACTAATGGTAAAAAAATTCTAAAAGATGTTAATACAATATGGATTTACATGTACAAACCTGCATACAGAATTTTTGAGGAATATCCATATTTAGCAGGTTATATATATATATATATATATATATATAAATAATCTTTCACTTTGTCAACTTCTCTATAGTATGTATGTATGTATGTATATATATTATATATATATAGTTAACTTTATACATTTGAGAAAATGAGTATGTCGATATTTAGATATATCATACACATCGAATGAAAGCTTTCAGAGACCTATTTTTAGAACTTGGAAAATTTTGACAGATTTTAATAATCCTAAGAGTTATTTCAAATTCAATATCAATGATTATCTTTGTAGTGTGGTAAATGATAAGGAGATCCCAATACACACTTTCTATAGAAGACTTGAAGTTCTGGGAGATGAACCTGAAGATGTACATGTAATACATCTTTTATATGGTATTATTATATTTGAAAAGTGAATTAAATTAAGCATAATCTCGTAAAGCTTATCTCATGAAATCAAAGAATGTTTTCAAAGGGATGAGTTGTTGGAGGGCATGGTAGTTGTCAATCATATTTTTTGTAATAGTTTTAATAGTTAGTAATATATTAGTAATTTATTTCATAAATACATGGGTTCCCTTATTAAGCATTTCTATAAATTTGTAGAGCTGAACGGAGTTGAAATCAAAGGTATTTTATAAAAATATTTACTGACATCTTAGTCAACACATTTTAGATTTACAATGATGGATCAATTTTAGTGTCTAAGTGAGCCAACTGAAAATGGTGCAATTACATGACTATGGAAAAAACTTTATCTTATTCACATCTTATAGGAAAGTATTAGTGAATATTTTAGATTATATTAACTTTGTTAAGCAATGATTTTGGGTTCTATGGAAGATGAGTGAGTATTTAGTGCATTGTCTTTTATGAAGTCAAAACTTTGCAATATATTGGATAAAAATCCAGGGACTAGGTTGAGACTATATGTTTCATGTTATTCTATGGACAAGTTTCCTTATGAAAAAGCACTAGAAACATGGAGTTCTTTATCTGAAATAAGAGTCATTAGTAATATAGTGACCAATATAGAGGATGTAAATACTGAGACTAAATATGGAATTTATATGGTAGATGCAAATATCACTTACGATGAGCAAGTTTTTCAAGGATTATTTCAACTACCTGAGTTTTAGTTTGATATGTATAGCAATTACTATTTTTATTAAATATTTCAAATTTTTTAACTTTTGTAAAATATTTTAAAGATTGAGTTTAGTAAAATTATTGATAGCCTTATGATTAACTTAATAGATATTTTTCTTGCTAGTTCAAATTATTAAAACTATTTCATGCATGTAAACTACTTGAAATTTATTTAAACCCTCTCTATGGATTGAGACTTAATTATAACTGATGTCTTTACTTTCACATAAATTTTTTGAAACACCTTTCAGATAGTAAAAAATGCAACAATACATTTTTAATAGAGAGATTGAAATTTAACACTTTATTTTTTGTCCTATCACAATTTTGTTTACAAAGTCCACTTTTATGAACTTCAAATTTTTAAAAATCACCCGAAAGACTCCTTTAGATACCATGGAATCATACATCACCTATTGCTATTTCTTCTCGATTTCAACATCCAATTAGGTGAAACTTTTTATCGCTTGGCTGCATGATGCAAACAAGTGGTAGTAAGTGCTACTTAGTTACATGATGTAGTCTAGTAATAGCAAATGCCACCTATCTACATGATACAACCAAGTGGAAAAAAGTACTACCCAATTGCATTGATGTGATTGGATGACAGTAAGGCCACTAGTGTCGCTTGTCTCATGATATATACCTTGAATATTAGATCCATGTATATTATTTCATTATTAATGCTAAATTTTTTATTCATATCATAGTCTAAATAGAGAAACCATAGTCATGATAATAAAATTTCCAAGACTAATCTATTCAGACATGCTATATAAATATGGAGACAATCAACTATCAATATGATCTTATAAATGGAAATAAATATATGGTATTATTAATGGATGAAAACATATTATAATTATATAGGCTCCATAATTATAAAGAAAAGAGATGCACAGTCCAACCAAACATTCAACCTTAAAATATAGATTGTAGTCTAGTTCATTTAGTTCATAAAATCAATAATCACCAAAGTATTAATTAAACACTACTCTACTATATCTCCACATAATATTTAAGCTTGACCACAATACATTTAAAATCTTAAAATCATATAGCAATATATCATGATTTTACCAATAGAACTTGTATCATTACACTACCATATTAAAGGATGTAAAACACACAACATCATAACTGGATATTCCTTAATGTGAAATAAGATACACAGTCCAACCAAAAATGCATTCAAGCTTAAAATATAGACTGTAGTCTAGTTCATTTAGTTCATAAAATCAATATTCACCCAATTATTAATTAAATACTACAATACTATATCTCCATAGAATATTTAAGCTTAACCACAATACATTTAAAATCTTAAAATTACAAACCAAGAGTATTTCAAACATAATAAAGTGTTTAACAGATATCATTGACATGTAAAATGTATTGAAAAAAACAAGTGTTTTTCAAACATAATAAAGTGTTTATGAAATAAACATAATAGAATTTGTTTTCATTTTGAACATTATAAACTTTTTGAAACAAACTAACATTTTTTTGTAATAGACTCTCCACCCACTTGCTACATGCCACTGTCCTCCATTGAAAACCCACTCTCTTGACTTACCTATGTGCCTTCATTGATAACTCCTTCCTTAATAAGATCTTCTACAATAGAATTGATATTTATTTACAGGATTTTATTTCTCCTCATTCACTACATCACCTGTTGAGAGCAGACTTAGATCTCCATCTATTTTATACTTCAATAAAATGTTTGGATCCATCCCATGGTATTTAATAATTCTATTCAAAGTGTTGTTTTGTTTATTTAATAAAGCAAGCTTTTCCTTGAATGCAATAGCTGAAGTTATATATTTACGAGCATTTTTGAAACACATATTAAGAAGCTATGCTTCTTTCTTCAAAATTTCATATTTTTCCTACAATTGAAAAATGAAATATAAGACTTAAGTAGATAAAAATTATAATAATAAGAACATATATGTTATAAATGATGAAAACTTACCAAATATTTTTCCTTCTCTACTTGGGTAATGACAACAAGGTTTATATCTCTATCCTGTTTGTTGAAATAAGCATGGGCTTTTACATTTAAATTTTCCACCCTGTTTATCATAATGCCCAAAACATTTTCATTGTAAACATTATTAAATTGAATTAACCCAAATTGAGATTGATTAAATAAAGCATCAATCTTCAAGGGTTCATTTTGAGTAAGAGAAAACACATTCACTCTTTGGAAGTGATTTTAAAAATGGCGTTAATTTCCTTGATCAATGTTTTTACCCTTATTTCTCATTATTTTAAAGCATTGAAATCATCAATAACACCCTCCTTCAGATTGGAAATTATATTTTCTAACACTAAATTATCCAATGGAAAATAAGTGATAGAATCATTAGACATGTTCAAATTATCGGTGGTGGGTGGGGCAGAGGAAGAAGAGGTAGATACTACTTCTGTTGTAGGCACAATAGAAACTTGAATAAAATCATGTGGAATAAAATGACCACCAACTGAGGCCCCACTTTCGATCCCAAGATATTCTTCATCAATATTAATATGTTGCAAAAATGTAAGTCCTTGTGCACTAGAAACACCACTAATAGATAAATTTTAGAATTCAAACCCTAAAAATTGTAGGGTTCCTTTTATTTGTGTAGGGAGGAATATATTCTTCTCTCTTCTCTAAGTCTAGATGAGTGGTGGGTCTTGTGGCATACTTATCTTCATAGATGTAGGTGACCTACAAAACAAAATTTTATTAAAAAATAGTAAATTTAAAAACATAAATTAATGCTAATTCAAAATGTAACAATTATTATGTATAGTCAGGGAGATTGCCTGTTCCACTCTATATGGTTGATTCAAAATGAGAGTGGTGGTTTTAATTGTAAAAGAGAAAATTATGAAGTTAATAAAATTTCCAATAGAAAAATATTCAATTCAAAAAATGAAAGTTATAAGGTAGAAAACATTGAAAGTGTTGTTAAGAAGATTCCTCAATGATAATGGCTTGAGAGTCCATTGCAAAAGGTAAAAAAATTAATAAAATAATACAAAAAATAAATTTTCATAAAATAATACAAGAGATAAATATTCATGGAAATTTGGGAGGATAACCTACAAGGGGAGAAGATATCAAATAAGTCCTTGGGCATTTAGAAATTTGAAATAGATTAAATGAAGACTCAGTGGACTCAGTATCACTAGAGCTCTTAGGAGCATGATGACCTTTCGATCTTGCCTATCTTCTTTGCTATATACATGCATTATTATATGTAAAAATCCAAGAAATGTTACAATTTAAATTTGTAAATAAGTAGAAAGTAATAGATTTGATAAATTTGAAGGCTAAACTTACCTCCTATTCCTCGAGGGACAAATAATTAGTGGTCATTTTTGTATGTAGGGTAGTTGGAATTTATATTTTTGTATATCATATAAGTCCTCATAATACAAGACCAAAATAAAATTGGAGGAAGAAATGGTGGAAGTCTCATTTGAAAAAGCATAATTCAACTCAAACTTGATCCTACTAGAAATATAGTGCATCAGTCATATTTTAATCCTGATAGAGAACACATAATACAGTAAATAGTCCTATAGGGAGTGTCACTGGTATTCCCTATAAAATAATTATGGATTATAATAAGTGCACAATAGATTTAAAAAATGGATTAGATATTTTATCTGCTTTCATTCCCATTCAAAGCTGACTACAATGAAATAAAAAAAACATGCAATTGGGACATTAGACTCAATAACAAGAATAACGATTCATGAATTATAAAAACAAATATAAATATCAGTAATAAAGTTAGAACTTACCAGCTGGGTCAATGGCCAAGATGTAAATAGACTCCATATACTTTTTTATCTTCATCAGATAAGAGGGTTTTTATTTTAATAGGGTTTGCATTGTAGTGTGGAAGGCCTATTAAATTATAGATATCCAAAGGAGAGGTACCAAAGGATATCAATTTTGTGTTGACATGCACATCGAATATGATCTCTCTATGGTCATAGAAAGCCATTAGAGATCAGAGTAGGTGTGTGTTGGTATCATACTGATGCATGTTGATGAGGTTTTAGAAATCACACATATCGATTGAATCCACATACGTGTCAGGCTGCTCCACCATTTTAAAGAATTTTAGACACAATAAATTATTGAAAATATACTTGCAGATGATATTTGTGTCTATGGATGTTGTAGCTATTGAAGCCATTTGGATGTGGATTTGATGTTCATAAAAAGTGGAAGTAGATAGAATGGGATGAGAAAAAAATAGTGAATAAAGTGTTAAAATTAGGGACAATGGGGTATTTATAGGTTCACAGTGTATAGATGAAGCTGATAGACACAATCGGTGGTAACTAGTCATGCATTATTGTCTTTTGATTGTATTGTTTAGATGGGCAACACCTATTACCTTCTAATTGCACCTAATTCTATTGGGTGGCACCATGCAAATGGGTGTCAATAGATGCCTCTTAGTTACATGGAGTAATTGGGTGGAAATAGACACCACTTGGTAGCATGCTGTCACTAGATGATAACAAATGTCACTTGATTACATGGTTTGGCTAAGTGGTAGCTTGTGCTACCTAGTAACATTCTAAAATTGGGTGGTGGCATGTGTCATCTGGTAGTATTATTAAATCACGTGGCATCTTAGGTCACTTGACTATAGTGTGAATATAGGTGATTATATGGAAATTCTAACAATGAAAAAAAGACTTCAAGTTAGAGGTCTTGAGTAGTCATAAGGTAGAGTCTAGGTAGTCCTAAGTTGCATAGAATTTGAATTCTGGCTTTTCCTGCCAAAAACCTATTTTGAAAATTTGAATCTTAAAAAGCCTTTGTAATGATTCTTATATGTTTGTGAAAGTGTTAAGGTGTCAGAAAATCATGTCTAATGGGTTTTAACACTTTATAAAGTTCATAAAATGTTCATGAGTCTAAGGTCATGGTTCTATATAGCTCATATTGTGTAAAATCAAGAATGACGTAATGTAATCAAATGAAAGGAAACAATAATTAGTTATGCATCTTTCTAGGGAAGATATGAGTTAGTTTTGTTTTATAATCACAAATTCCATTCAAGTAATAATGGTTAATAGAAATTTAAATAAAAACTTATTGAGAAAAGAACGTCTGTGGTATAAGATTTCTGTGTGTAATGAGTTTGCATGATGGAACATAGTATAAAGTGTGTTTGGAAAATTTAGATTGGTGAGTAGTTTCATGTTTGTTTGATATTGTTTATGATAAAATTATATTCTCTAATTTTATATAGGTAACACAAATTTATTTGAATGTAGTCATTATTAAGGAGACAATCAAGTCTATTAAACAGGGAATGCACTCACACAACTTTGTTTAAGGAATAGTCTGAGTATTCAATCTTTTCCTCTCTTGAGTTATGTGAAGGATTTAGAAATGGAAACATGTATTAATATAGAGATAAATATTTTTATAATATATATTTGTTTAAAAGGTTGTAAGTTTCAATTTGGTCACAATCCTTACTCCTTGAAAGTATACAATCATCAAATTCAAAACTCTATTCACTATGTTATTTTGCATTGAATCTTGTTTTTGATTCAAAAGTGATGGTAATAGGTTTAAAATGGTCACAATATACTGAAAAAAATCTATTGTAGGTTATAGAGTCTTTATATGTGGAAAGATAGAGAGACCCTGCACACCCCTATTTTTAACATTCAAAATACAATATAAAAAGACTAAGATTTCTTGTTTGCCAGTGTTCTGAGGGTTATAGGAACTTTAAAATTGAATTAAATTTTTTTAATAATAATATAAATACCTAATCCAAGAATCATATTACCTTAAAACCATTGGTTGGCCATTATATTCAATTGTTTATAGTCTCAACTTACATAGTTGCTTTAAACCCTGACTTTTAGGGTTTTAACCATAGGGAAATATTAAACCCTTAAAAATTCTTAATTTTTTTAAATCTGATGTGTCTTATGGTATATTAAGTTAATAAAGTGGTTTCATACTATTAGCCTCTATATTATGTACTATATGACCCTTTAGGTAGTCAACTAGCCTAAGAGACCTAGTGGAGCAGAGGATAAAGAAGGAAGTTGGACTTAAGAAATGAGTTGATGCAAAAAATTGATTTAAAAGTAATATTTTCCAAAAGGGTGGTTAAATATAATTTTTGTGTGGTCAAAAGGTCTACAGTCTAGTCAAACCTTGAAGCTTTGTGCATTAACAAGGCTAATTAGAGAGTCAATAAGCCTAGGATAAGATTTTGAAAAGGAACCTAACCCAAGTTTTTGTGTGAAGTAATGGCATGGAAAATGGTTGTAAAAAACCTCATTAATTTTCCTTGATGTTTCTATGTAAGGAACATAACATGTGTTTTATCCACAAACTAGATTATAATCCAAGTGAAGGACTAAAGAGAGAGAAGTCAGTAAATAGACAAGAGGGAAATTATTTAAAGGGTTTGAAAGGCATTGCATGAGTAAGGAAAAGGAGTCCTAAGGTAGTAGATAAGCTATTTCACAAACTTAGATAAATGAAATTTGTTAAAGATCTTAGGTACTTACAAGCTAAGAAGAGCTCTAGATCATAGAACTTGTAGATTCACCAAGGCTACGGATTACATTTGCCTAAACAAACCTAAAGGGGTTTTGGATATGGGATCTTGAAATTTACCCTGCGTTTAAAGATTAACTACATACCTACTTGTTCCATTTTTTTTAAAAACATGCACAAATGTAAAAAAAACCAAAAAGAAAATCACCATCATTTATTTGCTATGTATTGACATAAATTTCTAAGTACATTATGAAGTCTTCAAAACACCTTGATCCTTGTTTTGGCATGCTATGTTAAAACCTTAGTAACTCAAAATAAAATTTCATTATCCTACTATTTGAAGTCATTTTATGTGATAGCCATTGTCACAGCTTCTAAGATTTCATCCACATTTGGTAACTTGTAGATCTAGTAGTGTGTAATAATAAAATATTTTTCATATATTATGAATTCTAGATGAGAGAGAGATACCCTTTTGTGGTATTTCACAATAATTTTCCACATTTTGGTAAAAGGCATATTTGAAATCATGTATCTATGGTTCAATCATATGTATATACGAAGATTAAAATTATAAAATATGTTTTATATGTTGATATTGGTAATGTTTCAATTGATTTGACACTCAAGATACAATGATATAGTACCCAAAAAAATGCACGGTATATGAGTAAATTTAAGTTTTATTTTATATTAAGTGTAAATTATTGGTTAAATTTTTTTGGAGATAATCATGAAAATTTGGCATGTGTTTTCCTTTTAAATTTGTCTCTCCTTTCATTTTTAAGGTAGTATGTTGGGTTGGAGTAGAGGATTACATAGTTTTTGGATAAAATATGCTTGGGGTAGGAATAGTCAACAAGAATAAAATGTGTCAAATGTGCCCGATGCATACTTAGGTAGACCCTTAAGGACCCAGAGGTTTTTTGGAATGTTTACAGAGGGTTTGTCTATGGTACTAGGGTATACCTTATCTTTGATGGTAATTATCTATTCTTTTATGATGTTTTCAATGATATGCCCCATATTACTTTCACACCTCATGGTGTCCCTACTTGGTGAGCTCCTCAAAGTATACATTGGCAACATCACTCATTTATGTGTGGTTCACAATCAATTTATTGTATCCAAGATTTTATTATTTCCAATATTGTTGTACATTCCAATCCATTTCTCTAAAATGACATAATTGTCTAATTGAATTCTCTTGATGGCCCTATTATATCCCAAAACTAAATAAATGAAACATGTGTTGGTAGATAATGGTTATGGATTGAATATCTATAATATTGATTTCTTGTAAAAATTGGGTATAAATATGAATAGTATCCAAAAATAAAATTAGATTATAAAAGTATTTCATAATACTCTGCATCAAGTCTATGGGACAATAACATTGAATTCACAACTAGGCCCAAAAATGGTACATACTATCTTTTAGGTCTTGGAAAATAATTTACATTATAAATTGCTTCTAGAGAGACCATGGATACATGTGATGGAAGTAGTACCATCTAAATTATATAAGTGTATCAAGTTTATGCATGATTTATATTCATATTCACTAGTACCCATAGCTGATGAGCCTTTTACATGTTGTAAAATGACACAATGTACTAATAAAAGTCAATCCCAATGAAAGTTTGAGAATTATTCTATGATAATTCACTCATAATAGATCCCACTAGATCATATGCATATATATTATGTGAGATAATCAAGTAAAATAAATGACAAGGAGAAATTTATGAACATTCATGAAGAAAATAATGTATCACAAACTAGTACAGTACCAAATGAGAAAATTACAGGTCTTCATTTGGTGGTAAGTTCATAATATCAAGATGGAATGGTTAAGAACTAATATGATAATAATAATGATAAAAATATGCAAGATATGGTAGATGATCACTTGCACATGATAAATTTCAATCCCATTGATCTAGATGACTACTTGTCTCATAATATGTTTACACCCATTGGTCCTGGAGGGTATCAAAACAATTCCTATAAAAAGAATATAAATTTACAAAATCCTAATCAAGCACAATCTTCAATGGGCAAGGGAAAATTAATAGTGTTAGATCATTAGTATATTCAAAATAAAAACATAAGTTTCAATACTATATGACAATATGAATCACACATATAAAAGGCACCATTAAAGAAAACCATTGTAAGTTTAAGCATGACTTTGGCAAAAGAAAAAATATACATTTCACTAAATCACAATTTTTTTGAGTGAAACTCAGTTAATAATGTGGAGATTTTAGTCACACACTCATGCATACCTTTATAACTAAAAAAACTTGAAGATACACAAGTGACCACATTACATTTGTTGTTTAATAACAACTCGATGATATTACCAACTACTAAACATTGAGCAATGGGGAATCCATCACATTGAGAAGATAAATCATATTTTTTAATACCATAGAATCATGGAACATGACATAGATCATTTTGAAACACTAGGAAATCAAATTAAAAAAATAACAATCAAGTCATCATCACAGTGATATAAGACCAAAAAGAACAACCTATACTATGTTTAAAAATTATAGAGCCTACATACACAACACATAGAGACCATAAGCATCTATGACAAGAGGCTCTGAATATCACAACATACATTGAAGGTGATTATTGGAAACACTTTCAAATGGATGGAGAGGAGTGGGAAACCATTTATAATTTTACAATTTTATAGAAATTAGGTCATGATATTGGTGAGTTATGACATAGTCCATATTGGAAATAATCCATTAGATATGTTATTTTACCAAATGTACGTGGGAAAAAATCTTTTGATACATATGGGTTATGCCTCATACTCATTAGTTAACATTGAAATTAAGAAAACTTTAGTTAGAAAAAATGAAGGCAAAAATAGATCATATAAATTAATATATTACTTTTTTGCATGTGATAAAGGCAATCAAAATTGCATATGATGGCAATAAAAATCATTAGAAAGAAAAGTCTCATATATTAACTACAAATACATAACAAGGAACACAATACATAGAGAAAGAATATACAATGTTCTATACAACCTATGAAAGATTATATAGGTGGATGAGATGTCATGTGAAATAAATCCCTTATGACTTAAATGATTGAAAAATTGATGCATAAATCTAAAATAAATAAATCAAGAAATATAAAAAACATTAAAAATATTCAAAAAATAAAAACCCATGACCCAAGCATGATGTGATGGCTAGTCACACTATTTACATACGTAATTTATTAGATGTTTGGTAGATGGCATATTAATTTAACACACATGCTTTTTTTAGTATATGAGTGTGATATATACAATCATATATGGACACACAAATGTTTGAATTTTCTATACCCAAATGTCATGTCGATGATGGGGACATCTTATTCCATATGTCACATTATCACAAGTTATATCTTTCTATGACATTTTAACATGTTGAGTTACATGTATTTATTATACATTCCTTGATAGTTACTCATATCTTATATAGTGTTACATGGATATATTACTTTATTATGATGTGACATTGATATACATGGATAGTGTAGACTAGTTTTTAATTTTTCTATGCTTCATTGATATTTTTACTTATTCATGACAGGGTAGTCATTGATTTTATATTATGTGTGCCCATTTTCCTTATTTTTTTGTGACATATTTATTCCCCTTGTGTGTTTCCCTTGCCCTTGTTTTTACAACATTCATTTTCCATTGTTATGGCTCCTTAAAATTGTTTATCTAGCATTTATTGCCTCTTGCTTGTGATTTTTAGCCTTATTTGTGTGACATATTTATACCCCCTTTTTATGTCTTCTTAGCCTTGTTTATGTGATTTCCCCCCCTTGTATGCAACTCCTTGGCCTTATATGTTATATTATATATTATTAAGTGACATTCCCTATTGAGCTTGTATGATGGGTATGTGCATGGATTTAGGGGATAATTCTATGGATATTTATGCTAATGCATATGAATTATGAAAATAATGTGTACACGCTATTTGAATTTAGGCTTGAAACCATCAAACCTAGGAACATGTATGCATGAAATTAAGAATGCATACGTGTTCTTATAGCTTTGCACCCAAAATCACATAAACATATACAAGAAGGTATTTTTTACTTAAAGTTGATAGTTACTAAAATAAATGTTAAGGTTACATTTATATTTACATTTATAAGGTTATATTTATATTCTTTATATTTCGTATACTTTAAATTTATTTTATTCAATATAAGAAACTAGGGTCACTTTGCATCTAATAGAGTTGGTCTCATAGATGCACACCTTATGATGTGGAAAATAGTTTTCCAAAATCTAATCTAGTCAGTACTTTGGCATTTTAAGGGTTTTAGTATCGAACCAAGGGATTTTAGGTCATAACATTTACAATTGATGTCCATTTTTGGTAAAAACATGATCATTTTTAAGGTTTTTATGCCTTTCAGATTGCTTCCTAGCATTTATAGGAGTCATATATTTATAAAAATTGAAGTTTTAAAACCACTCACTTTGAACTTGATCCAAAGTGGTGTTATTAGGGAAACATACGTCACATTGATAACTTACACAAATCAAATGACCACTTTGTGTTAATTTCACTTGTTTGTCATCCTTCCCTCATCCCTAATCACTTCATACTCATCTTTCATCACCCCCAATCACTCTCTCCTCATTCCTTATTATTCCTAATCATTGGCTCATTAAACCTCACTGTCCCTCATCATCTCTAATCACTCCATCATCTCTAATTAATCCCTCATTGACTCTCACTATACCTCACCATATCTAATCAACCCTTCATCCCTCCTCATACCTAATATCTCCTTCATTTACCTTCATCATCACTCATCATATATAATCACTCCATCATCCCTAATCAGTCCCTCATTGAATCTCATCATTTCTCACCATCCATAATCACTCTTTCATCATTCATAATCATCGCTTCATCATCCCCAGTTAATTCCTTCCCATCCCTCATCATCCCTAATCATTTCCTTATTGAACCTCATCATTCCTCATTTATAATCTCTCTCATCATCCCTAATCACTCCCTCATTGAATCTCACCATCCCTCATCATCCCTAATCATTGATTTATCATCCATCATCATCTCTAATCATTCCTTCCTCATTCCTTATAACCCCTAATCACTCCATCATTAACCCTCATCATCCCTCATCATCCCTAATCACTCCATAATCCTCCCTAATCACTCCTTCCTTGACCCTCACCATCCCTCATAATCCTTAATGACTCCCTCATCATCATTACTCAATCCCTATTCATCCCTCCTCATCTTTAATCACTCCATCCAATACGTTGATGGTGGGTACAATAGATTCTTACTTGTGTCAGATCAACTTATTTTCTAATTCCAGAATTTACTTACTCAAATAAGACCCAAATAAACTTTTATTTCACTCATATTATTTCACTCAAATAAGGAACTCATAGATATCATTTGATTTTTTGGTGAGATTCAAAGATCTATATAGTGATCCATGCCCAAATCATGGAGAGAGTGTGTATCTAGAGCTATGCACTAGAATAAATAGGCAAGAAATTGAGAAAAGGGTGGGATAAAATTATATTACTTAGATTTATATATTGGTATTTGGGAATGTAATAATCCCAATCATAGAGTTGATAATCCAAATTTATCTCTAAATTGATAGGGGAGATTGGAGAATAGTTGAGAATTCCAATCCCAACCCCATAGTTGACCATCCATCCATATTACATACATTTATAAATTAGTATTTGGGAATCTAATAATCCCAATCCTAGAGTTTATAATCCAAATCTATCTCTATATAGATATAGGATATTGTATAATAGTTGAGAATTCTAATACTGACCCCATAGTTGACCATCCATCCATAGTATATCCATTATATACAATATTGATAGATAGATAGATAGATAGGCGATCACCAATCTAATAGAGTATGTTTTAGTCTGGTACTTGATAAAGTGTGTTTCTCAACCCAAGTTGATTTGTACCCAATTCAATCTATAAACAACTTGATATATAAAGGGAATGAATGCATATGCCTTAATCTAGTATATTGAGGATGGGATACTTAGAGCTTGGGCATGGCTCAGTGGGTCCTAAAGGCCAAACTAGGGCCTTTTCATAGTTTGAGTATTCCATGATCCCTAATATAGTATATCAAATAATATCTTAGGAATGGGGACCATGATATAGATATATAGGGGGAACCATTTTGAAGGCCCTACCCCAATCTCAAAGTTTTTGTACCCATTAAGGCAATGGAATATTTCCCTACCTACTTTATCTATGCCAAGAAGTAAGACAAAATAATATTATATTTTTGATATCTAACTTTGATTCATCTAATAATAGATTCCCAAATCTCGATAAATATATGTAAGTAATATAATTTCATCCCACCCTTGTCTCTCTTTCCTACCTATTTATGCTAGCTCGAGGCTCTAGATACACACTCTCTCCATAGTAAAGGTTATTAAGGTTTAGACATATGTGGTAAAAGTATTTTAACCTTCAAACTAATGTAAATCTATCTTAAAACCTATATATAAGAATCCACCATAGGTGGATGGATAAAACACACATGTTTTGGATAAGTTAGGTTGTTGAGAGACTTAAGGTGCATGAAATAGAAACAAGACCAAGTTTAGACATTAATTAAGATATGATAAGGATCCAACACATCAATAAATAAACTAATAAAAAAGATAAGAACAAAGGAGAGATGGGAAAAATGTATCTAGGTCTAGTGTAGAGTTTAGGTCTAGGTTTTTGGAGAATTGTGTAAACCCCTAAATAGGGTTTAGTAAACAAAAACTCATATATCTTTCTAGTGAACCATTAGAAACCTCTAAAATTTTGTAGATAGGTTTATAAGGAAGTTTGTTAAATAATAAAGGTGGTTTCAAAACTTGAAAGTCCATATAAGATAATATATTCATGACTATGTTTTTTAATAGACCTAAAATAAGCCTAAAACAGGGCTAAAGGTGTAGTCTTTCAAAGTCTCTTGAAAATCAAAGTTATAACAGATTGTAGAATGTGTTCCTTGTCATGTGTAATGTGAAAATGAATGCATGAAGTCATTTTGATGACCTATAATATGGGTTGGATCCATAACCTTTTAAACAATAGATGACACTTAAGTGAGAGGGATATAACACCTATTTTGTTGCATTTTGGTGAGAATTAAGTAAAAAAATGGAAGAAGCTTATGTGCTAGATTAAATAGTGTCAATTAAAATAAAATAATACTATTGGGGACATTAAGAGTCAGTTTTGAGTTAAATCCTTTCTATAAAGGGTGATAAAGCTAATGAATGAGTTCTAATATGATAGAACTCTATGTTGTCTACAAGAATTAAGTTGATATGGACATGGATCAATGTTTTGATGGAGATTATCATTAGGAAGGTAAATAAGTGAAATTAAGTTCAGATAGGTGTTCAAGAATACAATATTAGTCAAAGGGAACTAAATTATAGTAAAGAGTATACAAACAAAGGTGAAGAACTAAAATAAAGCTAAAATCCTTGAGAGAAGATCATGTTTGTTGTGTCATGCAAAGGTGGTGTACTGAAAAATAATAAACCATGTTTATTGGGTGAGTAATAAAATTAAGAGTAAAAGAACCTACTGTTAGTAGAAAGAGTTAAATATGTGGCATGAAGCATGAAAATAAGGATACAAATCCTAAAAGAGACCTAGAAGATATAGATGAGTAAACCTATAAGAGGCCTACTTACATCAGATGATGAGGGATGATGAGGGTCAATGATGGAGTGATGAGGGATGGTGAGGGTTAATGAGGGAGTTATCAGGGATGATGAGGGATGAGTAAAGAGTGATAGGGATTATGAAAGATGATGACCTAGTTATTAAGGATGCTGAGGGACGGTGATGCTCAATAAAGGAGTGATTAGGGATGATAAGGGAGTAATTAGAGATGATGAGGGAAAATTAAGGTCAATGAGGGAATGCTTAGGGATGAGGAGGGAATGCTTATAGATGCTAAAGGATGAGGAAGAAGTGATTAGGGATGATGAGGGATGAGGAGAGAATGATTATGGATTATGGGGGATGAGGAAGGAGTGATTAGGGATGGTGAAGGTCAATGGAGGAGTGATTATGGATGGTAAGGGAATGATTATAGATGACTAGGGATAGTGAAGGTTAATGAGGGAGTGATTAGGGAAAATGAGGAATGATGAAAGAGTGAGTAGGGGTGATGAAGAATGAGTAGGAAGTGATCATGAATGAGGGAGGGATGATGAGTAAGTGAAACTAACCCAAAGTGGTTGTTTGATGTGTATAGGTCATTGATATGACCTATGCTACCTCAATCACATCACTTTAGATCAAGTTCAAAGTGAGTAGTTTTAAATCTTTAATTTTGATAAACCTAAGACTCCTAAAAATGATAAGAAGCAACCCAAAAGACAAAAAAACAAAAAAAATGAATAATGTTTACCAAAAATGGACATTAGTTGCAAAAATTATGCCTTGAAATCCACAGGTTCAATATTGAGACTCTGAAAATGCCTAAATACTGACTAGATTGGATTTTGAAAAATTATTTTTCACATTGTAAAAGGTGCAACTATGAGACCAACACTATCAGATGCAAAGTGATCCTAATTTATTATATTTACTAAAATAAATTTAAAGTATAAGGAATGTAAATGTTATTTTAGTAAATATCAACTTTAAGTAAATATTACCTTCCTATAGATTTTTTTTGTGATTTTGGGTATAAAGCAATATGAACATGAAGGCATTCCTAATAACATGTGCACATCCCTAATAATGCATACATGTTATAGGACATAAGTGTTATTGAAATTTGAATTCAAAAAATTAAGCCTTTTGGCTCAAAAATGGCTTGGATTCCCAAGCCAATGGCTTAGACTTGTCAATCTATAGCTGGATCTGAGAGTTTTGATAGAAAACACAAAATTTCAACTTTATTCACCAAATACACTATGGATTTAAATAAAAAAATTCATAAAATTATTACCATTATAACAAATATGCTCTCCTCTTTCCAAATATATGATTTTCATAATTTTTGGACTATTTAAAGGGTTTAACTATGTTGATTTCTAACTATACCTTTTTTAGGCCACTACATGCTACAAATATACATGTTTTTTCATGTTTATGTAATTTTTATTTCGGTGATCCAAGTGTAAAACAAATTATATGGTCACAAACTAGGCCTAATTATGTACACATTAAAAAAAATCATTTTTTTTTGAGGTACTTATGGGGGGCTACACGGCCAACTATCCATTTTTTTATATCAATTTTCAAGATCTATTTACTTGTAAAATTAATAAAAAAAATTTAATGAAAAATATAAAAAATATAGATCACAAACTAGAATATCTTATCTAAATATTTACGAAAGGGTTTCAAACAAAATTAAATGATGCTCAAAAAATGGTGGGCCATATAGCCATCTATCTACTCTATTTTATTAAAAAAAGGACTTCATGTTCAAATTTTAAATGTTTGACTAGTTATACTTAACCATTTTTATAAAAAAAATAGTGTTTTGTAAACTATACTCAAAATGTTACAATTCTTGTTCTTATACCATCTTTAAATTTTGAGAGTATTCATCTCAAATTATCTATATAAGTTTAGATTTTTGAAAATTGAGGAAAATCCTATCCACAGGTAGATGCCTTTTTGTCTCGAACTTTGTGCACTTACCCTGATTACTAAGTTTATAAGTGTTGTGATCCATATCATGCACTTTCCCATTATATGTCGTCCCATGATATTTATCATTCACCTTATGCTTTATAGAATTACTTATTAGGGCTAGATATTACTATGCTCTTAATTTATAATATATGTCTTGACATACCAATTATATGCCCTTTCATTCTATATGTTACATACATGCCTTGATGAAATATACATTATTATTGTGAACCCCTTCTCCATATGTTACATGATTACACATGATTCAATCATTATGCATAACATGATTACGATTGAATATTTATTTTGAGATGAGTGACTTACATGATAAATCCTTTATCTAAAAATGGGGGAATATTAGTGGGATTTTTTCAAACATTTAATCCTCCATGAGTAGAAAAATAATATTTTGGGATAGTATACATGATTTAGAGATTTTAGAGTATTTTAGATATTGGATGGGTTTGGACATGAGACAAATGATCACACATTGTTATAAATTCTAGGGTATATGTCATGCATACACAATCATTATATAAACATATGATATTACAAAGTACAAAATAGTATAAAATTTATTTCATAAACCATATAAGTTAACACATTTTTAAAAAATAGAAATTAAATATTTTCACATACATATACATTTGAGATACATGTTCTTAGATTTAACATATAGATACATTACATTATATATAAATTTAACACCAATCAGTGCAAATTATGAGGTATGAATTGGTTTCATGCATACATATTATTGGAGTTTATAAGTATTGGCATTGAAGAAAACATATTATGGTTAATGAAATTTGTCCATGAACATTTTCACCTATGCAATTTATTACCAAGTGTTTACCAAGAAATGAGCACATTTGAATCTATGAATCCATTTACAACAGTTGATTTGGGTTTTAGTGAGATGTGTTGAGGTTTTATGTCACTCAATGACTTAGGCATTACTCCATAAGCCCATTATGTGGTTCTCACATTCTATCTTACATTTACAAGATCAATACTAGATTAGTTACATGAGAGTTGGGGAATTTGTCTTTCAATCCATGGTCCTTGCTTAAGTAAAATTTCAAATAAAGGATTGATGACCCTCAATTTTTATAAGTTCTCAAAATGCTTCAATGAAAAATAAAACTTATCTAATGCTTCAATTAGGAAGCATCTGTGAGTACAATAAGAGATTGTAAAAGTAAAATGTAGGATTAGATTTAGCAAACAATAATATCATATATATGATATTCCACACACTACTATAGTCCATCACACTCATACCCATAGGTATAGATACAAATATATAGACAAGCCATTCTTAGAATTATGTGGTTGTTAGACTTGATACAAATAATAATATATTACAAATATAGCTTGTAATATATTAGACTAATAATATAACATAAACATAATTACTATTTTACCAAATGACAACTCATCACTTATTATGATAATACTAATTTCCTAACATTTCCCCTTAGTATTTACATAGGGAGAAAGTACATCATGTGAATTGAAAACAAAATCATATGTCAACGCATACTTTTAGGTTTGTATATTATTATTTGAATCTTGTTGTCTAGATCTTGTCGCACATGATCACTTACATATGAAAACTTATCTCGTTTTCACTTCCAGTTGAACATATTCATCGGTTGACCATTTTACAATGAAATACGGTAGTCAAAGGATCTCTATAGTTAGAGGATTCTTAAAGTTAGCTCCCCTCCTAGATAATTGTTTACATATTCAATGTTATATACATTCTCCTCTTATCTAATTTAGTAGGAGAAGGTTACAATATTTTATTTATTTAAACATCATACAAATAAAAAAAATGAAATGTACCATGAAAATAAATTATGACCTCATCATTAGTGGCTGACGAGAGGCACTTTTTAGCCTTCTTCCTTTGATGCCTCCAACTTCCTTTATATGAAGCTGCTTATTCAGCGGATTAGAAATTGAAATCAGAATTGTATGCCATTTTTATGACAATATCCCCTCATAATTTGGACATATGATTTAAAAATTAGATGTCAGGGTCACCCGATATTACACCCATATAAGATATTTTTTGACTATTTTTTACATTTAAAAAACTCTTGCCATACAATAATTTTATTAGAATACTTACACTTTGAAACTTTCGAGTGTTTATACATTTAAAAAAAAAATATACCTCTAACTTATAAATAACATTGATAATAACTATAGACTTCTTTAATAAGAAAGATCTATAAAATAACATGAATACTCATCAAAACTAGACTTTAACAAAAGACAAGACACAATGGTAATCATGACTAAAACTTATAATAACAAAATCCTCACTACATCGTATATTAAATATGACAAAAGAAACCCTAAAACATAAACTTTGACAAATGGATAAAATAGCCGAACGGACCTCTAGAAGTGGCCAACGTGAATGAAGGGTGCACTATAAGCATTGATGATACAATAAATGATTTTATCTGCTCCTTCTCCAGTCTTGAATGATTTTACAAGCCTACATTTCTACTACGCATGTAGAATGCTTGAGAGTAGTCAAGATGAGTTGAAAAGTTAGAAATAGAGAGGGATATACGTATCCAAATGACAAAGGGTATACCTATTCATTTCTTTGTTTATATAATTCTTTATACATTGCCAAGCTACGATGATGCATTATAGCAACACGTGCATCTGATCAATTGCATCTTATTGTCATGCCAATTAATCAAAACTATGATAAAGGACCAGAATTCAGAAATGATGCAAACTTACAGATCTCAATGGCACATGAGAATCGATATGAATGCCAAGATCAGGCTACACTGTATCTTTGAATCTACTGTTTATCCAATGAACTCCACTGGTTAATGCACTGATAACTGAATGCAACAAAATCACAATGGAAAGTAATACACAGTAATATCATATACGTAGGCTATAGCCTGAAATACAAATAAGAAATAATTATTCAACTACCAAATGTGAGTACAATCAGAGACTGTAAAATCAAAATGTAGAATTACATTTAGCAAACAATAATATCAGATATATAATATTCCACATACTACTATATTCCATCACACTTATACTTGTAGGTATAGATACAAATATATAAGAAAACCATAGTCTATGAATAGGGAGTAAAAAACCCATGATATTCTCTTAGAATCTTGTGGTTGTTAGACTTGATACAAACAATAATATATTACAAATATAGTTTGTAATATATTTTATTAACAATATAGAATAATCATAAATACTACTTTACCAAATGGTAAATCACCACTTATTATGAGAATACTAATTTTCTAACAACATCATCTCAAAAAAATTATACGGAAACATGATTCACCCAAATACATGTGTGTTCCTTCTGTGCTTTAAAATTTTGTTTACCAATTTATCAATTCGTGCAAATTTAGATTTTCATTTTATGGACATTGAATACTACATACTCATTACAAGTTTTCTTAGAATAACTTACACATTTGGAGCCTTCTCTAAAATAAAAAATGTGGTGTATGCACTTGGTTATATATTTATCTTTCTACTTTAGAATTTGTATTAAATTTAAATACTCTACTGGAAAGAGGGCATTTTTAGATACTAAAATATAGTATTAGACACTTAGACATTTCAAATTTGTCATACCTTCACCCTACATGATTTGTTCACACATGTATTAAATTTATTTATCATTCTCTCACACCCACATGCTATCTATGGGCATAATATTTCCAAGTTTCTATTAGTCACCTACAATAACTCCCCTATCATATATAAAACTAATAACTAACATACTAAGACATCTCTAGATCATCAGATCAATATTCTTGTCTCCCAAACATAAACATCAGTATTATACATTACCATCTAGCTTTAATGTTTTCATCCTTCACTCAAAAATGGTCAAATTTAAAAATTAAATAATTATTATGGGTTATCCCATTTTCCTAATATGTTGGTGGCATGAGAAATCATCCAATTCAACTCATATAAATACAAAATAGGTTTAGGATTGTTGATCATATGGACTATATCTCACACTTATCTTTCAAGTAATCAAACACTTACACATTCAAGAGCACTGCCCTATTCTCCCCAAATTGTAATTTATTTACTTAAAGTCAGTCCTTACCAATTCTGGAACACGTAAGAGCTAAGACTTAAACTTATAATTTTACAAGTATTGAAATATAGATCACAGGTTGTAGACATTGAATGAAAACTATTGCACACATACACTTAACAAGTAAAACTACATATAGACAAATTTCCATTTTTGGAGTATTGGATATGTAGGCATCACTTAACTAATCATTACGGTTTGGTTGAGGTCAAATCAGCACATTATTTCACTTATTTTTAGGAGTAAATTATTATTAAATTGGAAGTAGGGTTTTTTAACAGAAAGAGATCAATTTTTGGGTGTTTTGCATACATTCAAACCTTGGTATTTCATAAAAAATCATGTCGAAATTAGTCACAATGGTCTGTACCAAAAAAATGAAAAAACTTATAAGGACAAATATTTCCAATATGGAACATACCATATATATAGTACCAACTTGAAGTTAAAAATATCATTGGATTGAAAGCATAGATTCAACTCATGATCTGAGTGACTCACAATCCACTAGTCTTCACTTATTACCATCTTGCACCTATCTAAATCATTAATAAAATATGAAAAGAAAACTATTTATCCTCTTTTATTACTTTATATAATTTGTAAATACAATAGTCAAATCAATTCTAGTTCTTTACATTCATATTTATACTTAAATTTCAATATTGAAATCTAAATTAATTTAGAATTTTATATCATAATTAGGGTTAGCACTAATAAAAAATAAAGTAAAATAAAGATGACTTTGAAACTGTCAATGAACTAACCACTATTTTAATAGATTTAGGTGAAAAAAATTATATTTCCACAACTAGATTCACATGATTTAGAAAAAATATCCCACAAGTTGTAAGACCTAACAAATTATCAATATTATATTACTACATTGCTTAACTTATGAATATAAAATGGATTTAGAAAATAAATACATAACTATATACAAAATTACTATTAAAATATATAATAATATTAATTTTAAAGATAGAGCTTCTATTGGATTAACTTTTAATAATTTAGAAAATCTAGAATCTATTGAAAACTTTGGAAATCAAATGATCAACCCTCACATTAGGTAAAATAATGTATGATGTAAAAGGTAAAACTAATTCAAATAATCATTATTGAAATGTTTGAGCTTGATCATCGTCTTGAGAATTGCATCACTGCACAAAAACTTATAAAATTCATTAAACTAAAAATAATGTTTCTACTAACTTTCTCAAAAAATTAAATATGTGCATCTTTGAGGAACCTTCAAGTGAAAATGAAAGTGATAATACTTATAGAGTCCAAATAAGGAATCAATATTAGAACTCCCTCTTAAGGATAATTCACATGCGGTGAAACATATTAATAATTGCCCTTTTCTTAAACCACTAGCTGAACACAAAGGTAAATCTATGAGTCACGACGATGTTGGTACATATATACTAAGAGTTCATAAGAATGAAATCATCTACCTACTAGATATAGTATTTTTAAGTATCAAACTAGCCTTTAGGACAAGAAATTATGCACAAACAAACACAACTCTTGGACCATACAACATAGTTAATGGCTTAGCAAATACAAAGACATAATATTATTTACTTCATGTCGATGCTTTATCTAGGCAAATAAAAAATGTTAACACAACTATAAAATAATGTTGATTTTAGCATTGTTGTTGTTATTTTACAAACATAAATAACCTAATAAAATTAACATATTATAATTCAATATGGTGATTCTCTTTCTAACAATATTCCACCATTTTATGTGTATATTAATATTTCTAAAAATTTATTCATAGCTTCATTCTTGACATAGAAGCCTCAAAGACCATCATGCATAAGTTCACTCCTAATCAATTGGCATTCCTTATAAGAAAGATGATTGAAAACTTACAGGTTTTGATTGTTATAAAACTAAAATCTATGGTATGTTTCATGGCATATCATAAAAATGTTTCAAGATGAAAGAATCATATGTATGGGTGATGTTCAAGCTCTTGATATTCCTGCTAATTATGTTATATTGTTAGGAAGAGATTAGTTAAAAGTTATTGATGCTTTTATTAGTAAAGATACAACTTGAGTTCTAGTAAGTAATGAAATTTGTTTCATGCATTGGGAAGCTTGGCATGGTATGCCTATTGAACCTATCCAATCCAAGTTTGCCTTTGCTAAATATAAGACTGGAACTTATGAAATTTTGACCTTACCTAAACTTTATTAGCAACATGAGAGAGCAATTCCTAAGGAAACTATTTGGTCAATGTATTTTGATGGTTATAGTTCTCAAAATGGTAATAGGGTATGTGTTGTTCTTATTTATTTTGTTGGATTTTTATTTAGATGTTTCTATAATTTATCTCTTATAACCACAAACAATACTATTGAATTTAAAGCATTAAATTTAGGTCTTGAAAAGGAAATTGAGTTAAACATCAAATATCTATAAGTCTTTTATGATTTTGAATTAGTCAATAGACAAATTAGGAAAATTTATAAAACAAATTAGTCACGTATGCATAAATATACCCAAAAGTTTTGGTCTCTAATAGATAATTTTGAAGATTTAAATATATTACACATACTTAGGGAATATAGTGAGTATGCTAATAAAATTGATGGTCATGCATCTAACCCAACCATTAATGAAGTCAAACCCATTGTTGATTATAATTTTATTGAAGTTTTTAGAAAGATTATTCTTGATTTGGAAAATAATTAGCCTATTTTTTATTGTGATGAACATATTGATTTTTTAATGCAAGAAATTTATTTTCATAATAATAACTTTGTTCTAAATTGTGGTTATTATTTACAATTGAGTGGAAATAAATTAATTCTACTTAGTAAGTTTAGAATAAATATTTACCCCTCATGATCTCCTTAATTTTTTTTCTTTAAATAAAGAATCTTCAAGGTGAATAATTGGGTAAACCGTTCCTTTAAATATGGGTATTGAAAAATGCTTTGAATATGTTTACTTAAGTATAAAATGCATAGAGAATGAAAATGTTTTATTTATCAAATTGTTTAAAGAATCTATTGAATTTTTGTATTGGTCATAAGAATAATCAAATGGGTATGATACTAGAATCATACAACATGATATTCCTATAAAAATTGGTATAAAACATGTTCAGAGTAATCCTTATAGAATCAACCCCTATATAAAATGTTGGATTGTGGGGTGTTTTATTGAGCCAAATAAACTAACTGGGTGGATAACCTAGTTATGATATTGGATATTTGTCTTTGCATAGATTTTAAGGACCTAAATCATGCATGTGTCAAAGATAATTTTCCTTTACCTAATATAGATAAGATGTTATAGCATGCTACTAGGTATAAAATGATGTCTTTATTAAATGGATTTTTAAGTTCTAAGTAGTTTATAAATAAATCTTGAAGATATGAATAAAACTATGTTTATTACAAGAATAAAAACTTTTAGTTTCAATAGAATTCCTTTGTATTGATTAACATAGGTATCACTTTTCAAAGGTTGATGTATGTAGTATTGATGTTTTGATTAATATTATTATTTAAGTTTACTTAGATGATGTTATAGTTCATATTTTTTAAATTTAACAAGCATATTGATCATTTTCAAGAAATATTCAAAAGATGTAAGAATTTCAGTATTCATTTTAACTCAAAAATCCAATTTTTAGAGTGATATAAATTAAGTTATTGATACAAGAGCATCCCATATGAATTGGAAATCTTGCATCACCCAAAAAGAGGGTTACTTAGTTGGTAAATAATCTAACTTTGGTAGTGCATGATTGTACAATGCAGTAGTTCAAAGGGATTTTTCAGGACTATACAAGATCCTGGTTACATGGAAGGATGAATAATTTAGAGTTACACTTGGGATCCTCAGAGAAGGGTTGTGAAATTTTGGCTAAGTCATGGACTGAGCAAGAGAATAAAGGAAGTGTGTAAGTTGCTAAATGAATAGAATATTGGGTGCAGGTCAGTAAGTTTATGACAAAAGGCTTAGATGGGTATGCATAAGGATTAGACTAGAACCAAATGATGGTTGTTGAATTTAACATGAGTGCAATTGTAAGTATGCATATTAGTGGAAACTTATAAGAGTGTACATTTAGAGTCAAAACATCTAATTTTTGCTAAATTTTTGATTTATGTAGGATTATGCAACATAGATCATGTGAAGTTTTAAATGTTGTTGGGGCATGAGTTTATGAATGTATTAGATTCCCCATTGGAGAAGTCACATGTATTATACATATAGAATATTGTGCGCATGTATGGATGTGCATAAGTAAATATCAGTGCACAAGGTTATTAGACATAAAAGGGATGAAACAGAGTCACCTAAATAAGCAACAAGCAGGTTGCACAACATGGTGCAGGAAAAGCATGTGAAAATTCAAAAAAATCTTAGGGTTAGTCACATAGATATAAAAATAAATTGTTTGTAGATAGTAGAGCTAGAAAAATAAAAGCTACATATCTATTCTGATAATTCTATTTGACAAGGATCAAAATTGAGTGGATTGGGATCCCTAAAAGTGTGTTACCCTAGTGTAGGCCTATGGATTTTATCTGAGGTTGTAGAGTTGTGTAGGCTCACATTTATTAGCTAACAAGCCATGTATGGAAGACACAAAGATGACTATAAAACAAGAGTCTATAATGAAATATGCAAAGCCCAAAATTGATAAGTTGAGCTCATTTAGATAAAAATATTGTAATTAATAGCGAATGTAGAGCTCATAATGTAGAAGGCCTATAACCTTGACAACATGGATATCTAAGAGGCTTCAACACCATAAAGAGAGATTTGGATCTTAGGAATCAACTATATAGATCTAAGACATCCATTACATATGTTGAGAAGCTACAAATATCTTGTAAAACTCATTTGAACAAATGAGAATTCAAATTTTTTTTGAATTTATTATGTAAGTGAAATATTAGGTGAGAGTATCACTTGGATACATTGTGTAAGGCATCCATTCACTAGGACTCTGGATTGAAACTACATTAGTTAGTATTAGAGAAGGCTACAAACCTTGTGGAAGGGTTAGAAAGTGGGATAAACCCTGCAAGTTGGAGATGTGAACAAATGAAAGAAGACTAGCCGACCACCAACTATTACATTTTTCCCCTCCAGGAGAAGTTGGGAAGAGAACAAAGAAGGGTGACATGAGGAGTGAAAGATTAGCTAACTTTTGAATGTGGGGCATCTAATAGAGTGTTGTTCTCCACTAGGAAAAAAAGTGAGTATAGGATAAATAGGTGAGTTGAGAAGAGAGGTGATAACTCGGCAAGAGGATGAATTACATAGGATTGCGAGTGAAAGATTTACGATAGTGGCTAATGAGTCCAAAGCACATGTTTAAGGTTGTAATATATAAAGTTAATAGTATTTAGCATGAGGGGTTGTTGGGTGTGAAGTGACTAGCATTGTAACTGGGTTAAGAAGGAACACCTAGAGGAAGGGTGGTAGGAACGTCAAGCAAGGATGTGGATGGCACTGACAGATCACTGACTATGAGGTAGTTCATATGTAAGATGTGAACCACCAACAGATTTCCCACTGAGAGGCAGTTGTTACACCAAAGAAAAGCTAGAGAAAGCATTGACTTAATTCTGACTGTGAGGCAATCATTCTGTAGTGGAAGCTAGAGGTTAGGACATTGATAGACTCTTGAACGTGAGGAAGTCATCACACTAGTAAGGTTCAAGGTGAAGCACCAACATATTATTAATAGAGGCAGTTCGGTGCGTAAAGAGATTGTAAGGATTGAGATGAGCCAAAACTCCATGATTATAAAAGTTAAGTAGGCTTATAAATGTAACTCATTGTTATTCAATAATGATATTGAATAAAATTATTTGTATAAACTCTAACCAAATACAAAATTTGGTACAAAATTTGTTATCAAAGTAGTAGTATTTGTTGCGTGTAATGGAAGTGTAATAATGCTAAGGAGGCAACATTGTATCATGTATAGTTGCCTCACTTCTATGAGTTTAAATTCGTAATTATTGAGTTTATAGGATATTGGCTTCTCTATGCATTAGTTTTTAATAGTTAAGATATTTCATACGATTCTGCACTCTCATATTCTTTTTGTATTCAATTCATGAATTATCTAGGTGGTGTTGGGTGCATTACACAGTTGACATTTTTTTCAGGTCCATGCGCTTCCAAAAACCTATGCTTCATCTATTACATAACGTTTTGTCAGTTTGTTGGATTAGACTCGCGTGAACTGGTGTTCACAACAGACTGTAAACTCTCCATTAGTGTGCATCCTCACCTTGATGATTTTGAGATTAGTGAAAATCTTGAATTGTCTGGGCATGTTTATGATCTGATCAACTCTCGCAGATAGCCTGATCATATGATCTGATCTGATCCAATATTCATTATTTCATAACACTTTCGACTCATCGCACCAATAGAACACCATGATTACTTGGTGTATCATTTTAAGCATCGTGTTGTGTGTGCAGAGTGGCCGGGAGTATGTGCAGTCGTAGGGTTTCATGTTAATTCTTATTTTCTACTACTTTGCCGACCTGTCTCTGCAATGTATGCCGAATCATCGAACTGTGTGCTACAAGCCGTGTGGATAGAGTCTTCTGCCAGAATTCATTCCCGTCAATGTCTTCATCCATGTTCAAGCCTATTATCAACAAGCATTCTGGTCTATCACGACCCTGTCAAACTAAATTGTAAATACTTGCATCCTTCTCATCAGATCTGTTCCGTCTTCCATCTCTACCGACTTGTATTTGTTGACATTTGTGTGGTTTTGAAATCAATGGTAATGACTTATGACTTCACAATTATTAAGTTGTTCACATAATATTTGTTTGATTTTTTAATTTGATTCAACATCAACTTCAGTTATTACAGTGGGTTAATAAAAAACACTACAAAAAGAAATTTATTAAATATTTACATTCTAGAAGAAATAAACATTCAAATTGTATAAATTTATGTAACAAGAATTAACAGTAACAATTAGTAAAATTTTAATTCTAAAAAAAGAAAATTTAAATAAGAATAAATATTTTCAACAAAACCAAAATCCTCTTGAAATTCAAATGTATCCTAATTAAAAACTAATGGGAGATTGATTATATCAATAAACAAAGACCAAATGTCAAAGATAATGGGACTACCACGTAAACATGCCTTGTAGAAGGCATGAAGATAGATAGAGTGAAAGTATGCCTGCTTACCACAAAGGAGAACAAAAATAAGGAAGTGTGTGAAGTAGTAGAGGGGGATGATGCACATAGGAAACAAATGAAAGGTATGGGAAACCTATGGTAGAGGTGGTCAGATGAAGGTGGTAATATATCCACAAGAGTAAGGGAAATACATAAGGAAAAGTGCTTAGAGAGAAAGTTGAGTGAAGAAGTGTTAAAGACACATTGAGGAGGTGGATGGTTAGAGGTGTGCGTAAGCCCATGAGAGAAAAGGAAAGAGGAAACATGAGAATACCATAAATAGGAGGAGTATGGATCATGACCATGTCGATTGTGGATTGAGAGGGAGTGAAGCATATGAGCTAGGAAGAGGAGGATAGTTTATGGCCCAAAAGGGGTCTAAATGATGAAAAAGCACATAGAAAGCCTACTTAGGAAACACATTATATGGAAGGGAACACCATGGTATTGGAAGTCAGTTAAAAGAGAGGTCTTATCACTCACATCCTACTTATGAGAGGGACCTCAAATTTTAGTTATTTGGACAATTTGATACATGAGCATCTCATAAAAATTGGAAATCTTGCATCAACCAAAAATGAAGTCAACCAATCTATAAATAATCCAACTTTGGTGATGCATGATCACACAACACAAAAATTTAGAAGGATTTTTTGGGTTTGTATAAAAATTCATTGGTGTAAAATGATGAATAACTTGGAGTTATGAATAATTTGGTAGGATAATTGTTTTGAAGTTTTAGCTAAAACATGGAGTGAGAAGGAGAAGAAAGGAAACACATAAGTTCTTAAATGGAGAGAAAATTGGGCACAAGTCATTAAACTTGAGAAAAAAGGCTTAGATGTTTATGTGAAAAGATTGGAATAGTACTGATGATGGTTGTTGAAGTTAAACCCAAGTGGAATTATAAGTATGTAGATCAATGAAAACTTAGAAGATTTCACAATTAGAGTTACAACATGTTATTTTAACTAAATTTTAATTTTATGTAAGATTTTATAAGGTTGATCATGCATAGTTGTGAAAAGTATCGAGGCATCAATATTTCTAGGTTTAATATGACCCCTCTGAGAAGTTGTATGTATTATGCACATAGAAGCTAGTGCGCACACATGAAAGTGGGAAATTAAATATCTATTTGCAATGATATTATTCACATGAGGGATGAAGTAGAATCACATAAAGAATCAATAAGAAGGACACATGGCACAATTTAGGGAAAGAATATAATTTTTTGAAAAAATCTTGGGTGTCAATCATGTAAATGTAAACAATATATATAAAAGTAAAGTTGATGACAAAAAGAAGAGTTAACAAATTAAAAAATATAGATCCATTATGACAGATCTGCTTGACAAGGATAAGAATTGAGTGGCTTGGTATCCATCAAATTATAATAGTGTAGGGTATGCCTATAGATTTATGACGACGTAGATTTGTGTCGGGTCACACTTATCATATGACAACACAATTATGGAAGACATAACAATAATACATCAATAGCCTATTAGGGAAGATGTAAGGCTCGATATTGACAAATTAGGATCCCCAATAGAAAAATCTTATGATTAGTAGAGAAGGTAGAGCCAAAAATGTGGATGGCCTATAGCCGTGGGAATGTGGATATCTCAGAGGTTCAATTATTGTAGAGAGATACAAATCTTAGGATAAGACTGTAAATTTCAGAATTTTATTGTATAAGTTAAAAATATGCAAATATATTGTTAAACTTTTTTGAATGCATGAGAATCAAACATTTCTTTGAATTCTCTATGTTAGTGAACAATTGGGTGAGAGTATCAATCCATTGTGTTCTGTAATATATCCTTTCATTAGGACTCTTGACCACTACTAAATTAGTTACTTGGTTATATGATTTATAGAGATGAAATTTTTATTGATTATGATTTAATCTTTCACAGAGACACATCCACTTAAATATCAATCTGGTTTACTTTTTTATTTGGTAAAATATATATTTTTATACAAATTTATTATTAATGATAATGACAAATGTAACCTCTTAAATCCTTTTGAATGCATGAGAATCAAACATTTCTTTGAATCCCCTATGTTAGTGAACAATTGGGTGAGAGTATCAATCAACTATACCATGTAATATATCCCTTCATTGGGACTCTTGACCACTACTAAATTAATTACTTGTCTATATGATTTATATAGATGAAATTTTTATTCATTATGATCTAACCTTTCATAGAGACACATACACTTAAATATCAATCTGGTTTACTTTCTTATTTGGTAAAATATTTTTTGTATACAAATTTATTATTAATTTTAATGACAAATCTAACATTCTATTTATTTTACTTAATAAAATTATATTTTGTAAGATTCCGATTTAAATCCAACATTTCAAAATATCAAATATACATTTTCAAATTCTAATGTACTAGGCAAATCAAATATGAATAAACACTTTTTCTTGTATAGAAATGTGACCAATAAAACTACAGGGGTTATGATTACTTAGTATGATCATAACAAAGAGGAAATACCCATAAGATACATAAGCCAAGTGCTCAAAGATGCTAAAATCAAGTATCCTTTATTTGAAAAAAAATGTTCTCTTTGATTTCAATATTATATAAATTTTAAGGAATATATTTTCAACATAACAACTGCCCCCATGAGAATTATATGCTCCCATTCCCTCTTTTTAAAATTTTGAATTTGTCATTGCTTTACTGGTCTAAAATGGATCAATATAGTCAATAGACTATTTTATTTGTTAGATTATGTGCATCTCTTTTGGTATGAAGGTTTGAGGATCTTCTTGATTGTGATACATTGTGTATTTCTCATTTTATCTAGTGAGGGGAATCATTTAGTGGTAGGGACTCATGGCTTGATTTCTTGAGAGATGGGTGAAACACTTTGGGTGGTGAAGCTATGGCACTCTCTGGGAGTTTTTCATGATTATGGTTTACTTGTGGAGCCTTAATATAATATGTTTTTCTAGGTAAACTATCTAGTTTATACTCTCTTCTAAATTTGGCTTCAGATCTAAGTGATTCTGACTTGTTAGTTAGAGTTCCTGAGTAGTCTCATTTTGAGGGTTCTTTTTGAAGTTTTGGTTTGCTATTTATATTTATGGAGTTTGGTGGTGGATCTTAGAGTAAGTGATTCTTCCACTTGACACTTTTAATTGAGGTAAGTGGGTATTTGGTCTCGTGATAGGCAACTCTCGATCTTTAAGGTAGTTTTCCTTCATAGAGCTAGTTTTAGCTCCTTGGTGATGCTCAAGATTCCACTAGCTAAATATTCGAGTAAGAAAGATTCATGTCTGGATTATGTTGGTTTGATGAAAGTTTTAAGTAGTTATGATGACCATTAACCTTGTTCTAGAATGGTTTAGTAATGAATAGATTAAGTTTTGGTTTGACCTCTATTGATGTGGTAATGCTTTATTTTTTGCAAATTTCTAATAGGTTTCATGTCCCTACAAAAAACCCTATTTTAAGGCTTATGTTTGGGTCTGTGAAGTCTAAGTCCATATTGGGTTTGTTCTTAGGCATTGATACTTTTGTTGTTTTTAGCAGATTTCATATCACTTAAAGAACTATCTTTATTAAGCTTATTTCAAGTCAGTTGTTTCAAATCTACCTATTTTTGTAGAGTTTCTACATGTTCACCTATTTTGGTTGATGGCAAAATATCAAGAATATTTTAGGGGCATAATACTAGTTCTCTAACTCTTTGCTAAGGGATGGCTATAATTTCTTTGGGGATTGACTTGTTTCACCTTGATTCATTTTGGTTTATTATTGAGTAGACTAGTTTTTAGTTTTTATTTTGGTGTTATGGTAATGATTTATCTTTATGGATTTGCATTAGGTTTTGGATCCCTGTAAAAACCCTATTATCTAGTTCACAGTGTTGGTTTCAAAAGTATATATAGGAAATAAGGTCATAGTTTAGTTTAATAGACCAATCCTATTCTTTAAATCAAATAACTCATGATTTATTGAAGATTAGCTAAATAGATATTTAAAATAAAATAATTTGATCTCGAATTAAAAACTTAAAAAAATCAAAAGCAAGGCAACAACTATTTGTAAAAAATCAATTTTAGATATCAATACATTAATCCTTGATGTAAAATTTGCAAGCCAAACCCCATTTTAAAACCATGAAATCCACTAAAATTAACAAGAAATTCAAAATTATCTTCTACATGTAAAAATTGGGATTTCATGTTTTCTCAAGATAATTGGTATTACAATTTATTTTACTTTTTATAAAATGGAGCCTTTATTAACTTTTTAGACAAAAAGAAAATAAGATCTCTTAAACTATAGGCTATGAAGTTTATTTCACTTTTTTTAGAAATATAGATAGAAGTTTCTTAAGATAATTAATATATGATAAAGCGAAAAAACTCATAATTTTCAATGCAAGTAGTTTTGGTGGACATTATGTTGTAAAAACTATAACACACAAAATTTTGGGTGTTAGTTATTATTAATCAACTTCGTTAAATTATGATTTCATTTAGTTCGATCTTATATGTCATATTAGTTGTTTACAAGAAGAGATAAATTGTCTATTATGAATTTAAATCTTGTCATTCTTAAAAAACCTTTTACTAAGAGAGGTATTGATTTTATTTATGATATTCATTCTCCATCTTCAGTAGGACATAAGTATATTTTAGCATCTATTGATTGCTTTATGTAATACTCTGAAGTTAATGCTTTAAAATTTTAGTCATGACTATAATAATTTTTTTTGAAATCATATTTTGAATCTTTGGCATTCCATTTGAAATAATTTCTAATAAAAATCTTTTATTTATTTCAAATGTATATATTTAATCTTTAATAAATTATTCAAATCATTTGTCTAAATACTATCCTCAAAGAAATGGTCAAATTGAATCCATCAACAAAAATATAATTTCAATTATGCAAAGTACTATTTGTGATATTAAAATAATTTTATATATTAATTTTTTTAAATTGATTTAAACTGATTATACTATGGTCAAAGCCAAAACATAATATTCACCTTTCATGCTTGGTTATGGTTTCAAAACCATGATGTCAATATAATTCCAAATTTTTTTAACTAGAATTACTCTACAATTTTTGTTTGAAGACACTAAAGTGTTATAACAAAGATTATATGACCTTTTAAAATTAGATGAAGTTAAATTTACAATCATTTTAAAAATCATAAAATAAAGAGAAAAAAAAAAGATTTTTTTTAGTTAAAATGATCTCTAAGAAAGTATTTAAAGTTGGAGACTTAGTATTATTTTAGGATGAACCATGTAAGGATATTGAAAAACATCATAAATTTGATTATTCATGGCACTTTCACATAAGAGTAGAATTAAAAAAGTTGTTTTTTACTACATTGGACTCAAAATCGTTTATGTTATAAACGCCCACTACTTTGATTCTTGAAAAGATATCATTTTTAATTGAAAATGAATAAGAGAATCCATGTAGTTTGGTAATAATATTAAATCTATAGTCATTCTGATTATGATAAGGAGTAAACTAATTTATATGCTGAGGTTTGATACTGACTATGGTTGCATTGATATAGTTCTCCTTACAATGTCAAAAAATGAAGCTGGAATAGGTTAGAATGATATTAACACATAATGCATCAATATTAGTTTGAAATTATATTATTGATATTCAACATCAATATCAAATTAGACTAAGTGATAAATGTTGAGGACTCTTACAAAGAATGAATGCTATATTCCAATGTGAGAATAAACATTGGGAGTTTTAACAAAATCATTTTGAAACTTTGCATTTGGTTTTACATTGATATGTTTCAAATATTAGTTCAAGGCATGATGTTTTTATGTTTTATGGATCATAATGTTTGAAATATTTGGAAATTTTATGTTGTTTGTTTTGGCACACAATAGACATTAATGTGATAAACATGAAATACATGCTTAGAAATAAAATAATGCACCTCTACCATACATACCTACCTTTGTGCATGTTCAATGTAGTGGCCTAGGGATTTGGGAGTACTCAATTTTTTTTAAAAGGGTTTTATAAGCTCATTCTCAATTTGGTTTTTGTGAGCAACTCTTGACACACAACAGAGGTATAGATTTTTTATTAATAGAAGTTGAAGCTTTATTTTCATATTTGTAGTTTTGGGTATGGTGTTTAATTTATTAAAATGGTTTTCTTAAGTATGTGATTGCCTAAAAATAACAGTTTTCATTGGTAAATCACCTTTTTTGGTTTAACCTGTAATAAAATTGTATGAAATATTGATTAGGTTATTCATTTTTCATTGCATGGGAAAAGGATTGTATTAATGTTTAGACACATGAAGATATTTTTTGATATCATTCATATTGAAATAAAAATTGGTTCTCCCATTTACAAGAATTTTTTTGAGTGCAAGGGGGAGTAAATGGAGGAGAGAGGAGAGTATGGAGTATTTATGGTCTACAGGTATTTAGAGTTTTTCCTACCTCTCATCACATTGTTGATTTGTTTGATCTAGGTGGGAATCATTGACAGTGAACTTACTATGATGAGTCAGACTACCCATCCACCCCTTGATAAATTAGTCACCTTCCCCTATATTAAATGGCCACTGACATTCTTACATTATTTGATGCAGGTAGCATCGGTGAGATCCAAAGTAGTCATGGTGCTGAAATAAGCTCAAAAGTTTGACCTAAACATTTACCATAAGGTATTAATTTTGAATATGAGACTCCTCTTCTAGATGTGGTTCTAAAACTTCCAAAGTTTGATAAATATTTCATTTTTTTTGAAAAATTTATCTTTGTTGCTTATTTTATGGGTCTAGTCCCTCAATAGAGCTTCCTAAAGTAATGGGTTCATAACCACTGGCAAGGCCATAGGATGAAACTAGAAGAGTAAAAAAATAACTAAGGGTTTCTTCCCATTTTGGTTTTCAAACCCTTAACACTATAGAGACATTAATAATCATGGTCCTTGGTTCATTCACAAAACCCTAGTTGTTTATTTCCATTAGAACATACACTTTCAAGTCTTTGAACAAGTGAAACTTAAAATCCTAGTCTAGAAAGAGTTTCTAGGCTTACCTTTGCTTCTATGGAATTTTGTTGACCAAATTATCAAGCCTCTAGGCCACTTCATTTACCATGAGCAGCTAAAGTTCTATGCAGCTTGACCCTAGAGAAGGGTTTGTGTTGACATTAACCTAGCCAAGAATATTATAGAATCCATTGATATTCAAGTTGGAAATAATCATTTATCTAAGTGTGTCCTCCACATTAACCTTATGAACACGTTTTTCAAGTTATAAACTTCAAACCACATGATTACGTAATGTCCCCTAATGGTCCCCAATCTTGCAGTCACTTAGGACAAAAGTGGACGTGAGCCAAAACCCCTATCCTCTAATGGGTTGACCATGGTATCCAACAAGAAGAATACTATTGCTTGTGGAAATAGTAGACCTCAACCATCTATATCCTAACCCTTAAGAGGTCCAAGTTCTTTAGCCCTTTCTACCAAATCTCCAACTCTACCTTAAGTTAAATCCCTACCTCTAATTTACCAATCATCATAGGTGGTTACTCAATTTTTGACTTTGTTATTGCCTCCCCCTACAACTCCTTTGTTACAACCCCTTTCAAGGATGAATGATTTGGATTTAGATCTAGGTATTTTAACCCTCAATTACAAGGATATCATGCATCACTCACTCAGTCCCTCTCCCTTTATATATGAGGATTATGTGTCACTTAAAAGGAAACACTTCAAGCTGGGAGATTTTGGAATTTTAGGATCAACTTTCAATCAATTTGTAACCCTCTCAGACCTTTTTGAGGGAAATGATATGTTTCCCAATGATATTTTATTCTTGGAATGTTTGAGGACTCATTAATCTAACTCATAAGTATATAGTCAAGAAAAATTGTCATAATTTTTCTTATATGAAAATGATTTGCATGCAAGAAGTCAAAATTTCTTACTTTTTGCTTCATTCTATAGCCTGTTATCTAGCATGGGGCCATCTCTCAGGTAACCTATCATGGGTCTAGATGGGGGGGGGAGTTGTCACCTTATTGACACTTGAATTGGCTTCAAATATCATTTCTTATGGTTCCAACCCCACGCATCAGGTCATATGGACCCTTTTTAACTTTGATAATTGCATCCTTTATGTGTCTAATGATGTTGTAGAGTGCACCCTTATTTGGAAATGGTTGGATGATTACCTCCCAGATGTGCATTGGCTTGTGTGTGGTAACTTTAACATGATTAAATATATGGAAGATAAGGAAGGTCACCTTCTCATGAGATGGTGTGCAGGAAAATGGGAATCTTGGTTCTACCTATGTAATAAACTTGGGGTCTTTGACCCAAACCATCATAGATGGGGTGACACCAACTCACTATGGTTCACCTGATGCAATTTACATCAGGGGGAAGATTAGGTCCTCAAACACCTTGATCATGCCCTCTTGGCTAAGCAAGACTTTTTTTTTTTACACTCTCATAAATGGATGACTTGTGGCTATCATTCTAGACACTTTTTTGTCTCACCACCACCCCATTTACTTTCACATACATTGGAATTTTCCTTAGGTGAAACCCAAGAATTCCTAATTATACCTTCACATTTCCCACCTCAAGCATGAGAGGACTATGGAGTGTATCACCAACATTTATAACTTTGCCCCTTGACCCACAGGAGGTACTAGTTGGATTGAGTGGTGGTCTAACACTATAACCCACACCATAGCCTTTTTTAAGATTTATGGAAAATAAACAACTATATTCATGTAGTGCATAAAAAATGATACAAACCATGATTATATTATAGTCTCATAGGAGTTAGAATCTACACCTTTAAACTTTCATCTACAAACTCAGGCTACCATTTAGAGGCACAAGATCTAAGTTATAAAGGATTACAAGGCCAGAGCAACACAACTCTGAGCAAGGATGCATTGGTTGAAGGTTGGAGACAAAGTAACCAAATAAGTTTTTTATTTCCTTCAGTTAATGTAAGATGTAGAAAAAATCAAAGCCATTAGAAGTGCTTCAGATAGGATTACCAAGATTTTATATATCCTCCAAGCCTTTATCCAACACTACCATGGTGTCTTTGCTTCACAACCTTCATCACTTGCTCGTGAGGTTATCATCTCCAAATGCCTTGATGTGGTCCCCTATAAGCTCTTAGAAGATTAGAGAGTTTCTTATGATAGATTGATTAGTGTTAATGACCTTAAGGAAGTTCTTATGCAAATAGCCTCTAAAAACTCCCTAAGTATTGATGGCTTTCCCTATGAGTTCTATCAAACCCTACGGGACGTGGTCGGGCTTAATCTTTATAGAGTTTATTTTAAAGTTGTCTTGACCAATTCTATAGGCCACCTTATTAATCAGGGCAACATCAAGTTCATTCCAAATATTGGGGATCTTAAAGTAATTACCAACTAGAGACCCATTACTTTGCTTAATGTGTCTTGTAAAATCATTACCAAAGCTTTAGCTCTCATAATTAAGCACTTACTTCCCTTAATTATGAAAAGTGAGAAAAATGGGTTCATTCATTATCAATATATTTTGGCTAATGTTATTTTTATTTGGGAGGGTATGGAATGGGCTAAGTTTTCGAACTATAATGACTTATTCATCAAGATAGATTTTGAGAAATCCTATGATTGTATTGAATGGCCTTTTATTATTACCATGCTACAAGGTATTGGGGTTTGGCCCCAAGTTTGTTTATAATATCAATATGTTATTTCAGGATGATGGGTCCTACATAATTATCAATATCTCACATTTTCAACCTTTTGAGATTCACAAGTATATAAGAAAGGGATGCCCCCTGGCCCCTTCACTTTATGTGTTGGTTGTTGAAGGGTTTAGTTATCTTTTGGACAATTATACTTCCAATTGGATATTAAAAGGGATATATCTATCTTAGTTAGACCACCAATTAATCAATGGGAACTTTTTTGATGATTCCTTTATCACCCTATAGGAGGATGAAATCTCTCTCAAGAATGCCATGGAATGTATAGATATTTTTTGCCTTTCCTCTAGGTCATCTATTCAATGGCATAAGACCTAGTGCTACCACCAATAATTATCACCCAAACATCCTTGGATGGAGGAATATATGTGGTAATGGGTCCTTCTAGGGGTCCAATTTAAAATTTTAGGCATTTCTTTTGCTTTCAAATCTTCCCTATAGAGTTGTGGTCCAAAGAGTGGAGGGTTTTTTTTTGGATCACTGAGCCATTGACCTTGGTTGATAAATTCCATATTTGTTCTAAGGTACTCATTTCCACTCATGTTTACTACTCTTATTTCTAGGCACCTTCAAATTCCTCCTATGATAATCTTGATAAGCTACTGAGAGACTTTCTTTCAGCCTACTCTGAAGGCCACTAGGGCTTTCATCAAGTCTCCTGGGCTATGTTGCTGCCCCAACCAAGTTGGTGGGTTGAAGATTATTGACATAAAGATTTAAGGCACTATTATTTGGGCCAAATGGATCATTTGAAGTTTATAAGGTGATGAATCCTAGAAAATTTTACTACGACACTTCATATCTCAAGGCTTCCCTCTCGACATAAAAGCTTGGTAAGGCATAGACTTTCATAGTGCACTTATTTCATTAGTGTTTGTCAAAGTAGGGCCATGTTTGTCATGAAAAGTATCTAAAAGGATTTGAAAAATCTAAAACCTCACCTTATTTATGTGGGGGAGGGTTTTAGAAGTGGTATTTCTATAAACTCCCAATCAGTGTGGTGGTCTCCTCAACTGACCTTTCACAATGTCCCTTTTGCCATGATATCCTAGATTAAAAGTAAAAGGTTCTTTAAGGAGCTTATTATCATGATTAGTGAATTATTTTGTAAGGTTTTTAGGGATTGGATTCCTTGGTCTATGCTAAAGGCCAAATTGTAGCTTAATAAGGAAGATACATAATCTATTGCTAAAATTCAAAGCTCCATACCTAATGAGTACTTACACAGGATTGAAGTTTCATTTCTCATGCCATGGTGGAAGGATTAGTCTTGGCCCAAGACCACACCATTCTGCCATTATTATCTTTGACTAGGATACAATTTATTAGCCCTTCAACACATTGACATAGAGGCTCTTAATCATCGTTGGTCTCTCCAATCCCTTTATCAACTTTGGGCCAAGAGGTTTGATAACATTTGAATGTATTATATTGAACCTATTTTTTGTATGACTAACTTTATACTATTAATTTTTCATTTAAATTAATATAAAATGTTTTTAAATTAAAAAAACTAAGCATTCTTAAAATTTTATTACCAGATTCATCCATTTTGAAATGAAATTTCTTCAATTATCTCTTAAAACCCAGACATTGAAGTTTTATGGGTATGATTGAAAAGTATTTGTTTTTCTAGATTGAAATATTCTTATCATTTTCAATCTCTTAATAATTCAAATGAGATTTGAATATGAAGAAATAAATTTACTTTTTGATATTGATATTAATAGTGGTTTTGTTGGCTATGTAATTTTTTTCTACTTTGAAATCATATCCCTCAAAGCCTTGGGTTTAAGAATTTTCTGGGCATAACTAGATACATTGATCTTTATTTTGTCTAAAATATTAGTCCATTTATGGTCCTATGCAAAAATGAATCATTATATTATTAAATGAGATGTGTTTTTTGGTTTATAAGTGTTTTTCATCTTCAAAGGTAACATTTCCAATTTGTTGTGTAGAGTTTAAGAAGTAAAGAGTATTTTTTTCTACATGTATTAGTTAATTCTAGTTGCATTAATTTAGTGACTCCTTATAATTATTAGGCATTCAATAAAAAAAATCTAGTTTTTTGGTTTAAAATAAAATTAATCATCAAGAACCTATTTTTCATTATTAGAATCAAACCCTTTTATGTGAGAACAAAATAGAAATTATCAGTTGCACATTTCAAAAGAATTCAATTTTTCACTACCTTGATAAATATTAGTTCAATTTAGTTAATGATGTCCATGAGATTGTTTTCCTTATAAACCCATTACATAAAGATTTTGATTGAAAGATGATCTAAGTATTATTAAATCTTGATATAACATTTGACTATGCATAATTGTATAGAAATGGTTTTTGTTGTGAATAAATGGCATTCTTTCCAAAATTGTACTTCTAACAGGACAAATATGGTGATTGGTGTTACCTCATAAATATAATTTTGGATTTTAGATGATACATTTATGGGTATATTTTTTATATTAAAAAAAAAATAACTATGTTTGTTTGACAACTATATAAGGTCATAGTGGGTAAACTTGAAATCATTTATTAATTTGTGCAAGAACAACTTTGAAAAGTTTATATTTGGATAATTAACACAATATTCATATGCTTGATTTGATATATGAATATTTTCAAGGGAATGTGCAGGGTTTAATTTTGAAAGGATTGATTCAGTAAAAATATTCTCATTTTATGTTTCGTACTTTATGATAATTTATTAAGGTTGAATTTAGTATATATGCCTTCTTAATATTGAACACATTGTAAGAGAGCATCATTTAGATTTTTATTATGTGATATACAACAATTTGTTGTTTCATTTCATATGTCAATAATACATTATTAAGTCTTTGAAACACATTTAGTTTTGTCTTTAAATGTTATGTTAAAACTTCAGTGTTGAGATATGAAGGACCTTATTATCTTACCTTTATGAAGATATGTTATGTCATAGTCATTGTCATAACTTGTGAGATTTCATGCACATTTTGAAAACATGTATTTAAATTCAATCTAGTCAGGATTTTATTTTGAACTTGCATGAAAGTTGTAAATCATGCTTTTATCCTAGTAACTTATAGATTCATTGGTGTGCAAGGTTGAAATATTTTACCTATATTATGAACTCTATATGAAAGAGATATTATTTTTGTGGAGTTAAAAAATATATGAATCATCTAAATTTTAGTATAAGGTACATTTAAAATCATGTGTATAGATCAGTCATAACTATGTATGAATATTATAATGATAAAAGAGGATTTAATGACTGTATGTTAATATTAAAAATGACACTATAGTGGTAGAGTAATGACAACTTGGAACATGCTTGGTTCAATTAATGAACACTTTTTAAATCTCTCTTTTCAATTTTAAGGCATGATGTTAGGTTGGAGCTGAAGATAAAATAATTATAGGAGAAATCATGCTTAGGTTAGAAAGAATAAAAAATAAGAAAATACAATACCTATGCATGATGCAAATCGAAGCATACGCTTAAGGAACCAAATGACACTTGACACATTTAAATGAGGATTTGGATATAGTACTAGGGTCTCCACTTAGTTGATGCCAATTATTTATTTATATGGTATGTTTCGATTGTTGCACCCCACAATGATTTTAAAACCCATGTTACTCTTACTTTGGGAGCTTCTCAAAGGATAAATTGATGACTTCACTCCTTTATGCTTGGTTCACCAATGATTTGTTCTCACCCAATACTTTCTATTTATAATGAGATTATTTTACCTACCTATCAATCCCCCAAAAATTATGAAATACCCCAATTGGAATCCCTTTATTACATTGATGTACCCCAAAATTATGCTTCATATAGCCTTAAATGTGATATAAGCCATTTAATCTCACATGCTGTGACTCATTTGATGAAAAATATAAAGTTGGAAGATGATGATGATGTAGGTGGATAAGAGAGGGTTGAAATTCCCATGACATTGATGGAATAAATTTGTATACATAGAAGTTAGATATAAATAAATAGAAATAAGCAAATAATACTAGTTTCTATTCTGATCATGCATCTCACTTAAAATTGAGCTTAAAATAAAATAAACATAATGTTTTACCTTCACTTACAAATGAAGCTCCTGTTTTATTATGTGTATTATGCTTTTATTGTGGTTTATTATTTTGAGATGCACAAGTACTTTGATAACATATCCCCTTGGTTGATTGATGATTGGCCTAATGAAGATGTTGATGGGTTGATTGGTTTGATATCAATGAGGCAGAGTCTTATTAGGCTATGAATCTTGTTGTAAATAGAGGAGGGACCTCTAATTTATATATTTTTGAAAATGGAATGGAAGGTTAGATCTTCTTCAAAATAGATAACTAAAGTTCAGTCAAAATCCTCATTGAATGAGGGTAGTTGAGAATTAAATGGGAAGAGTTGGGAATGTAAGGATTTATGTTGAATGATGAGTGGGATGGATTTTCATTTTGTTCCTTGTCATTGGGATTTGTTGATTTTATTGGATTTTAGTGATTAACTTGGGATTTGGAGTGATTTGATGATTTTTTATTTTAGTGATTTTTTTTATATTAAGCATTTTAGATTTTCCATGGATTTTCATATTAGTATTAATCAACCACCTAATATGATTAGTTAGGTGATTAGTCTAGGTTTAAATTTGGTGGGATTAGATAAGGTTCAAGTGTTATAGGATTGACTAATTGGGGTTGATGGTCAAATAATGAAGGGTTAGGCTAGGGATGTTGATAACAAGTATAGGGTTGGAATTGGGTGTAATGATATTATTAGTGTACCATAATGATATCATTATCTATGAAATGATGAGTGAACAAAAAAATTATTGTTTAATGATGAAATTAAGGGAATAGATGAAATATAGTGTGGAATAGTGAAAATCAAATAGTGATGACATTAGAGTGGCGAAAATGATGTTTTTACATTTCCCCCCTTTAAAACAACATTGTAAATGAATGTTGGATGAGGTATTTTTTTAAAGCATATATAATAATACAAAAGGAACAATAAGATTCCTCAATTGGTGTGGTGATGATAGTTAGATAATGACATCAGAGTGTGGAAATGAAATATCTAAATTTTTAACCTATTTGAAATGGAATTGTGAATGAATGTTGGATGAAGTAATGATTTTTTAAAGAATATAAAAGATAATAGGCACAAAATGATGCCCCGAGTGGTGTGGTGATGATAGTTGAATAACAATGTGATGCCTCCTTGAGAGGTCATGTATGGGTAAAAAACATATATGGGATCTAGAAATGGGAAGAAAGACTAAAAAATGGAAGACAACTAGTGCAAAATGGTAAAATGAGGGTCAACTGGTGAGAAACGGGTCCAAATTTAGAAAATGAGGAGAAAATTAAGGGGTGGGAGTGAATCAATAGTAGATGAGTGGGGTAGAATAGCTCATTTTCACTCTAGGCTCATTCATATTTAGATCTCTAAATTTTCACAAGACCTCATGCTAAATGGATCATGTACCCTCGAATGAGAACCAACATGAGTGGGTGAGAGAGTATCAGTAATCGAACAAGAGCCATCCATTAATAAGTCAAGTTATCATTTAGTTATTTTATGTTTTCAAGTCATAAATGTAGGTGAAAACATGAGTGAAACATAAATGCTATGAGGAAAATTTTCTTTATATCATCTATGTACTCATGAATGATGTTTGGACCATGTATGGTAATGTTTATCTAGTTTTTTTTTATATTTTTTACATTCATAGCATTTCTATGTTTTGAGTAGTGTTTGTGTTGGATTAGTGAAATATGCATTAGACATCAAAACATTTCAACATTTATGTTATGCATAGAATTTGTGCTTAAAATGTAGAATTTGAGATGAATTTGATGAAAATGACTAAGTATACACTTTGTTTGTTGATTGTAAGAGTGTCTTACTATCATCATAACCTACGAGCACTGATAGATAGTGTTAGAATTTGTGAGGTATTGGATATGATTGAATATATAATGTTATAGGTAGTTGGCCTTTACCATGTAGCACTAATGCTTGAGATTAGGATATACAAAGCTTTGTTGATAATATTACATGAGCACTGGCATTTAGAGACTGACATGTTTCCCTTACTGATAAATGAGATGATTGTGACCATTGAGGATGTGTGGAGGATCTTGTGGGTCACCATTCATGGAGAGAGGATCTATTGGGTTGATGCAAGACCAAAATTATTGTTGTAGATGATAATAGATAGAATGAACATCCCTATGCATTGATATTATGTTGAATTGGATGCATGCCTATCACAGGGAATGATAGATCAATTTAACCTAGTTATTATGGATTTTGTTAGTGTAATTGTGCTACCTAACAATACTACATTTGTTTTTCAAATGGGTTTGGAATATGTGATTTATGATATGATAGAGGATCTCATAGTATTTTCTTAGGGAATTATAGTACTTACACAATTATTCATGGATATGTATTTAGTGGTATACTGGAATGTCAAGATCATTAGGGCCTCCACTTTTCTACAAGTGTGGGAATGGGTGAAAATTACTATAGAGTGTCTAGTAGGTACATGAAGGTGATGATGAGATCATACAATATGGATGGGTGATAATCATCAGTGCACAATGTCTTCATTTAGGAGATTTATTCTATTATAGATGGATGATAGACAAGATAAAACTTATAGATATAGTTTGGAGGTCATACAAGGGGATCCACATGTATTGGGTAGATGATTTTGGATAATTTTATTGTGCCATGATAGAGTGATATATCATATGGTGTAGAGATTATATCACCGAGTATTAGAGGATAGACAAGGATATATGATAGTTTGGTCTACAACAAGGTATCCCATTGTAGACTCTATTTCTAAATTATATATTACCTCAATATTATAAATTTGGAAAATACATATCACATATGTACCTTCAACTTATATACCTTTCCCACTGCCAAAAGGCATGTATACACTATCTCTTTATGCCTAATTTCTTATCTATTAGGTCTACTAATGCCATTTTGATGGCCTAGGCCTTCTATCTTGATCAAAATGTTATAAACCTACCTATCTTATATTTATACAAGTTTTAGACTATATGTATTTTCTAGTTGCATGAACACTCACATCAAGTCAAATGCATATATTGACATAAGTGTCATATTTCCACACAAGTGTCCAGTACCCCAGATTCATCCAATTTATAAATGAAACATATTCTTATGGTCAGCCTAAGTGATTTAATGTGAGATATTATTCAAAGGGATTTTTATAAATATAATATCAATCCTCATTCATTACTCACATAGAAACATCTTACCTAATCATAAGGTGACTTATTACATACCAAAAATAACTCAATCAAGAATTCAATTAAGAAAAGCTTTTCTATTCTCCCCTATTTCCATATCAGTCATAGGGATAACATATCTATAGCTCTGAAGTATTGAAGGATAATTCCACAATCCATAATTTTCAAGTTACACTCTAGGTCACTATTGTACTTGATTATCACACATTTCATTATTTACACACAATATAACACATAAGGGATAACTACATAAGTCTGAGGCCTTGTTCAGAGTATTGGCTATGTAAGAAATAATCATTGACAGAGGGGTATTTGGGATAGATCAACACCATATGACCAATAATCCATTTTTACCAAATCAACTATTAATATGAATAACTAGGGATTTCTAATTTGACAAGGGGTGATAATCTATGACCGAAATCTAAATGCACTAGAGTTAAGGTGACACAGAACCCAAAATCATCTAAGCGCTCACATCTAGTTTTAGTAGGTATTCCATAATAGACACATAGTTAGATAATAGAATTGATGAAACCATCCCAAATCAACACAAGTGTCTATGGATACAAAGGTACAATTTACAAAATTAGGTGACTAATCCATAATCTAGATCTAGTCTAATTTCTTCCTATTCTAGATCCAAATTTGTATTAACATAATAACTAGCTATGTATCTTGCTTTAATTATCTTTACAATATATAACATAACTTTAGTTTCTATTTTTAACATATTTTAGCATAATAAATTTACTATATGTTTATTTGAGTATCAAAAATAATTGGCCTATTTTAGAGATAGTCTACCATGATTGTGCCTTAGGCTATCTCTATCCATTTAACCCTATATTACACATATTTATATTTTAGGGTTAAGCTTCCATTAGGGTCACATATTTTTATTTGTGTATATGCAAAGGTTTGGTAGTGGGGACCTCAAGTAGACTATGGAGTGGCTAAGACTGATTGGGAACTATTCCAAGGCATTCACTAGTTGGACATGGTAGTCATACAAAATGCAAAGTGGTCAATGGATATGATGCCTGGTGGGCCCAAATAAGGACTGAGAGATTTATGATCTCATATCAAATTCCAAGGACACTAAGGGATAGGATTATGTAGACACCTAAAACTGGTCACCAATAAACCCCAATCAGGATTTTGGCTAGTTTCCATCTTAAATGCACAATTTGGCCTGAAAACACTAAAATATGATAAATGATGTGAAAATGACATATTCAAGTGCCGATTTTGGCCAGGGTATCACTAAATGGGGTAATGCAATTTATGGGCCAACTAAATTTGATTAGATCATTTTGAGTCAAAATGCCAATTTTGCACCCACATGCTCTAGACTGCTCTTTCCTATCAAATATTTTGTACAAGACTCATGCCTGTATTATTTGTTGTTGGCAAAATCCTGAATGGGAATATACATCCAATGCATCTAACCTAGACTTCCAATTCTAATCTAGTCAAATTTAGGACCAATAATAAGACATTCTGATCAATTTAAGTAATTTGTGCATAAAGTTCTTAATCATGTTTAAGAGCTAATTAACCCAAATTAAGGCCTAATAAAGAATTTCATGGAGACTTGTTGAATAAATTTGTTTTGGAAGTGAACATTGAATATTTGCATCATCAAGTGACCTCATTTCTTGGGAAGACATCCCTAGGCCATAAATGCCATAAATATCATGATTCATGCCCTCCATGCCTCTTAATTGCACCTTCTTCCAATGTCATGATGAGGATAATCACAAAATTTAATTGAAAAATTTAATTAATCCTCAACCACACATATCAATCTTGAGATGGATGGTTGAGGTTAATTATGATCAAATCTAAAAATCTATAAATAGGAGGCCTCACAACATCATTTCTAAGCTTAATTAGTGTAAAGTTATAATGTAGGATTGGTTCTAAAAAGCTTCAAAATACTAGTGTTACCATGCTAAATTGATTCCAAGCCAAGCCAAGCCATAAGCCAAAGGTGCCAAGAGGAGATGAAGGTAGCCACACTCCATTGAAGAAGACCTCTTGAAGCACAAGCCAAGCAAGCCACCACAATAGGCATTTTGGAGTATCCAAGGAAGGTAAAAGAGTTTTCTTTTGCATTTTAGTGGTGTGTTTCATTCATGATTGTTAACTAAGCTCTCCCCAGTGTCTAGGCCTAGAGATGTTATGATATTAGTGTGTCTATTTCATTTGTTTTCATTTTGGAACTAACACCATACTAAGCATCCTCTCTTGAGTCAAATTCTTAGATCACAGATTATAGTTATCATGAGGGATTTACCTTGATGAAGGTGATATTAGAGGGTGAGGGAAAGTGTGAATCCCATGTAGGTATATGGGGATGGTTATAGAGGAATATATTATGGATAGGGTGGAGGAGATGGTGGATAGGGTGGAGGATATGGTGGATATGATTTCATGATATAGGTCATTGATTCTCTAGTGTATATTTTTAGTTCTCTGGTTGGTTCTCTAATGAGAGGACCATTGGTATAACCATAGGTAGGTGTAGAAACATTGGTGATAATGGTTACAAATAGAAGAGTATGTGGTGATGGATAAGGGCCATAACATCCACCATAATGGCTAGAATACACACCCTTTATTGATAGTATCTGGCTAGAGATAGTAGTGATAAACGTGAAGATAATTGCTCTAAGGAGTGATGCAATGTTTCATGGTTGAAAATAAAGGTGACTTGGATGCTAGTAGAGATACAAAAGATCATTGATGAACCAAAAAATAAAGTTAATGTGGATGATAGTAAATGGGACTCAAATGAGAATAAAGGTATCAATACTCCTTGGTGAGTGTGAAATAACTAACTCTATTTTGACTATAGAAGACCTAGTGCAGGTATTCTTTGAAACTCTTAGTGTTGTGAGGAAGCAAAAATATTATTAGGGTCTATATAAGGTGGTAGTACCCACAAATTAGAGAGTGCCATCCTAAATGGAGAGATCCAACTGGGATATGGGGGCATCCTTAATGAGGACAACATCATCAACATGATTAGTGTAGGCCCTTCCAAGGAGGAGTCCATAATGAGGGAGCCTACACTAGAGGGTTAGAGTGAGAGATAACCATATGATTTTATAATCATGAAATTTTATTGGAGTATGTATATAATATTTTTGATAGATGTAGATAGATATATTGTGTACCTAAATTACATGAATTTTGTATATATGTACATTTGATTTATGTGATGATGATTTGATTTTTATTTACCTTATTTCCTATGGCTTTTATTATGATATGATGTCATGGTATTTTATTATGTGTATGTTATTGGGATGCGTAGGTGATTATATGATATGATGTTATGATATGGATAGTGCTCTTAATTTAATGTTATTGATGCACATTTAGTAATTTTTCATGGAAAGTTATATTGGGTTGATGTGATAGGATGATTTTAGGAGTAATGATGAAAAATAAGACATGATTCCAATATTGAATGAATTTGCACTTATTTGAGAAACCTAATTTTATATATACTATATGATAGGATGCACCATGATATGGAAAACCATGATGATTTTGAAATAATATGCCAAAGGATAGACACAAATGCAACACATGTGAAAAACATAATTAAATAACAACAAATGAAAAAACATGCAAACAATGCATAAAAGCAAAAAAATAAATAAACATTTTTTTTTATTGAATCATTTTAGTAACCTAATGAATGAGTAATGATGATATAAATAACTTAGTGTTTCCATAAATAATGATGTATGCAATCAGATGTGATTTCTAACAATGTATCTAAATGAAGATGTGTTGATGTGTTGTAGAAATGATCAAGGATTTGTAAGTGGAATAGGGCAAGACAACGAATGTTTTAGATTTTTTAACTTTATATTGTTTTTATATTTTTAGATTATTGACAAATACTACTAGTAAAGGATAAAATGAGTCTATCAATGTAGACAAAAGAAATAAGGGATGGACAGATGGAGGGATTCAATAGGATATTTTCAATGACTAGAATGATTAAGCTTGATTACCAATAGGCTATTATGATTTTATGTTAAAAATGTGGTGACATCCTTAGGTAATACCATATCATGATCTCATAATTTCATCCATATCATCATCAATATCAGAATGAGAAGGGAATGTGGGCACAATGGAATGACTACTAGGATGGTCATAAATGGTGATTGTGGGATGAAATATGACTGTTGATGGGAATAGAGTGGATCTACCCCAAAGTGTAGTGTTATTTTAGACAATATATGAACCTATAAGTGTGAAAATACTTCAAGTGGATGATGTTCATAGGCTCATCTAATTCCTGGTTATCTTCTATGGCTAGTTTGTAAGCTCATGAATTGAACTTGGATATTATTATATAAATACCTAACTAATTAGGCTCATATTTACCTTTAGTTTCTTATCCCTAATCTGTATTTCATTTGTTTAATTTCAAAAAAAGATAAATGATTTTAAATTATTCCTACATAGCTTATTCTAATATAAATTCATATGGTTTAATTCATTGAGCCTTTTCTTGTCGAGATGTTTTAACTCAAGTAGTCATACGAATCTATATTCTTCATCATCAATCCAATTTTGAAAAAATATTCATAACAAGGGAAGCTCAATCTCGACTAGGAAGTTGGCTTCATCTCTAAATATCAAGTAATATGGAGTGGTTCCTATGGGTGTGTAAATGCTAGTATGATAAACTGATAAGGATAGATAAAGTTATAGATGTCAATCCTAACCTATGTCATTTACGATCTTATTAAATATTTTTACAAGAGTTGTAATGGAAAATTGATCTTGACCATTGCATTATGGATAGTAAGGCATGGACCACCTATGTTTAATATTAAATTAGGTATAGAGGGATTTGAATTCCTAATATTGAAATACTTATCATTATCAGTGAGGATAGTATAATAAATTCCATAATGGAATATGATATGGTTGATGATAAATTTGGATATTTTTCTTACCAATTACATAGGTGGAAGGGATGGTCTCAACCCACTTGGTGATGTATTTAGTGGTGATTATGATCTAAGCAACATTTTAGGTGACAATTCAGGTGATGGTTCTACCCCAATTGGTGGCAGAACTTTTGGGAGCCATAACTTTTGCACCATAGCTCTATTTGACTCCCCATTTGAACCGTTGGAAAGTTAAGAATGAGGGGAACACCATGAGATGAAATTTAGATCCTCGTATTGGGTTTTTACCCCCAAAAACCAAATGGAAGTTCCCCAAATTTTAATTTTAGTAGTGTAGTCTAAAAATAGTAATTCCTCAAATTCTGTATTATTGTGAATCATAGAAGTCAAACCACTTAATCTCCTTTGAGATTGGTGACCTTACACATCCTCATCCTACCTTAAAAATGTGTATAAATGAATATGTAACATAAAAAGGAATTTAGACATCTCTTCTCAGAGATAGGCATATGTTTGGATCTACAAATTTGATCAATAAAACATCTCTTCTCAGAGATAGCATTATTACAATTGTGTTATTATTATTTCTTGAATTATCTTTCAAATAAAGATTATGAGTTTTGATCAGACTGTGATGTGTTTATGTCCATCATACAATGAAGGGTTTGTCTTCCCAATGAGATCAGAACCAAAAATGGAGAAGGGACCTAGAATTGTGATTGGCTGTAAAGATTAAGATGGTGTGGGGATTAAATCTCCATGATTTTAAAAAGATAAACACTTATTGACATAATTTATATCATGTTTTTCCATGGTCAACCAATAGTAACCTATTCTAAGGAGATTATTGATAAGGACCAAACTGATAGTGTGTGCTCCATGGATTCTTTAATGGATCTCCTTGATCTCTAAGTTATCCACTTTTGAATTTAAACACTTAAAAAAGTTATGTCATAACTTATATGATAGAGCATGCTAAAAATGAGGGTGAAATTATTGAGGCATGTTGCTATTGTTATGATTAAGGTATAATGTTTTCATTGATGTCAAAGTTAATTGAGTGTCATTATTGTTTCATAAATGTTCTTATTATGTTACATGCTGACTTGAGCATGGTTTAATAGTCTTTAAGTTCTATATGAGGTATTGGCACAATGTTGTGGTGTGATAAGATAATGAGACCATTGAGAGTAGTGTTGTCCTTAGATAATCCTAATTAAATAATGTTTTTGGTTGATATAATTAATATATAGCTTGTTTTAGTTTGAGTCTTTGAGTAATAGGTGTCTTGAGAAGCCTCGTCTAGCCCTGTGAGAAGGTGTATGCAAGAAGAATATTGAATCTTGGTTATTTGTGTCAATATATGAATGGGAGAGTGTATAAATTTATGTCAACATGAGAATGAGGAAAATAAGTCTTCAAAATAGTTCTAAGTTAAGTTATGAGGCTTAGTCATTACATGAAAAAACCTAGTGAGAAGGCATAAGATTAGTAGCATGATGAGTTGATCAGTCTGAGGATTGTGAGAATAAGATTAGAAATATGTGATAATGATATGAGTTTTTATGATAGGAGGATGAGGTGTTTATAGAAGTGAAAAAGGTTTCAAGGTGTGTTCAAGATCTCAGTGCGGCTTATAGGTAGAGGCTTACTGTGCAAAGAGACCTAATGTGGCCTAATGAGAGGTCAAGTTTAGTTTCCAAGGTGATAGTGATCATGTGAGATTTTAAAGACATGAGATATGTTTTTTTAATATATTTAATGAAGTTTCAAGTCTTTTGTTTAAGGAAAAATCATAAAAAGTGAAGTTAAGGTCTCTCGAGTGTTAGAATGAGGTGTTACAAACATGAAAAGTATTTTATCATGCTTGTTGGCATGTTTTATTGTTACATGGGAATATTATATATTAGGAAGAGATGGAAAAAGGTAATATAAGTTATTTCCAAGAATTATGAGTTGGTTTTAGGGGTAGAGCTTTATGAACAAATGTTAAAAATGGAAACTAGTCTAAAACCTTCCCAAAACCCTCATAGTGACTTGATATGGAAGATCTTGATGGAAATGTATTATAATGTATTAGATGACATATTTTTATGATTGTATCATGGAGTGGACTCTTCCAAGTATCTCCAGGTGGCATTAGTTTGTTAGGTGAGTAAGTGGACCCCATAGAAAAGTGCTTCTTTCTTAGATATTTTGGTATAGCAAGAAGGTTTGATTGAGTCAAAATTGCACAATGGATGGAGTTAAATATTGTGTATTTTAATTAATTTTCATGGTTGTTTATAATAATTTATATATCTTAGGATTTTTAAACTGGTCATGTAAGCTGACCTATCGCTAAAAGACCTAGTGAGAAAGACAACGACAAGAACTAGGCATAAGTGAGAATGAGATTAAGGATAGTTTTTCATGGATTAGGAATGAATCAAACTAAATGGGTTTTTTTTTTTAAATACATATAAAACATTTACATATTTTTTATATGTTTTGGAGATCATTGAAAATATTGTTCACAAGATGACCTGTCTAGTGAAGATGTAAAGTTGAGAGATTGGTCTGTAAGACCAATATTATCACTAGACCATGATATCTCTCTATATGAGAGTTACATAATGATATGATATGATCATAAAAAATTATAAATATTTCCTAAAATTTCCCACATAGGTGCTGAAAGACATAATCACCATGACTAATCCTCAAGGTAGAATGACAGTTCTAGGTATGCAAGATGGAGTGATGAGTTTGAGATGTTATATCATGAGTTAATGTATATAGTAAAAAATTTGATGTTTTTTTGGATGTATATTAATTATAAATGATTTATATAAGGTTTATATTATTTTAATAAGTTGAAACATGGAAGCCATAAAGACTTGTCTGGCTGAGCAAGGATTGTGAAAAAGGTCAACAAATTGATCTGCAAGACCAATAGTTGATACTAGAAATTATGATATGTCTGATTAAATATGTTATATAGGCCACATAGGAAATATGGATGTTCATGATATGTCTTGGAAGTGTTTTTAAAATATATGAAGACAACATTCATCAAGAATTTGTTTTGGAGCATTCAGGCAGTTTTTCTGTGTTAGTAAGATTGATGTTCCTGAGTCATTATGCCTAGTTTGTAAGTGTACCTAGAATTTGATGATGTTATAAATACAACATGGGATATTATTTATTCATATGTAGTGTTGTAAATTTACTATACTAATGTTTGAGGTCAAATTGTGAATGACTAGGTTCTGAGTAAATTGGCAGTTCTGAGTGAGCTTTTTGATGAGGTGTTCTTGAGACTTTAGAGACTAATATAAGATATATAATGGACTTGTTAATAACCTTGAGGTAATGAAGTTTACATACATATGTTTATTATTCCTATAATTTATTTCTACAGGTGGTATGAGCTTAATCTTTGAAGACAATGTTTTTGGGGTAATTAGGCCTAATAGGTCTTTAAGGCCAAATGGTTCTTTTAAGGTGTGAGAAAAGTATTTATAACTTATTGAGCAATGAGAAGGTTATTTAAGGTATCCAAATAATTTTTTTAAAGGTTTTATTTAATTTTTAAGATCTTTTTGAGCCATATAGGTTCATGTTTTTCCATGGAAAGGATAAACCTAATTGCAATTAGGTCTTTAATAGGCCTAAGAAGAGAAGGTGGTCTAAATGTGTTTGGATGACATAATGGTGATCCTATTTTGATTTATTATTGTGTGTAATGTGTCCTAAGGATTTTTTTGGGTCTAACCTTGATGTATTAGTGCTTTGGCCGACAAAGAGAGTGAGTGAACTAGTGATAAGTATAGGAATACAAGTAAATAAGCCTATTTGTGCAAGCAAGAGGAAAGAGAGTGTAAGCGAATAAAAGATCACTTTGAGGAGACAAAGGAGGTCATGTAGAAAATTATAGTGGATCATAGGATCAGTAATCCTAAATCATCATATAATCTCTTAAGAAGAGGATCAATTAAGTGAAGAGGCCCAATAGGTTGTTTGAGAAAGATATAACAGTGAGGAGAAAAAGAAGGTGGTAATCATCATTTGAGTGAGAAAAAGGTGTAAAAAGGTGATCAAAGGTTCCATGTGGCTGATTTGGTGTTGATTTACCTAGGGGTTTGGTGTTTCCTTTCAAGTTGGTACTTGTTAAAGGCCTAGTTGAGTTGGTACTTGACTAGTGAGGGGTTGGTGATCCTTATGGGGTTTGGTGCCTAAATAAATATTGATTCATTGATTATAAGACTATGGTAAAAGTTATGTTTTAGTGGGTTTTATCCTTCATGATATTTTCACACATATATCTTATGTTCATATATTATATGCTTATGTGTATGCTTGTTTATTCATTGGTTGATGTATATATTTGAATGAATGCTTCATGAATGATAAGTGAAATTGACTAATTGTTTTAAGGGCACTGATTCACCTGCACGCCCCCCCTCCCTCCCCAACCCCCCGGCCCCCCCACACACACCTCTCTTAGTGGCTATGATTTTAATAATTGGTATAGAATGTGGTCCTTTGAATGAGGCCTAACAGCATAAAGATGATCCTAAGATGCACAAACTCAAAGTATAATGATGATAATGTTCATCATGATTGTAATGATGGTCTACCAAAGAATTATGGTACTAGTAGAGTTGACTAAGAAGAAGAAGGATGATAAGATGAGTCATGATCAAATCATAAACCAAGATAAGTTATGTGTTACTATAGGACATACATTATATTTGAAAGAATGCCAAAATTTCTATTTTATAGCTTAGAAGGATTATGTAGAAGCCAAGTCAAAAGTCAAGCCTAAGTTGACAGTTAAGTCAAGAAGGATATTAAAGACATGTTGAGAGAAAGGTATAGGTCCAAGTGTTTCATAAATAATTTACTAATGTTGTGTGGAGGTCATAACATGGATGGAATTGGTCAAGGCATCAAGGTTTCTTGCAAAATATTATTCTAGGCCTTGTAAGAAGGTATATGCAGATATCTTAGTGAAGTAAGAAAGCCTAGGTGTTTGAGAAGTTGTGATTGCAAAAGAATGGTTACAATTTATTTTTATGATGACTTGATTAAACCAAGTTACAATCATGATAATGTCTAAATATATTAGGAAGATAAGGGGATCTAATCATGCTTCAAGAGTAAGTGTGTATGCCAAGAATATCTATAGCAATCCTGAAGATAGTAGGTTGTGAGCCTGATCTATGTTGAGGTTTGGAATTGGTTTCAAAAGCTTGTTGAAGGTGGTTAACTATGTAATAATGTGATTTCCTATATGCATAATAATATTAGGTTGAAATTTCTAAGTGATCTTATGAGGGTATCAAGTATAAGAAAAAAGGGGGAGTTTTTTGTATGTTCACTTTGTTCATTTTAGTGTTTACAATATCTGAAGATGCATCTAAGTGTATTAAGGCCTGAGAAGATGACTATACCTTAAGGGCATGATCAATCATGGATAAGGGTAAGTAGAAGAATTATTTGTTGGTCATAAACATTAAAGGAGTTTGTCTTATGCATTTGAAATATGACCTTAAGGTCATAAAGAACAAGTATATATGCTTCGTATAGTTAGTTTTGGTGATAATGTAGGTGTTTGAAGCATATGACATGACTGGCATGTAATGAGGGTTTCAAGTCTCCATGGCATAGTAAGACCTAGAAGAGATTTCATGAAGTGAATGAACTTGTAAAGAATTGTGGAGTTAAATGAACATCATTTAGAGTGTCTTGAAATGAATCATAAGGAATTGAAGTGATCTAGGTGCTCAATAAAAATTATATAGTGCTCTATTTGTCTTAATAGTCAAGTGGAACATAGATTGGTCTATAGGATCAATGTGAACATTAGAGAAAAGTTGTCCATGAGAATAGAGATAATATGAGGATCATTAAAGAGTAGGTTAACATGTTATATATGCCTTAAGGAAGATCACAAAGGTTGAAACTTGAAAAACATAGTGAAACCATGAAATGCTGGTGAGTGTAAGGTGACTATAGATTTGGTTGTTTTGAGTCATTACCATGTGAAGTACAAGAATGATCAGTGCACTCTTACTCAAAGGTATGATATGCCATAACAGTCTTGACAGAATTTTGTGAATGTTGCATGTAGAGGTGATTAATGGTTTTTTTCATGAAGAATGTTTGATAGAGGTCTGCCACAAAGAATGAGGTCTCATAGACCTAACTAGTAGTTTGCTACATGGAAGTTGTTATGAACTAGTATGAGCCATGATGGCTTGTGAAACATAAAGGGGATAGTTTGATGCATGCAAAATATTTTGATATGACATATGGACATTAAATATGTTTGTGTATGGATGACTAAGATTGTTCTTTAGAATAATGCTATTGATTGTAGACATGACTAATGTGTTTAGGTATTTATATGGTTGTCATTACCAAGAAGATGCCTTGTCAAAGAGGGAGTTCCTTCTTCAATTGTTTCCAATTATCAAGAAAGGAGAGTGATGTTAATGCATTTGAGGTATGAATAAGCTTAAAGGGATCATGGTTGAGTACTTATGTAAGTTGGGTTCTTATTTGGTTGATCAAAGGAAGATTGATCTTGTTTAGGGGGAAAGCATGTTTTAGGTCCAAGGATCAAATGGTAGTATTGTCAGAGATGAACCTTTGTCATTAATGTCAAAGGGGGAGAAAGACTAGTTTGGGGGGGGGATCCATCTTGGAGAGATAAGAATGATCTGCGTTGTTAGAGTGTTTGACATCAATGATAAAGGGGGAGATTGTTTAGGTATGTTCCTATTTTTGTGATTAAGGCATTAATTTTATCATTAATGTCAAAGTTAATTGAATATCATTATTTTTCTAGAAATGTTCTTATGATGTTTCATGGTGAGTGTTCATGATGACTTGAGCATGGCTTAGTAGTATTTGAGTTATGTATGAAGTTGTGGCACACTGTTGTGGTGTGACAAGTTCATGAGCCTATTAAGATTAATATTTACTTTATAGAATCCTAAGTTAATAATGTTATTGTTTGATATAATTAAGAGATAGCTTATTTGAGTTCAAGTCTTTGAGTACTACGTGTCTTGAGAAGCCTAGTCTAGCCCTGTGAGAAGGTGTATGCATGAAGCATAGTGAAGATTGGTGATTTGTGTCAATATACGCATGAGAGAGTGTATAAATTTATTTAAACATGATAATGAGGAAAATAAGTATTTAGAAGAGTTCTAAGGTCAGTTTTGAGGCTTAGTCATTACATTAAGAAACCTAGTGAGAAGGCATAGGCTTGGTAGCACGATGAGGTGAGCAATTTGAGGCTTGTGAGAAGAAGATTGGTAGTGTGTGAGAATGATACGAGGTTTTATTACATGAGGATGATGTTTTGAGAGTATTTTAAGAGGTTTTAAGGTGTGTTCATGGTCTAAGTGTGGCTTACAGGTACAGGCCTAATGTGCAAAGATACCTAATGTGGCCTAGTGAGAGGTTAAGTTTAGTTTCCAAGGTGTTAGTGCTCATGTGAAATTTTACAGAGTTGTGATAGGTTGTTTCAAGATTTATGATGAATTTTTATGTCTTATATTAAAGGAAAATGCATAAAAAGTGAGATTAAGGTCTCTAAAGTGCTAAAATGAGGTGTTATAGACCTGAGAAGGATTTTATCATGCTTGTTGGCACGTGTGACTATTGCATGAGAAGCATAGTTCTTGGGAGAGATGGAAAATGGTCCTATAAATTATTTTTGAGAATTATGAGTTTGTTTTATGGTAAGATCTTTATGAATAAATGTTAAGAATGAAAACTAATCTAAAACCCTCCTAAAACCCTCATAGTGACCCAATATGGAAGATATTGATGGAAATGGCTTAGAATGTATTGGATGACCTAGTTTGATTATTTTATCATGGATTTGAATCTTATAGATACCTCCAAGTGGCATTGGTTTGTTAAGTGAGTAAGTGGACCCCATAGAAAAGTGTTTATTTCTAAAAATTTCGTGTAGCAAGCAGGGTTGTCTGAGTCAAAATTGTAAAATGGATTGAGGTTGAATCTTGTGACTTTTAATTCAAGTTCATGGTGGTTTATAATCAAGTTATATACCTCAATATTTTTAAACTACTCATGAAAGTTGACCTATCGCTAAAAGACCTAGTAAGAAAGATAGTGACAAAAACCAAGCAGAAGTGAGAATGAGATTAGAGATAAATTTTCATGGATTATGAATAAATAAAACTATAATGGGGTTTTTTTAAAACATAAAACATTTAAATATTTTTTATATGTTTTGGAGGTCATTTAAAATGTTGTTCACAAGATGACCTATTTAGTGAAGATGAGACAATGAAGATGTAAACTTGAGAGATTGGTCTGTAAAACCAATATTATCACTAGACCATGATATATCTATATATGAGAGTTACCTAATTATATCATAGGATCATACAAATATATAAATATTTCCTAAAATTTCCCAAATAGGTGATGAAAGACATAATCACCATGACTGGTCCTTAAGGCAAAATGACAGTTCTGGGTATGCAAGATGGAGTAATGCGTTTGAGATGTTATATCATGAGTTAATATATATAATACACATTTTTATGTTTTTTGGTATGTATATGAACTATAAATTATTTATAGAAGGTTGATATTCATTTTAATAAGTTGAAATATGGAAGCCAAAAAGGCTTGTTTGGCTGAGCAAGGACTGTGAAAGAGAAGGTCAACAAATTGGTCAGCAAGACCAATAGTTGACACTAGAAATTCTGATATATTTAATGGAATATGTTAAATAGGTCACATAGTAACTATTTATGTGTATTATATGTCTTGTAAGTGCTGAAGACAATATTCATTAGGACTATGTTTTGGAGCATTTAGGCAATTTTATGTGTGTTAGTAAGATTGATGCTCTTGAGTCATTATGCATAGTTTGGAAGTGTACCTAGCATGTGATGATGTTATAAATATGCAATGGGATATTATACACTCATGTGGAGTGTTTTAAAGTGCCTATACTGATGTTTGAGTTCAAATTGCCAATGACTGGGCTCTGAGCAAATTGGCAATTCTAAGTGAGCTTTTTAATGAGGTTTTCTTGAGTATTTAAAGCCTGATATAAGATGTATAATGACATTTTTGATGACCCCAAGGTCATGAATTTTCCATAAATATTTTAATTTTTCCTATAATGTATTTCTATAGGTGGTATGAGCTTTATCTTTGAAGACAATGCTTTTGGGGTAATTAGGCCTAACAAGTCTTTAAGGCCTAATGGTGCTCTCAAGGTGTGAGCGAAGGATTTGTAAATTATTGAGAATGGAAAAGGTTATTTAAAGTTTATATATAAATTTTTTAAATTTTTTATTTCATTGGTAATATCCATCTAAGACATAGAGGTTTGAGTTATTCTGTGGAAAGGATAGACCTAATTGCAATTAGGTCTCCAAAAGGCCTAAGAAGAAAAGGTGGTATAAATGTGTTTGGCCGACCTAATGGTGATAATATTTTGATTTATTATTATGTATAAGGTGTAATAAGACATGTTTTGGGTTTTATCCTAATGGATTAGTTATTTTTCCAATACAGAGAGAGAGTGAACTAGTGATAAGTATAATAAGAAGGCCAAATAGGCCTATTTGTGCAAGTAAGAGGGAAGAGAGTGCAAGTGAATAAAATAACACTTTTAGGAGTAGAAGGAGGTCATGTAGAACATAATATGGGATTATAGGATAATTAATGAATATATAATATAAGTTTTGAGTATGATGAGCAAAGGCATATGATCTAAATTTTTCAAGAAGAAGACTAGTTGAGTGAAGAGGCATAATAGACTATTTGAGAAAGATAGAAGAGTGAGAAGAGAAAAAGAAGGTGATAATCATCAGTTTAGTGAGAATTAGGTGTCCAAATTTGATCAAAGTTTCTAGGTGGATGATTTGGTGTTGATTCACCTAGGGGGTTGGTGCTTCCTTGCAAGTTGGTGCTTGTTAAAGGCCTAGTTTAGTTAGTGCTTGACTAGTGAGGGGTTGGTTCTCCTTATGGGGTTGGTGTCTCACTAACTATCGATTCATTACTTATATTATTTTAGTACAAGATGTGTTTAAGTTTTTTTTATCCTCTATAATGGTTTCACACATATCTCTTGTTTTCATATATTGAATACTTTTATGGATGCTTACTTATGAATTGGTTGATGTATGTATTTGAATGAATGCTTCATGAATGATAAGTGAAATTGAATGATTGTTTTAAGGGAAATAATTTACCCCCATCTCAATGGATATGATTAAAATAGAAATATGAGGAAAATTTAATGAGGTATTTAAATTTTTATTTGAAAGATCAGGAGGAAATATGTGATGATGAAGGTAAATATAGATATTGTGGTATCAGGGAAAATTGGGACCAACAATCTGACATACCATTTCATAATTATTGGATATTTTAAAATAGGACCATGAGTTAATAAAAAAAATGGCATTGTGAAGTATCTTATGACATCTCAAGGAGAGATATAGTGGTGGCCATTGCATCTATAGATTTATTGCTTGTATGAGGAATCTGTTTAAATTAGATGTGCATAAAGTACTATTTCAAGATATTGATAATATTATTGTAGGGGATCATATATTCATCCTTGGTTAAATATTCATCATCGACCTATTTTATAATTAGTTATGAGTAACCAAAGATAGAAAAATGTTTCATGTTCTATTGGATTTCTAATTTGAGACCCATAATGAGCGCTTCATACTCTATGATGCTATTAGTACAAGGAAAGTTGATTATGAAAGCTTTAGGGATGATATATCCTTGTGGTGTTAGGAATATAATGCCTTACCTCAATCCATGTGTGTTAAAGGACCTATCATAATAAAGATTATATTCTAATGATTCATTGAGAGATAAGTTTGAATCATCTAAAATTTAATAGTCAACATTTTATTTGCTGATGAAGGTGCCTTGACCAACTAATCTACAAGTACCTACCCTTTGATTACCTTATGATTTATGAAATTGATGTCAAATAATTTGTTAAGAAACATGACCCAATTAACCATTATTATTTTAAGGTTTGATTTGGATAAAATATATTTGAATTGATCAAATTTGGTAATAAGTTTAGTCTTGTGTTTGATCATGTGGTGAAATAAATTTTAAGAAGAGAACATGACATATAGGCATGCCTTTTTGATGGGGGTGTAGTGAAATGCATATAACATCAAAGTATTTCTTAAGTAATATACATCCATTTCTATCCCATGTCCATCATGTTGGGCCAAAAATTTCCTCACGACACATTGAGTAGTAAAGATGTAAAAAAGTAATAATTTTCTTAGAGTAGGCAAAATTAGTATTGGTGGATTATCAAGATATTGGTTGATTTGTTAAAAATCTTCTTGACATTCATTTATATAGTGAATTTTAGTGTCCTTTAGTATATGAGTGAATGGGTTACACTTGTCAGTCAACTATGAGATAATCCATCTAATTACCTAAATTTTACCTTGTGAGGTATGTAATTGCTTAAGATTGGATGGAGGAGGCATCTATGTAATAGCCTTGATCTTTGTTGGGTCAACTTTGATCCCTTTTTTGGAAAAAATGAAACCCAAGAGCTTACTTAATGTGATGAAAAGAAACATTTCTTAGGATTCAGGTGTACCTTATATTCTCTAAGTCATTAGAAGATTCTACACAAAACCTCTAGATGTTATGATCTACTTTTAGACTTACCTAGTATGTCATCCATGTAGTGTTCAAATATATCATGCATCATATCATGGAATATGCATATCATGGCTTGTTGATAGGTTTCAATTATGTTATTGAAGCCAAAAATGAATTAATTGATAACAAAAGATTCCCCAATATGTGGTGAATGATGTTTTCTCTTTATATTTAGGCACAATTATGATTGGATTATAATGCAATAAAAAATCCATGAGTGATAACATCATTTGACCTATTGTTGAATCAACTGTCATGTTGATATTGGGTAAGGGAAAATATTCCTTTACGAAATATTTGTTTATTTACCTAAAATATGTGAAAATTATGAGCCCTATGGGTTTTTTAGTGAATGGCATGATGTTGGAAATCCACTTTGAATATTTGACCAAGCAGACAAAACTTGCATGTAAGAGATTTTATTGTTCCTCTTTGACTAGAAGAGCCATTGTGGGATGCATATTTCATAATTTTGTTTGATAGGATTAGTATCGACATAGATAATGAGATGGTGTACCATAAGTGATGAATCCATCCTAGGAATATCAATAGATGACAACACAAAGAAGCCAATAATTTCATTCAAAAGTGCAATCAATATTTATCATTTCATATGAGTGAGCAAAGCTCTTAGTTTTATGATTATGAGATTATCCTATATATCTATGTTGACATCAATAGTTTCCTCAATAAGTAACGATGAACCATATTTTAACTATGTTGGTGTAGGTGGAAGGTTAAGCTCTTCACCCATTATATCCTCAGTCTAATCATCTTGGGAAAGGTTGAGTTTTTCATTTGCTAGTACCTTTGAAATATTTTCACCAAAATACACATATTTACTTTGATTTTGATTATCTAATAACGCCTTAGAGAGGTTTTCACTAGGGAATCTTTTTTCATTTTTATTTTTTTGATTTTATTTGATAGAAGAACTCTTCATGTTCCCTAATTTAAGTTGATGCGTCGAGGTTGATTTCAAATAAATTATTATTATCCCTTGATGATATGTCACCATGAAGTCCCATGAATTCCACAATATATTCCTAATTTCTAAATAGGTCCAATGGTATGTGATATTATTGGTCCTAATCGATGAGGTCAAGATAGTGGAGGGTAATATTAATGGCAAGGATGGCAATATCATAAAAGATCTTAATGTCAGAAAGATTATAATATAGGCTATAAAAATAAACTATTTCAATTTTAAAAAAGGCCTCCTTAGAAACCGTATGATAATCATTAACATAGTCATATAGGTCACCACAAGGAGTTTTATAGCCAATGTCACGATGCTCCTTATTTGCATAATATGGTATGTGTTTGAGAATCCCCTATTCATGGAGCCATAATAATTTTGATTTTTAATTAATTATTTCACATGTGATTTAATATATGGTGATATTTTCTCTAAAATTAGAATGCCAAGCCATCATTATGAATCATTAAATCCTTTAATTTTTTAACTTGAAAGGAGACATGCCTTGAAATTTTTTATCTTTTTAAATTGATGGGATGTCATTTCCTTATTTTTGTTCAAGGTGGGCCTATCATGAATTTTAAGAGGATGGAGTTTAACCACATTGTAGGCATTTTGAAATTCGTACTCCTTGAAACCTTTTTCAATGAACCTAAACTAAAATAAAGGAGGTGGATTGTTAGATGTGGATGAGAGATCATTGAAATGGATGTGAGGTGGAGGATTTGATTCTTTTAATGCTTCTATTTTATAATCAAATAAAATGATATTATAATGATTGGATTTATGATATTGGCACTCTAACAACTTGAAATATTGGAAAGGTTGTGGATCAGAAGTGTCAATTACTTCAATGTTGTAGCATGTAAACTTAATACACTAATGTAAGGTTGATGGGATGACCTACATGGTATGATTCCATGGTTTACCAAGGATGATATTGTATGTGAAATTAATATTTATGATATGGATCAATTTTTTATGTGCGATAATCCTCATCATGATAGGTAAGTGGATGGTTCTGGTTTATCCCAACTCAATGTTGTCATAGGCATTGATGGTAATGGTGTTTGAATCCAATGATGATTTAGAATAACCTAGATGTTTGACAAGTTTTAGTGTGAAGATATTTGGGCATGATCCATTATATAAAATTATCTACTTGAATTTATGCTTAGTGATGTAAGCTTCAATGTATGAGGAAATATTGTGTGACGGGTTGATAGGAGGGATATCATGTTTGTAAAAGATGAAGTAATGGTTACTCAAGAAAAAACTTATGATTAGCATTTGAAATTTCCATGGGTCAATGTAATTGTGACTCTTGAATTCTGAAGGAATTTTTTCAAGATGTCCTATTGAAGTGTATATCCTATGAATATCCAAGATAAATATTCAAGTAAGAGTCTTATCAATATGTTCAATGAAGTTATATATTCCTTTAGGTGTAGGTAGAGTATCCCTTGGGATAGTGATTTTATCCTTTTTAGTGGTAACTATTGGAAACAAGATTAATAAGAGATGGGGTGAATCAATTATTAAAACTTTCATTTAATTTCATTTAACCATACATGAACCATTCTATCAAGCATGTACATCTTATCAATCATAAGCATCAAAACATAAGATCGTGAAACACATGAACACAACATATACATGGGAAACCCTCAAGGGGAAGAAAAACCATTGATGAAGTAAATGGAATACAATCCTATATGAAAAACATAAATATTTAGTGAAGCACCAAATTCACATGGAGCACCAACCCCAATTAGCTCAACACTAACTTAGCTAGGCTTTAATAAGCACCCACTTGCAAAAAGGCACCAACCCCCTAGATGACTTAGCACCAACTCAACCACTTGATTGTTTGATCACCTTAAAAAACCCTTGTTTATTTTACAATATATGATCTAATTCTTTAGCTCTCCCTCACTTGAGTCCCTCTCAAATTGACCTTTTGCCTTCTTAGCTCAATTAGCCCTCTTCATGGCTTGATTAGGTGTTTTGAACTTGATCCTCATATGTATAACCTAAATTAGATATTCATGATACTTTTATGATGGTATTCATGACCTCATTCTACTCAAAAATTATCTATATCATTCGTTTATCCTCTTTGTCTCTCCCACACTTAGCATCCTCTAAGCATACATCAATAGGCCTAAACTGCCTTACTTTTATAAAAGTCACTTGATCATATCCTTCTTAGTTGGAAATATAATAAAATAGCTTAGGTTGGCCATAAATATGTATTTTCATATTAAAAAGAACATGCCTTGATCATGAATCAATTATAGGTCGGCCATACATCAATTAGTGCTTACTCCTCATTTAGGCTTATGGAGACCTTATAGGCCTTCTTAACAACACATTACCATTTGATCTTTATTAAAGCATATAAAAACACATAAAATAGTAGGGATAGGTCATAATACACTCCAATATACCTTATAAAACTTTATTTTAGGTCCACAATACCTCTTAGGTCTAACTACCACTTGAACTCTTCTTCAAATCACTGCATATAAAAGGCCTACACATATACAAACACATTGTCTTGAAAAACTGAATCATATACTCAATTTTACCTTAAAAACATGGTAAAAAAATAACATATCCAAAAACCTTATGACCTCAAGGTAATCATAAACTTCATATGATACTTCAACTCAAGGTAAACAGGGTCAAATACTTCTTTGTAAGATGTTCACTTAGAACTGCCAACTGACTCCAAAACATAATCAAGGAAAAATAAACATATGATACATGATTGAATATGTTAAAAATATTTAAATTCATGAAAATTATCTTATAACATCTTCAAAGAAACCTCAACTAATTAGATCATGAGTATTAATGAAAACTATTAGTTTTACAAATTAATCTGTTGACCTTCTCTCATAGATTCTACACAGTCATATAAGCCATTTGGATTCAATGTTTTAAGCTCTTAATCAGATTTATAATATTATAAAAATCATGGATAAATCACTCAAGACCCAAAAAATATCATCATGCATTTCAATGCATCACTCTTACATGAAAACACATTAGGAAACATCTTTTCACTTTTTCTTGATTTCCTTACTGTCTACACCACTAGGTCTATTTAGTGACAAGTGAACATGGATCACCAAATTTTTCACCTAATATTTGGAACCTATCCATAAATATTAATGAAATACAAATAAAACTCTCACATTTTTATCTTCATCCACTTAGTAACTTTGACTCAATCAACTTTATCTACTATAACAAATCTCCAAAAGATAAGCACTTTTTTGTAGGATCTTGTCATTCACATAAGAAACTAATCACACATAGAGATTGTTTGGATATTTTAATTCAACCTCCAATAACTTTTATGATCATATCAAACCATTCTGAGCTCTTTATAATACTATCTTTAATAGTGGGTCATAGTTAGGGTTTTATGAGGGTTTAGATCATCTTTCAGTCTTAATGATCATTCATTAAACTTATCTCCTCTTTATAGAAACCAATGATTATAAATTTAAGATATAATACTTCCTAATCTACCATGAACATCTTAGGTTCTCATGCAGAAGCTACACATGCCAACGAGTATTGAGAAAACCTTCTCGAATAGACAACTCTTCATTATGTGCATTTAAGAAACATTAAAACACCTTGTCAAGCCTTTTATTACAAATATTGATTTGAAAATTTATGTACATGTTTATAATAACTTTAATCACCTTTATAAATATTAATATCATCATGCATGCCATATAAATTGATCTTACTACTTCATCTAGACACAATCTTTCTTTTACTTTCTAGGTCTTAACTTGTAAATCTTGTTAGGCCTAGAATCTGACCTTGTAGCCACCTTGTAAACTTTAGATTGAAACTATCCTATGTTTCAATGTCTCTTGTGTATACTCAAGCAAACTCATACAATCACTCTTCTTCATAACTTTAATATAACTTCTTCAAAGCTACTTACATATCTTTTGAGCTCAACTGTAGCATCTTCAAAGGTTCGTACATAGATCTTCAAAGTTGACCTTTTAATAATTTTCAAGGTCATAAAAACCTCATGAAAAAACTCAAACAACCTCTCTCACATTTAAACACTATAAATTGTTCTTCAAAATATTCTCATCTTCATATCTCATTTAGAATATCTTTAGAACTATTTACACAGATCTTCGTAGCATACTGCTTCTTCTTTGAAGCTTGCTCATTTCATCATGACACCTATAAATACCATCTCACAAGGTCTATAAAAAGCATTAAAATATGCTTTATACTTATTTTAATAACTTCAAGTCTTACTTGACCAAACATCTTCACAAGAACCTTTGACATCAAATGACATTATATTGACATCAAAGAGAGTGCATGTTTATAATAACCTTTGACATCATTGAAAAAATTAAGTCTCAAAGAACAACACTCAATGAAAATGCTCAGAAATATTTCCCTTAATCAATGAAAATTTTCAAAAAAATCTCCCACTTTGTCATTGATAGAAAACATACTCAAAAAACTTTGTAAACCACTCTTGATGGCACTCATCTCCCAGACCTAGTTCTTTCCCTTTCTCATCCTTTTTGATCTTGCCTCTTATTTATTCATTTGTAATCTTTATCACTTTCTAATATTTTTTAATCTTTCTCCCCTTTTGACATTAATGACAAAGGTCTTCCATAATTATCATCTCTTTCAAAATGAACTCATATTATAGAACTAATTCAACATAGATCAAGCTCCATTAACAACTTGAATAGCCCCCCTCAAACCAAGCATCCACCATGCTTCTATTAGTAGTAGACATCAAAGATCATATACAACTATTGAAATCAAACTCTTCTCCATGTGAGCTGATACTATCTCTCAAAGATACTAGATGACACATAGTCTTTAGAAACTATGGCAACCACCTATGACAACCATTTTCAAAAACTTATCAATCAAGTCACTCTCCCAACTAATTCATCAAAATATCAACAAATAGAGTCTATGATGCATCTCAGACACAATCTATCCTTATCTACATACATATCAAAAATAAATCACTTTCTTGATAAATAAAATAGAGCTACCAAGCTCTCCCTTAAACTAAACATATCTTCTTTAAAAAAACTAAGAACTCAAGATCACATACCTTTCTTAACATGACTGAAAAAGATACCAAACTCTTGACCATACACATGGCTATCCCATTCTTGATACCAACTATACAAATAGAGACTCCCCCTTGGTCTTCACAAATCAGACTAAACTATACAAACATAAATCAAAATCTTACCTCTTATATACCAATCATCTACATTTTATCTTTAGAGCATATTTGATTTCAAATTTATGCTTTTGCTGATAGAAGAATGTCTCCATGAAGCTTAATGAAGCCACCCCTTTTTTATATGAAACTAAAACAATATGAAATTAGGAGATTCATAAATCTCCATATCTTTAGAAGATTGATTATTTTTTAGTATCCTTTTGGACTTGATTATCTCTATAGGCTTGAACTTTTCATCATCCACCTTGTCATCCTTATTATTTTCTTTGATTGCCTTATCAACACATGCAGATAACAAGTATTCTTGACATTCCATCACTTTTGATTTATGCTCTACAATAGAAAATATCCCACCTTGGTTTATGAGTTGATCTTGACTCACCTTATCATTCTTTTTTTTAATCAATTCTTCATTCTTACCAATTTGATCAATCATATGAGAACCAATACCTCTTTTATCTCCTGACATGTGACTTGAACAACCACAATCTATACTCTAAGATATCATAGACTCTTCTTCTTTAGTATTTTTCTCCATCTTTACCTTATCTACAAAGTCTAACTTCTTGATCCATTTCTTAGTGGTAGGACTATGCACCTTCTTGTCTTGATTGGATGACCTTCTAACTCCGCTAGGACAAAATCTTTTAATATGTTATACATTATGATAACTATAAAAAACCACCTTATACGTACCATTTGTCTGATGATGAATATGATCTCCCTTTGACCAATTGCTTCTTATTTCATAGTTTCATGAGTACTCATTCTTGGAAGGTATTGTACATTCTCTTGCTCTATAACCAAACTGATTGTATGAAAAATAGTAACCATTAAAATAACTAGCATACTTTGTAGCATTAGGCTATCTGATAGGTCTTTTCATTTTGACCTTATTGTCTTTAAGAGTCTTATTTTCAACTTGAGGTTCCTTCTTTTGATCTTCTTTGAATTCAAGACTAGTCTTGTCACTTGCAAACTTTAGACTACTTAGGATATCATCTAGAGCCCCAGTGCTCTTTTCAAACTTCACATATCTCCTCACCTTGTTAGATGCTTGATATAACTTATATTTTATATATTTCATCTCCATTTCATATTTGTTATAATCTTCCTCTTTATCCTTTATCCTTACTACCGTAATCTCTATCTGGGTTTCAACTTGTTGGATGGTCTCTTCATACTCCTTGGAAGTGTTGATCAACCTTTCTTCAAATACTCAAATCTGCTCCCCATAGTCCTAAATTAATGACTTCAATTTTTGATTATTTTTCTTCATGAGCTTCAACTCTTCTAGGGTACCCATGACCTCTACTTCAAGATACACTTTAGCTTCTTCATTGTCATAGTATACTTATTCATTTGATTCTACATTAATAATAAGGTATTTCCTATTTGAACAACCCTCATTTTATGACTCTATACCTATGAAAAAAGTTTCGTTGTTTTCATAATCAGACTCATTCCTATCATCATCACTGTCAGGTGTGTCTAAATCACTTACATCAAATGAGTTGTATTTTTTGGTTATAAACTCTTCTTATTCTAAATGATCCTTTCCTTCCTTATTCTTGAAGTCTCTCTTATTATTGTCATAATTATAGGCCTTTTTATCATATTCATGAGATTCATCATGTTATTCATTATGCTCAAATACATCCTTGTTAGGACACTTGGTTTTAAAGTGGCCAATCTTTCTATAGTTGAAACATTTAAAGGGTAACTTACCCTTGTAATTTCTTGAGCAAAACCTCAACTTCCTAACAAACATAGTTATGAATTCATCATCATCAATATCTAAACATACATCATCTTTGTATTTCTTGGACTTTTAATTATTTTCAACCTTGAAATTTAATTTTTTATTGAGGTGTCTTCCTTCATTTGATCTCATCTCATAGGCGGTCAAGATGCCATGAAGCCTATCCATCTCTAGCTTGTCCAGATCTTACATCTCTTATATTGTAAACACCTTAGATTCAAACTTAGGAGTTAGTGATCTCAATACCTTTGAACAAGATTATAATCTTTAACTTATTATCCCAATCCTGTTATTATATTGACAACTTCATCAAACCTCAATAGGTAGGATGTAATAGTTTCATCTTCAGGCTTTCAAACTATTTTCTTTGGGTCTACAACTTAGCCATCTTCACCTTGGTGTCTCCTTCATAGATGGTCTTCAATTTTTACAATATGTCTTTGGATGAAACATAATGCATTACTTTTACAATCTCTACTTCCGATAGGCCACACAGAATGGCATTCGTTGGCTTGGAGTTATTTTCACTAGCCTTCTTACCTGCTACATATGTTTATGGAATTGGAGGTGAAATATAACAATCCATAACTGATTGTCAATTATCATGTCCTTGTGACATCAAATATATCTTAATTCTAATATTATAAAATGCATAATTAGATATATTTAACAACATAGATTTACTGGTAGAGAAACTACCTTGAATTTGCTAACTAATCATCCTTGCTTCTTAGGATCTCTTTTAGGCTATCATGCCTATTCCAAAGGACCTGCTATAATAAAAATTATTGGAAACAAGATGACTAAGAGGGGAGGATGAATTAGTCATCAAAAAAAATTCATTCAATTCCACTTAACCATACATTAACCATTCTATCAATCATGTACATCTTAACAAGCATAAACATCAAAATATAAGAGCATGAAACACATGAACACAACATATACATAGGAAAACCTCTAAGGGAATTAAACCCATTGATGAAGTAAATTGAATATATTAATATAAGACAAACACTAATATTTAGTGAAACACTAACTTCACATGGAGTACTAATCTTGAGTAGCTCAACACTAACTCAACTAGGCTTTAACAAGCACCCACTTGAAAGAAGGCACCAACCCACTAGATGACTCAGCACCAAATCAGCCACCCAATTTTTTGATCACCTTCAAAAAATATTGTTTATTTTATAATAGATGATGATCTACTCTTTCAGTTCTTCACTCACTTTATTACCTCTCAAGCTGACCTTCAACCTTCTCTACTCAACTAGCCCTCTTCATGGTTTGATTAGGTCTTCTAACATTGATCCTCATATGTAAAACCTTTATTAGATATTTATGATACTTTTTTGATGATCTGAATGACTTATTTCTACTCATAAATGATATATATTATTTGATTATCCTTTCTTTCTCACTCACACTTAGCATCCTCTTAGCATACATCAATAGGCCTAAATTGCCTTGCTTTTATACAAGTCACTTGATCATATCCTTTTTAGTTGGCCACTTATTAAAATCACTTAGGTCAACCATGAATAGGTATTTGCCTATTAAAAATAACATTCCTTAATCATGAATCAATCAATACAATAGGTCAGCCATACATCAGTTAGTCCTTACTCATCTTTTAGGCTTATGGAGACCTAATAGGCCTTCTTAACAACACATTACCCTTTGATATTTATTGAAGAATTTATAAACACTTCACACAAAAAGAATAGGTCATAAACCAATCCAATATAATTTATCAAACTTTACTTTAATTCTATAATACCTTTTAGGTCCAACTACCAGTTGAACCCTTCAAATCATTGCATATAAAAGCCCTGTGCATATACAAAAACTTTGTCTTGAATAACTGAGACATATACTCAATTTTTATAAATAACCATGGAAAAAAATTACATATCCAAAAACATAATGACCTAAAATTAATCACAAACTTCATCTGGTGCTTCAACTTAGGGTAAATATTCTCAAATACTTCTCTACAAGATGTTCACTTAGAACTACCAACTGACTTCAAAATACAGTCAAAGAAACATAAACATATAACACATGATTGAATAAATTAAAGGGATATAAATTCATGAATAAGATATTATAATATACTTAAAATAACCTCAACTAATTAGATCATGATCTCTAATAAAATATATTGGTTTTACAAACCAATCTATTGATCTTCTCTCTCATAGATTCTACATAATCAGATAAGCCATTTTGGATTTAATGTTTCAACATATTAATAAGACTTCGAAGCTTATGAAAATAATGGATAAATAATTCAAGACCCAAACAATATCATCATAATTTCAATTCATCACTCTTATATGAAAATATATTAGGAAACATCTTTTCACTTTTCCCTGATTTCCTTACTATCTTCACCACTAGGTTTGTTCAATAGATAGCCAACTTAGATCACCAAATTTGATTAATTGAGATCTATAACCTACCTATAAATATTAATGAACAACAACTAAAAGTCTCACACTTTTATATTCATCTACTTAACAACTTTGACTTTTTCAAGTGTATCTGCTACAATAAATATCTAAAAGACAAGAACTTTTTGATAGGATATTCTCACTCACCTGAGAAAATAATCACACTTTGAAATTATTGGGAGAGTTTAATTCAACCTCCAATCACTTTTTTTATCATATCAAACCATTCTGAGCTCTTTAGAATAATATATTTAATATCAGGTCATAGTTAGGGTTTTATGAGGGTTTAGATAATGTTTAAGTATTAACGATCATTCATAAAACTTAACTCCTATTTATAGAAACCAATGATTGTAAATTTTATATATACCCTTACTCATATAAAATTAATATATTATGCTCTCATGTAGAAGAATCCAATGCCAATGAACACTGAGAAAACTTTATTGGGTAGACAACTCCTCATTTTATGCACTTGAGAAACCTTGAAACAACTTTTTGAGATTTTATTGAAATAAAATTGATCTAAAACTTCATACACATAATTAAAAAAACCTAACTCACCTCTATCAATATTCACCTACTTATACCATAGAAAATGATCCTATTACTTCATCTAACCATGATCTTTCTTTTTCTTTCTAGGTCTTGACTTGCAAGTATTATTAGGCCTAGAAAATGACCTTATAGCTAACCTGTAATATTCAACTTGAAAATCTCCTATGTTTCAATGTCTCTTGTGTATTCTCAAGCAATCTCATACACTCACTCTTCTTCAGAACTTCAATAGAACTTATTCAGAGCTACTTAGAAATCATCAAAGCTCGACTGTAGAATCTTCAGAGATGCATACATAGTATTTGGAGCTGACCTTTTAATAATTTGTAAGGTCCTCAACACCTCATGTAAAAACTCAAAAAACCTCTCTCATGCTCAAACATTTTCAAGTGTTCTTCAAAGCATTCTCATTTTCATAGCTCATTTAGAGCATCTTTGGAATTGTTTACACATATCTTTAGAGCATACTGCTTCTTCTTTGGAGCTCTATCATTTCATCATGCTACCTAAAAATACCATCTCACAAGGTCTAGACAAAGCATTACAAGATGATTTATACTTGTTGTACTAACCTCAGGGCTTACTTGACCAAGCATCTTCACAAGAACCTTTGACATCAAATGACATTAGATTGACATCAATGAAAGAACCATGAATCTTTATAAGAACCTTTGATGTCAATGACAACATTAAATATCAAATTTAAATAATCAATGATAATGCTCAAAAATATCTTCCTTAATCAATTATAATATTAAAAAATAACTATGAAATCATAGGCTTTGCCCTTGATGGTGGCAACATGGTGATCTATGATGTGACCAATGATTGAATCATAATATTAATTGGAATTATAGTAGTTGACATGGCTAGTTTGGGATATATGACCTTGATATTATGGAGGATAATTTTGATCATGTTTATGAAATGGATCCTTTTATATCTCCATCTTTTGGTTTTTTGATGTAGGTGCATTCTTGTCTAATTCAATATCCTTACACTCAAAAATATCTTGCTCATAATTTTGAGTTTCATGCATCAAGTATTTGAACGGTCCTTGATATTATGGAACCCATAATTCTCATTTTATTTATATGGTTTGGTCTATGGCTATACAATAATGTTCATGACATCTAGTTTATAGAAGACACCTTCAAAGGGTTTTCCTAGATAAGTGTATTTTATTTATTCAAAATTTTGTTTGGGATGGAACCAAGTAATGGTGATGTTGGATGTGTTATAAACAAATTGAATGTGTTTTGAATATATAAAACCATCATCAACCACATTTTTTTCTTGTCAAGTAATTTAGGTTTTTTAGATTGTGAGTGGTTTTTATTTATTTTTGGGTCTCTAGAAAATAGTTTCACCAACATTATGGGGACAAAAGTCTTATAAAATTGAAAAAAACTCACTTATTTCATCAAAGATAATGTTACAATTAACTTTGAGATGGAATTGCATTTCCTGGTTGAGATTAGCCATAAATATTTTCACCAATAGTTTTTCGAGGATTGAATATGGGAATCTACTTTCTAAGCCCCTCCATCATTGTAAGAATGAGGAGAAAATATCAAATTTTATTTTTTTATGTTTCCAATATACATCATGGTAATTTAGTATTCATTTTTTTAGGATACATGTCACATAAACCATTTAGATAAGTCTATGATTTTGGTTATGGATCCCTTTGGTATCTACATAAACCATTCTAGTGCTTGGTGTATGTAGTGGGCTAGGATCAACTTACAACTATCGTATCTTAAAATATCTAGACTCAAAGAAAGTTAATCAAAGATATCAAAATAATACTTAATGATTTAGGATGTGACCAAATGGATATGGAAACCTAGAAAGAGAAACATCTATAACACAATTTCAAAGAACTAGGTTCCTAAGCCTTTAGGCTAATAACACAATGAAGTAGCTCTAACTAGATATTTATTTATAAGGAGTATAATATTTATAAAATAAATGTAAGTAAGGGGTCAGGTTGATAAACATATTAGAATGGGTAAGGAGATATGGTAATAAAATGAGGGCCTATGATACCTAAAGTGGATAGATGACAAGTTCAAGCAATCCTATAAACAAGGAGATATGCATTAATTAACCAATAAATTATGCACCTTATATATATTAAATGAAATATATAGGGTGATAATATACTTACCTTGAAGAGGACATGGTGAGCCTTAATCTCCCCTTTGACTAATGGTTCCTTGTATGAGATTGTTGTGGTTGTAAGGATCTCAAATGCTAAATCAAGATTTAGGATAAAATGACTCCTAATTCATCCAAGACTCCACAAGACAAAATTTAGTTTAAGACAAGATCCTAAGAAATAACTCCTCGAAATATATATCTAGGGAAGAAGTGTGAGTAATAAAAATAAAAAATTAATGTCTCTCTCTATCGGAGTGAAATGATACATGTATTTTGTATTGGTCAATGATCCTAATCCATCCAAAAAGTTAAGAAGATGTTATCAGACATCTCGATATAATTCAGAATGGGTTTACTAAACATGAAATCTATCAATGAGACTAATATAGTTGTATATATTATGCTGACACATTTGAAACTACATTGATTAGGTTGATGTAGTAAAGAAGAGACATGTGTAAAATAAGACTACATTAGACTGACTGATGTAGTAGGAAATATACATCTTGATATAGATTGAGGGTGTAATATGGAAGGAGATAACATAGGGGATCAAGTTTTGGGAAGCTACAATGGATATAAGAATGATGTATAGGAACCAATATCTCTTGAAAAGCACCAAATACCTGCTCAACCCTTTCCTAGTGCACCCTTTAAGGTGTGGATTAGGGAGAATGAAAATCAATAGGTTGATGAAATATAAATATTTAATAAATGTAAGAGTGAAAATTATTGTGTATGTATATGCCCCACCTGAAGCTTATCACATGTCAAAATAATGAAACATGGAATGGTACTTTCAAATAATATAACAACACAATAATTAAGCTATCTAAATGTAGTAAAAATTAGAAAATAATGAAAATAAATAAAATATAAATACATGCCTTCAATTACCTTGTTACTATGAAAAAGATGTTACATGTGTAGTAAGGGATGAGAGGTGCCAAGTGTGTCAAACAAGAAGTAGACCTGAAAATTAAGATAAATTTCAAAAGTTTGAAAAAAATATTATGTTAGAACATAAAAATTATATATATCACCAGGATTATAAGTATTATTTTGGTTTGTGGAAAAGGAATTATGGAAATAAATTTATGAAAAAAATACATAATCTCTCAATAAATAACTGAAGGTTGAAAAAAATGAAATGTTTACTATAAAAGGGTAAAAATTTATTCATTTGCCCATTTTTTAATTTTTGGACATGTGTATCCAAATTTAGAATTTTGAGAGATGATGGATTGTAGATGATGAATCAGATGAGATGGTGGATGCATCATAGCTGTGGTTGGCACTATACATATATAATGCACTAATTATTAATTTTAAATGTTTTGGATTAAAATGAACTAAGTTAGGAAAAGTAAGGGTTGGGGAAAATCCATGTAACATAATTAACCCAAAAATCATATGAATAGAGTATAAAATAGGTTAGGTAATGGGTAGGTCATATAAAGTCAACAATTAGGGTAATAAAATTTAGTAAGGCCATGGGAAAAATCACTACACTATTTGAACAATATCAACCAAGCTAATGTAGTTGAAAAATAGTGGGGGAAAATCATGAGCAATACTATAAGAATTGGAAAATGTAGTTGATAAGGATGATAACTAATGACATATGGTGTGACCGATGCAATAGGAAAATATCCAAGATGGATGATGTCGTATGGCATGGATGATGGAAAAAAGAAAATAACCTTTGTTGATGCAGATCAGAAAGTGGTTGATGGCATATAAAATAAGATAAGGATGGCTGATGTCATATATCTTGATTGATGTTATAGAGTTTAAGAAAGGATAATGTCATAGAGCATGGCTGATATAGTAAAGAATGCAAGAAAATTGATATAGTTGTAGACATGGTTGATGGAGTAAAAAATAGTAAGGGATAGTTGATGCATATTATACATGGATGATGAAGTAGTTAATTTGAAAAAAAAATTAATTTTTCTTTTTTGTTTATTTTTAGTATTTTTTTCAAATTTTTGATAGAGACCTAATCTATGATTTTTTGGGAATTATCACAAACATCAGAGAATATGAAGGTTATTAGATGCAATATGGTTATCATATTTTTTTAGATAGCCAATCTACAGTGGATCAGGTGTAGATGAGTGTCCTTGAGTTTGATGAGATCAACGAGATGCATTGGATTATAATGAGCATTGAGTTAGTGGACATGTTCTTAGGATCATGGGAAATATTGATGGATACCTTCTGGTGGGTGGTGGATGGGGACATGATTGAGGTGTCCATCACCTTGGAGGATGTTCAGGTGATTTTGGGTTTGCCAATTCTAAGCACACTAGTGGTGTGTGATACCCATAAGTTGGTTGATGATAGGATATCCTTTTCTATGTGGACACTGGGCTTCGAGAGGTAAGACTAGTGAGGGTTGGTCATACATTTTTTTAATGTGTATATATCCACCATTCTGGATATCTAGATGGATTTGATTAAAATTATAACAACTTGATTGATCTATCATAAGTAATATGAGAGAGTAAATTTATATATTATAGGCCCATGTTTCTCTATGTTAGATCATGGCACTTTGTAAAATTTAGGTTATGTTATTTAGGTGTAGCTAGTGCATGATGTTTTATGGTATTTTTACTAGAGGCTCGTAGATGATTGGGCCTCTTATTATTTCTAAGAGATCAATTTATGAGAAGTTCCAAATGTAAAAAATGAAATTTTTTACCCATTTCTTGGATGATGCCCTATAATAGGTGTGGATGTGGAAAATTCACCATGTGGTGATGACCATATCACATACACATGTATTTTAGACAATTCAATGTGATGATTTTTTTCTGTCAGTTGTACCATGGGACTGTGGATGTATGGTCATCATGGACAACCATTATGTAAGTGTAAAAATAATAGAGGATCGCATGAAAATAACCTTGGTGAGTAGAGCCTCATTCATGTGATACGGTACCTATTTAGTTTAGATTTCTACACCAAGTGACTCCACTAGTGGTCCCAACATATTAGGCCTACCACTTAATGGAGTGGTGCAATGTATGAGGTAGAAAGGTAACTTCTAAGGTACTCATTATATGGCCTCATCATCCTAAGATGCTGAGATAGTGGAAAATATGATAACTAAGAGGATATATGGTAGTGGTGTAGTAATAGTAGTAACTGTTACCACAACCATATATAAAATATAAAGGGGATCATGTTGCATAACTAGCACCTAGATGGAAGATTTTATGGTGAGTACATCGTAGGCCACAACATGATCATATAATTCAACCAAGGATATCTAGGCTTTATGCCACCTTAGATACATAAAAAAAAAGAGGTGATAGGAAAAAAATTAGATAGTACCAATGTGGGTGCGTGAATGTGTATTTCTGATTACTTTCATTTACTTGGAGATAGAGATACATGTTAGATACTAGTGATAGATGTATACTAGTCAAATATTGGGATATATGTGATATGATGTCATTATGGTTTGTGTTTTAAATATGTCATGGTATAGGATTCATAGTGAAGGACCATGGTGGTGATTACACCTAATAATATTTTAGATGATGTTCTTCCACAACATGATACTACATAAATGAAAGATTGTATGGTTCCTTATACCTTGCCATATGTAGGTTAGTTTATATTAGTCAGGGAGGATACCTAAGAATTATGTATATGGAAAATACATGGGGATTAGGTTATATTATCTCTAGGGTTAAGGCAAAGATAAATTTAGGCATGGTAGGCACTAGCTCATGAGAGATCTACCCATCTGAATATAAAAGGGAAGATGGTGAAAATACAAGCCTAGGTGGTTAATTTATAGGGGTAGATTTAGGGTTCATAGTCACATGTGAAGAATATTTAAAGGAGTATTTAGAGAGGATATTATGTATAGGTTTCTATGGGTAGTAAATGACGTCTTCCACTAGATGGATAGGGTGGACCATAGCCTTAGATCTGATTTTGTACTATAATGTATAATTTTATATAATGATGTATAAATTTGATTACATACATACATACATACATACATACATACATACATACATACATATATATATATATATACATATATAGATATATATATATGTATATATATGTGTATATATATATATGTATATGTATATATATATGTATATATATATGTATATGTATATGTATATATATTTATGTATATATATATGTATATATATATATATATATATATACATACACACACACACACACACACACACACACACACACACACACACACACACACACACACACACACACACACACACACAAACACACACACACACACACACACACACACACACACACACACACACATATATATATGTATACACACACACACACACACACACACACACACACACACACACACACACACACACACACACACACACACACACACACACATACACACACACACACACACACACACACACACATATATATATATATATAGACACACACACACACACACACACACACACACACACACACACACACACACACACACACACACACACACACACACACACACACACACACACACACACACAAAATTTTATTGTATGATTAATGTCATGTTATTTATGTATGTATTTTATTTATACCATGTGTGTATATTAGTTCAAATGATTATGGAAAAATGTATAATGTATGATGTATGTGTGATTGTTTCTAGAAAATGTGAACAAATGCATGGTATAAAAGAATAAAAATGTAAAATTATAAATAAAAATAGATGTCAAATACAACAACAAAAACATGTAAAATGAGAAAATTAATGTAAAACACACCATAAAATATGATATATTTAACACCTTGAAGTAAATGAATGACCAAAGTAAACAAAGACATAAGTAAAATATCAATTAATGAAAGAAGTAAAAAACAAATATATGTAAAATATAAGTGAATGAAATAAATTCAAAACAAAGATATTTAAATCAAAGAATGGTTCAAAAAGGTGATACAAACATATGGAGTTGAACATGGGTGATTAAAAGCAATAGGAATCTCTAAGGAATGGAAATGCTAACTTAACGCTTGTGCTAGTATGTATGTAGGAAATTATGGAAATGTTATCGTGTAAAAGTGTTTGTGAGGAAAGTCTGAGTTTCTTATACTACAACTTGAAAACAAAGCTAAAGGCATAAATAGGAAGTGTGATCTAGGATTAGGGAAATGTGATATCTATCAAGGGGAAAATTAGGGATAATATGATGTGAGGAACCACATGGGTGATGTGTAAATTTTTATCATAAATGAGATATATTAAACAAGTGATAAAATGTAAATTTGTTTAACATCAAGGACCTAAGACACTTCCAACTAGTGAATACGAAGCTTTGGCTAACAAGTGAAGTAAAAATATCATCCCACAAAAGTTATATGCATGAAAATTAAAATGGTCATTACTTCCTACGATGTGTTCCCCATTCCTCATGACCTCTTATAGAGCCATCGGTATTTTGTGAATATTGAGTACTTATGTGAGAAAGTAGGTGTCACTATAAGTATATGATATAATGAGACCCCCTATCTAAGTCTACTAGCCTTTCACACCCCAAAGGACCTTAGCTCTATTATGAGGCCAACTGTGAGTTTGATATTTGAATAGATTAGGAGATGTGCCCAAGATCATGTATTTTAGTGTGATCTAATTTTAAGAGTTTATTTCTCTTTTAATTTTATTTTTCTGTTTGTTATGATATTTCTTCTAACTCTTTTGGATTTTGTTATTCCTCCTCCATATGGATTCATAAAACTAATCATAGATGAAAGTAGGTAACTAATACAAGATATATTACACTTGGCCAATAGAGAGATAAACTTAAGAACTTGGTGTCTAAGGACTCATAGACTTTCCAATAAGTAAGAGTGCAATCTCAAAACTGACACATGTGTGCCTCATATGAAAGGAAATAAGGAAAATATGGGGATCGATAAATATCCAACCATGTAATAAGTGCTATAATGATGAGATTTCTTGTATATGATAACAAGGAGGGGAAATAATGCTCCAAAATGGGTGGAGATATGCTATGATAGTCATGGAATTGATGGATCCATAGTAACCTACAACGGGTATACCAAAATCATCAATTAAAGTAAGTATTCATCCCAAAAGAGGGGGAAATTAAATGGTCATTCAAAAATAGGGGGAATGTAAATAGTAATACAAAAATAGGGAGAATATAAATAAGGGACAAATAATAAGAAATAGAATAAGTCAAAAATGAGCAAGCCAAGAGCCAAATTAGTCATAAAGACTACACACCTATAAGTTTGAAGTACCAAAGGAGCAACCTTGGAGCTCGATTTGCCAAGTTAAAAGCTAGTTCATTTTTGTACTTGTTTTGCACATATTACATGATTCACACATAGGCCCACACAAAGGGAAGAACTACAATAGTATAAGGATCTTTTTAGAGTATTATCTATGTAGGTAGTTGTCATTGATAGAGGGGTATTTGGGGTCAGCTCAACACCATGTGCCCACTAACCCAATTTCCCCCTAGGTCACTACGAAGATCAAGAACTAGGGTTTTGAAATTTCATGAGGATTGTTAATCCATGATCTATATTTTAATGCTCCAGAGTGAAGGGGAGGGAAAATATTGAAGCATCTAGGTGGTCACATCCTTTTCTAGTAGCTATTCCATATAAGACAACTACTTTAGGTTTAGACAGTAGCATTGACATAATCATCCTATGATGATACTAGTGTTTTTGATTCTAGAAGCACACAATCCAAAATCTAACAATGATTCCATAATTATATTTTAGTCTACTTCCTACCTATTCTAGATCCAAAACTATGTTAGCATCAAAACTAATTAAATAAATTATTTCTTTATCATTTACATACTTAACATAGTTGTACTTACAATTTTTAGCCTGTCTAAATTAAGAAATTTAGTGTATGTTTATATTTGAATTTAGCACCCTATTATCCTATTGTAGATATGATCATCACCATTGTGCATTATCATTTCTATATTATTAACACTATATACTAAATAAGGATAATCCTTATCTCCGAATTTAAGGTTAAAGATTTGGTGAACCTAATCATTGAACATCAAGTCCTAGGTCAATTAGGGTTTTCTAATTTTTTTGTTGCTAAGCCCTGATTGCTATAATTTTGAAATCATGTTTGCTATGGATATCTTTATAAATTATTTCATGGTATAATACCTTATGATATCTATGGTTTAATACATTATTTTCCTTGTCAAACTATTAAGAGAATTTGTGTCAATCAAGAGTGTTTTTAAGTAGAAACCACACTTAATATCACTTCAAAATTATTTTTGAAATGCTATACAATCAATATCTAGACACCAACATGCATGATATCAGCCATTTATTCTACCTAAGTTTTACTCGAATGATAACTACCATCCCTCACCCATTGTTTTACTAAGGCTTATATTAGATTCTATGGTTCATGATGTTACTACTCATAAAGGTAAGGTTTCTCAATCCATCACACCACCTATTAATATATAGTAGGTGGCTCTTGAACCTAATCATGTAATAAAATACAAGGGATAGAACATTATTTACCAATTGAGAAATACACATGCTAAAATTTCAATACTTGAGCTCCTAAAGCAATCTAATGTTTATAACAATATCCTATATGAACATGCATGAAATAGGGGAGGCAAGTACAATGGATCCTTTATCTCTAGATTTCAATAAGGCACTAAATACTAAGTTACACATCAATGCATATCAAGAGCAAGAACCAATACTAAAGGAGCCAATATAACCACAAGAACACCTACCATTTGAGCTTCCTTTATTGGTCAATACTAAGTAGAATTATGGCCATGTTTTAGATTACTATGATAGTGATAATGTTACCACTTATGATATGACATATGAGAAAATGAAAAAAATTAAAATTTGATCCACTCAATCACTTGTCACACAACCTATTCGAACCTATAGGTCCTCGCACATGTAAACTAAATCCACTTGTACATAATATAAAATGAATCTAGATAAGAGAAACAAAACATTAGAAGACAAGCATGTAAATGCTTATTACTTGATACATTCCTCTTGGTTAAAAACATTTAGTCAATTATACAAGGGTCAAATAAAAGTACATCATGTGAATAATGTGGAGCCTTCTCAAAAGGCTACACACTAAATAATATAGATCAAAACACAACATGATACTATATAAAACATATTATCTTTGTTATTTGAACATAAAATGATTTATTTACCTTCTTCCAAAAATATTTTATGTAGTATACTTCTAGCTATATAAGATAAGGTACTATATTGTAAATATCATTAGATCATCAACGATAATACCAATCAATGTCAGGAATTGAAGGCCCTGGCTTAGAAAAATGAGAATGAAGGATGCATACACATCTTGTTTGACATAAGAAAAAGGCAAAATCCTTCACATCTTTTAGAAAATATTTATCTCTCAAAATGATCAAAGTATGAATATTTAACTATTACTGCAAATATTTATGGGGTATATTTCCACCATCTCTAGTTTAATATTAACAAGTGGGATACGACTTGTGGCACCACATTTCTTATACAATTGGGGAATAATGCAGATAAACTAATATAATCTCCATTAATTCCATAATACTAAGGATATTTTTTGTTACCTATAGCCTATGGCTCATGTGTGGAATCTTCCACCATATGGATATTAGAACCAATAGACTTCAATCTCTTATTAGACTTGGATTTACCTTGATCAATCCAGAATTTGCTCTACTAGATATCCAAATCAGTTTATGTTTCAACTCAACATAGCATAAGACTTAGCTCGATATGCAACTCAAAAAATCAAATCCTGAGTTGGAAAATTTATAATTTAAAAAAAAAAAAAACATTAAACATTTATATATAATCTTTCCCATGTAACCTTCTAAAGTCTTTGGTTGATCGAGTGGTTAGTATAATATTTTATAGGTTTTGAGTTGTGATAATTTTCCCCATGAAACCTTAAATAGGTAAAGGTTAGTTTTTAAAAAAAACAATTGAAATTTAATAAACATTCATTTATAGTTTTTCTCATGTAAACTTTTAAAGTCTTCAACTAATAGAGTGGTTAGTGTGATATTGTAAAGGTTTTCAGTTGTGATAAATTTCAAAGGTTGATCCCCTCACAACACAAAAAACATCATTTTTACTTTCCTCTTTTTAAGAGGAGGTTAATGGGTCTTTGATAAAATTTAAGGTGTCCTTTTAATTGGATAAAACTCAAGGCATCCTTTTATTTTCCTCTTTTTAAGAGGAGGTGGGTCTTGGATAAAATTTATTTTAACAAAAAAATGAAGGGATTTTTAGGTCGATGGGCCTTTGATAAAATTTAAAGCATCCTTTTACTCTCCTTATTTTAAGAGGAGGTTGATGGGTCTTGGATAAACTTTATTTTAAGAAAAAAATTAAGGGGTTTATAAGCAAGGGGATGGGCCTTTAATGTTTTTGAATAAACATGGTAGAAAACATTCTCTATGCCTTTCTAGTTTTAAAGGAGTCATTCAATTTTACATTAGAGAGGATTGTTTCACAAGTGAAGGCAAATGTATTTTTTATTCAAGGGAACATTTCTTGTTTTGGGCACATATCTTACTTTCCATCTTGTTTTTTTAAGATGGAGGGTAAGGTCTAGTTTGGTAGGAGGTCAGACCCTTTCATAGGAAAAACATTATTTACTATTCTCACCTTCATTCTTAGAGGTCACCTTTTGTTTTATTTATACCTTATCGGCACACTTGCCATCACACGTTGTACTCCACTTGTACTCATGAACATATTTTTAGTGGTAATCAACATTTATGCTAGGGGCTTAATTTTTTGTTTTCATCTATCTATTTTTTACCTTTATTATTTTTTCATGTCTCTGAGTATGGATTCCCATATTTGTAAACCCCTCAATTATTCCAACTACTCCACATGAGAAACATAATTTCATATTCACTTAAAGATGAAAGGATTATGGAGAGTTGTGCTAATTGACTTTCCTAACTTTATAGATGATAAAGATATTGGGTGGCTTGCATATTTACAAAATGAGGCACTTTATTTCATTTGCCTCTATGTTTTTGATAGTTTTCTGTCTCGTATTTTACATGTCATGTCACCTAAGGAAGCTTGGGACACTATTTCATCATTTTTTTATGAGGTCACTTCACTTCCAATAGTTCCTCTTTCTTCTCCTCCCTCTCGTAGTGAGGAAATTTTTTTCAGTGACATTATTGATGTTTTTCCACTATATTCTCCTTTTTACAAGGGTATAATTCTTGACAGTGATATGCATGAGGAACCTATGGCATGTTATCCTATGATTGGTTCTTATCTACATTCATTTGTTAGTGATGACTTGTTTAATGTGGATGAGATGTTTTTACCACATCTTCCTACTACTCATGCTATAAATTTATTTATTGGTGGTCACTTGGATGAGGTATATACACATCCTACACATACTAATGTAAATTTTGACTCTATGATTATTGCTCCTATTCTTGATTATGGTTTGATTATTGATAATAACCTACCAGACCCTGAGTAACCTATTGATCTAATGGCCTATTTTATACCACTTCAGGTGTAGACACTATTTTATTGATTATATAACACCTTACCCTTGTACATATAGAAAACTTAAACCTTGCATATTTATCTTAGTTATAGACCTTTCTCTCTTTCCAAAGTCTCACATTTTCTCTATCTTGTGCCCCTTGGCCTATCTATTAGTTTGACCAGTCTTATGTTGATGGCCCAAACCTTCTAACTTGACCAGAATGTTTCAAACTTACTTATCTTACACCTATATAAATTCTAAGTTTGTATTTGCTTTACTGATCCTTAGACATTAATGTCTGGGATAGATAACTATGTCAATACTAGTGACCTAACCCAATGCAAGTATCATGTGCCTTAAAGTCATCCAGTTTGTAAATAAAACATATCTTAATGGTCAGCCTAAGTGATTTAATACAAGTTACTTATCCAAAGGGATTGATATAAATATAATATCAATCCTCATTTATTCCTCACTTGGGGAAAACCCATAAAAACCTAGCATTCAGACAAATGAGCATTGAATTGAATAAAGCTTCCATATTTATTCTTATTTCCATATCAATCATAGGGATTGTACATCTACATGTATGAAGTACCGAAGGAGCAACCCAAGAGCCTGATTTACCAAGTTACAAGCTAGATCACTTTTGTACTTTTTATGAGGTCACTTCACCTCCAACAATTCCTCTTCATTCTCCTCCCTCTTGTAGTGAAGAATTTTTTGTTGGTGACATAATCAATGTTTCTCCACTGTATTCTCCTTTTTGCAAGGGTATAATTTTTTATGGTGATATGCATGAAGAAACTTTAGCATATTATCCTATGATTAGTTCTTCTCCACATTCATTTGTTAGTGATGATTTATTTATTGAGGATGAGATACTTTTACCACATCTTCTTACTGCTCATGCTACAATTTGTTTATTGGTAGTCACTTGGATGAGATATCTACACCTCCTCCACATACTAATGCACATTTTGAGTCTATGATTATTCCTCCTATTCTTTATTCTAGTTTGATTATTGATAGTACCCTACCATACCCTGAGCAACCTATTGATCATATGCCCTATTTTATATCACTTCAGGTGTAAACACTATTTTATGGATTATATAACACCTCAGTCTTGTACACTTAGAAAACTCAAACTTTGTCTATTAATCTTAGTTATAGACCTTTTCCATTTTTCCAAAGTCTTGCATCTACTCTAACTTGTGCCCCTTGGACTATCTATTAGTCTAACCAGTCTTATGTTGATGGCCTAGACCTTCTATATTGACCATAATATTTAAAACCTTCTTATATTACACCTTTATAAGATCTAAGTTTGTACTTTCTTTTTTCTCTTGAGACACTAATGTTTAGGACACACACCTACATCGATGCTAGTGACCTAACTTGATGCAAGTGTCTAGTGCCCTAAAGCCATCCAATTTGAAAATAAAACATATCCTAATGGTCAACCTAAATGATTTAATGCAAGTTACTTCTCCAAAGGGATTAATATAAATACAATATCAATCCTCTTTCATTCCTCACTTGGGGAAACCTACAAAACTAGCATTCAGACAAAAAAATATTAAATTGAAAAGAGATTATCTATTTATTCTTATTTACATATCAGTCATAAGGACTACACATCTATAGGTCTAATGTATCGAAGGAGAAATCCAAGAGCCCGATTTGCCGAGTTACAAGCTAGATCATTTTTGTACTTATTTTGTACATATTGCATGATCACATACAAGCTAAAACATAGGGGAGAACTAAATTAGTCTAAAGCCCTCTTAAGAGTATCATATATGGAGGTAGTGTTCATTGATAGAGGGATTTTTGGGATTAGCTCAACATTGTGTGCCTAATCACCCATTTCCCCTAAGGTCACTATGAATATGAAGAACTAGAGTTTTAAAATTTCATGAAGAGCAACAATCCATAACTTAGATTTAAATGCACCAGAGTGAAGGTGAAGGAAAACCCTAGAGCATCTAGATGGCCACATCATTTTCTAGTAGCTATTCCATATAAGATACCTACTTTAGGTTCAGATAGTAGCATCAACACAACTATTCTAGGCTGATGTTAGTGTTCATGGCTCTAGAAGCACACAATCCAAAATTTGATGACTGTTCAAATATTATCTTTCAATCTACTTCTTACATGTTTTAGATCTAGAAATGTGTTAGCATCAGAACCAACTAAATATATTTTTTCTGTCATTTTTATACTTAGCATAGTTGTACTTACTATTTTTATCTCTGAGTTTTTCACCCAATTGTCCTATTTTAGATCCGATAATTACCCTTGTGCATGATTATTTATATATTATTAACTTTATATACTACATAAGGAGAATTCTTATCTCCTAATTTAGAGTTAAACATTTGGTGAACCTGATCTTTGAACATGAAATCCTAGGTCAATTAGGATTTTCTCAATTTTCTATTGCTAAGCTCTGATTGCTATAATTTTACAATCATGTTTACTATGGATACCTCTATAAATTATTTCATGATCTAGTACCTTATAGTTTCTATGGTTTGCCACATTAGATTCCTTGTCAAAACTATTAAGTGAATCCGTTTCAATCAAAAGAATGTTTGTAAGTAGAAATAACACTTAATATATCTTCAAAATTATTGTTGCAATGCTATAGAGATAGTATCTAGACACCAATATGCATGATATCAACCATTTGTTCTACCTAATTTTTAATCGAATGATAACTAGCATCCCGATGGTTTGCTACATTAGTTTCCTTGTCAAAACTATTAAGTGAAAATGTGTCAATCAAGAGAATGTTTTTAAGTAGAAATAACACAATATCTTTTCAGAATTATTTTTGCAATGCTATAGAGTTAATATCTAGACACAAATGTGCATGATATCAACCATTTATTCTACCTAATTTTTACTTGAATGATAGCTACCATCCCAAACCCATTATTCATCTAAGGCTTATATTGGATTTTGTGGTCCATGTTGTTACTACTGAAAGAGTTAAGGTTTCTCAACCCATCCTACCACTTATTAATATACAACAGGAGCCTCCTAAACTTGAGCTTGTAATAAAATCAAAGGGATATAACATTATTGACCAATTGAGAAGTACACATGCTAAAATTGTAATCCTTTAGCTCCTAAAGCAATCTAAGGTTTATAACAATATCCTATACAACGTATTACATGAGACACAAGTTCCAAGTGATATTGATCTTAGTTATTTTATGGATATCATGAAATATTTCAAGAACAATGCCAAGTTCATTGACTTTGATCCAAGCAATTTACCATCAAAAGATATTAATGACCAAAATTTATCTTTGTTCATATAAGTGACTATACAAAATAAAGATATCGAAAGGGTGCTCATTGATAATGGATCAAGCCTAAATACTTGTAGCATATTATTCCTAACCACCATGGGTATTAGCACTAATCTTCTTCAAAAAAATGGTTATGCATATAAAAAGGTTTGATAATTCATATATCCATTATGTTGGTCAAATGACATTGGATGTGACATTGGGACAAAAAACTATTTCAAATACTTTTCAAATCATGTCTAAATCATTACATTATAATTTAATTTTGGGTAGTCCTTGGATACATGTTAGAAATAATATATTAGTTCTCACATAAATAATTTTATTTGTGAGTATATAGTTATTAATGTGTATTTTTAATTACACCAAGTTGTGAGAACAACTCACTATTAGATATGCTTGAAAGATTATAGAAGGATTACTAGAGACAGAAGAGAGATATTGGCGAGGAATTGAGAGATAGAAGTTGATATTGACTCCTTGTATTAAGAAGAGTGTATTCCTATATAATGTAACTCCTCAAGATGAATAAGATGTCCAAAATATATCAAATGTATTGAATATACGTTTGATTATTTATTTCTTTATGTTAGATTTTATTATATTTAGTTTATAATAATCTAAACCAAAATTAATATCTAATCTCATAGCAGTGTTTTTATTAGGGATGGGCTAGTGAGAACTTGTGAGGGGCATGCATTGTTTTTCAAATTGACTCAAACAATGGTGTTTAGATGTCTTTAATTATACACAGATTAAAGTTTATTTGGTAGCTTAGCTCAGGATATGCTTTTGTAGTATTGTGTTAAAATACTTGAAGACTCAGATATGTCATTCAGACTCTGTGTATTTTCTACACTTGCCATACCCGTGCATCCACAAATCTGCATATGTGAAGCTATTATCTCATACAATGGCTGACTTCTCACCATTCTGGCATGATTGCAAGGATCTCGCCATCTAATACTGCTCTTCATCAAAAAGTGACATGTCTTTATAATTATCTGATGCCTATTTCCTCCAACAACGCAACCTACCATGTATAGATCTCTTTACAAACGTTTTGCTTCAATGTCTTTAACGCATTTTGATATCTTTCCCAAGTGGATCATGCATACTGATGGGGAGAAGAAAGTAAAGTGTATAGTTAGATTTGTCACCTGTCTCTCCATTAGAAAGTAATTTGCAGTTCTTGAGACCCATGCGCAGATAATAGACCAAATTATCAGCTTGGACATAAATTCTTCTAGATTTGCATTGTGATTCACCTCAACTACATCTATATTGGCATAGTTTTCTATAAAGTACGTGGCAGATTAACATTCATCTCCACGCAAGTAAAGGACAAGGTTTTAATTTTTTGTGAGTTTTGTTTTTCTAGTGATGAAGTCAAAGTTTGACATGGGTTCTTTAAAATATATGGTTCTGGTAATAAAGCTTCGAGTTAGATAGTCAAATGTTAACTAGGTTTTATGATTAGTTTAAGTTCTTAGTTTTTATTGCATTTCCTTTTAGGTATTTTATGATACATTATGTCCTCTTATTATGTTGTTATAGTTTGTGTTTAAAGTTTATAATATATTTTGAGTCTAGTTTCTTTAATATTATGTTTATTATTTAGGTTGATTAATATATAATTTTTGTTGTGTAGTTTTATTTTTAGGTTTATATATATTTATGTGTGGCATTTAAAGTTGGCTTTCAAAATTTTTAATGAAGTGTCAATTTAGTTAAGATATAAAAAGTTGATATTTTTTAGTCATTTTGGTGTCTCAAAAAATTTAAAAGTATCAAAGTCAATAATTAGAGTTGTAGTCAAAAGTATTCAAATGTATAAGGATGCATTATCACTTGTATGCAGCGTCTTAAATCAAATTTTGAATATGTCAATCTTGTGGGGGGACCCCATTCTATTTAGAATGACATACATATGATCTTCAAGACCTCATCAGCTAAGTAAACAACTATCGTGCAGGAGGATAGAGGACACAAGAGGTTGGAAGATAGATAGCGTCTTCTTACAAGCCATTAGCAATGGGTTCACTCTCTTGGATTAGTGGTGAATAAATTGTACATAAGAGACTATGCCAAGGACAATTCTCAGTGCAGTGAAGATAGTCTATTCTATGTGCAATTGAGTGGCAAAGGTTGTGTGCAGTGGCTACATTAGAGATGATGAAGACTTAATCCTCATTTTTTTTAGTATTTTGTGTTTTTAAATAAGAATAGATGATGAATTCTTATTCAAATTGTAATAAGTGAGAAATATTTCTAATGTAATTACTTGATGTAAAAATATAGCGAAAGAACAAAAAGCACCAATGTAAGACAATTCATGGATCTTGAAAAGGTTTGTGGTAGATCCATAAAACTATTAGAGTTGGACAGTCGATGAGGTTCCTGTTAATGTCAAGGTTTGTGGTAACCCTATTTAAAACCATGGAAGGAGTGAGCCTTTATTTGGATCAAGGTCATGATCCAAATAATTGAGCATGCCACAGGGATGAGCACACTACAAATGACAGTGTGAATGTTTTTTACCATGTTTGCACTAAGGGGGAAATGTTAGGAATATATGTTAGTGCTCACATAAATAATTATATTTATGAGTATATAGTTATTAATATTGTATTTGGATCTATGTGTGTTGTGATAAAAACTCACTATTAGATAGGGTTGAGAGATTATAGGAGGATTACTAGAGATGGAAGACATATATTGGGGATGAGGTGTGAGATAAAAGTAATTTAGATTGATGATGACTCCCTATATTAAGGAGAGTCTCTACCTATATAATGTAACTCCTCAATATTAATAAGATATCCCAAATATATTGAATGTATTGAATATTTGATTGAATTATTTCTTTCTCTACGTGTGATTTTATTGTGTTTGGTTTATAATAATCTAGACCAGAATTAATAACACATTCAATGGAAGCTATCTCATCTACACTTCACCGATGTGTAAAATTCATATATGATGGGACCATATTATCCATGCCCATCAATGATGAGCCTTTCAAATTTTACAAAATGATACATTTTGAAACTAAAGGCATTCTTACAGTGGTACTACCTAAACAATGCATTCCTATTGAGCACATAAACATGTATGAAATAGGTGATTCAAGTACAATGGATCCTTTATCTTTAGATGTCAATAAGGCACTAAATATTGAGATAGAGATAAATACATATTAAGAGCAAGAACCATTACCTTAGGAGCCAGTATAACCATAAGAGCACCTACCATTTGAGCTTATTTTATTGGTTAATACTGAGTAGATATATGTCCAAGTTTCAAATTACTATGAGAGGGATGTTGTTACCACTTATGATATGACAAATGAGAAAATTAAATTTTGATCCAGTTGATCACCTATCACATAATCTATTCGAACCTATGGGTCTTGGAACATATAAACTAAATCCACTTGCATAAAATATATAAATGAATAGAGATAAGGGCAAAACAAAAATAGCAAAAAAGCATGTAAATAATTTTTACTCCACACATTCCTCTTGGTAAAAAACATTGAGTTAGTCGTATAAGGGTTGAATACAAGTACATCATGTGAGTAATGTGGATCCTTCTCAAAAGTATACACACCAAATGATATAGATAAAAACACAACATGATAATACAAATACCATATTTTCTTTGTTACTTTAACATAGAATGATTTTTTTACCTTCTACCAGACATAGATCACATAGTATACTTCTACCTACAGAGGATAAGGTACCATATTGTAAATATCATTGGATCATTGGCCATAATACCAATCAATGTCAGGCATTGAAGGAAATAATTCATAAATATAAGAATGAAGGATGCATACACATTGTGTTCGACATGAGAAAAAGGCAGAATCCTTCACCTCTTTTAGAAAAGAATTATCTCTCAAAATGATCAAAGTATGAAGATTTAACTATTAATACAAATATTGATGGGGTATATTTCCACCATCTCTAGTTTGATATTAATGGGTGGGATATAACTTGTGGCATCACATTTCTCTCAAATTTAGGACATACTACATATGAACTAATATACTCTCCATTAAAGCCAAAATATCGAGGATACATTTGGTTACCTATAGCCTATAGATCATGTATGGAATCTTCCACTAAATGGATATTGGACCGCAAACTAAATATGAAACTAAAGTTTGGATAAAATTGTCTAATTGAGTGGAATGCTAAGTTATATACTCCAAACATGTATGTTACTTTTCTTGATACGGATACATAGATTTGCATAAAACATGATGGGAATAATTATTTGCATATACCATTAGGTTAAGGTAAACCATTAAATATAAACATTGAAGTGGTGGAAATACAATGATATAAACAAATCTTGATAAATTTTCTAGGTGGTCCTACAACTTTTGATGATGAGGACTTCCTTGATTAGACATCTCTTCAAAAAATTTAAAAAATACCCAAAAAATCAAAAACATTCAAAATACAAAAACTATTTTTGACTCCTACATATTTTAATGGTTCTCTAGCATCTATGTTAGTTCCATATTGATGGATTGAATCTTATTTACTCTTACATACATGTGTGTCATGTTTCTATGTGAGTGTGATATAGGCATACACAAATACATGATCTATTTCTATTTCAGATGTTGGTTCTTTCCTATGCTCATGTCCTATGGACATTAGGGAATCCACCTATATGATCACAATACTCATAGATTATATCATTTTACAGTCTCTTCAACATCATGTTGAAGATATTATATACTTTCACAGGTTTTTATCCATGATTATATATTACATATGGTACTCGGTATGATATGCACTTGATATTTTTATGCTAACACACTTGATCCATGGGGTATTATTCATATTTATGCTGGTTGTTTATGCTTTATTTTATACTTCCTTGAGTGTCTTGCCTTGCTATTGTCTTGCTTATTTGAGCATTTGAATATGCTCCTTTATTTTTGGACTTGTGCATATGTGTGATTTCTTTGACATTTGAATATGTCATTTTTTTGTATGTAAATTTGAATATGTCATCCTTGATTTAGTGGACATCGGACTATGTCATGTCCCTTTGATTGAGCATTATTTGAACATGCCCCTTATCTGTGGTCTCCTTGGGCCATTACCTTTTGACTTACTTTTGAGTGTTCTTATGTGTGCTTGATTTGTTTATTGAGCTTGTATTGTTACTATCTAGACATTGCCATGATATTTATCATACATCTTAGGCCTTCATGTGATCATATTATTCTATGTGTTTTAATGTTATATCTACCTAGACATGTCCTTCTATATGATACATGGTTACATTTACATATTATACAATTCTCATTTCTTTTTTAGATGAGGTAAATAATGGTTTATATTCTTCCCTCACCTCAAAGGGGGGGGGATATCAGTGGGGGCATGTCATATAGGCATGTTCTCCATATTTGGCATAATTATTAGATTTAGTGGGGGTAAGTCATATAGGCTTGGCTTCTACAAATTCATAGTTTTTAGATTCAGTGGGGCATGCCATATAGGCATGGCTTCCACACATTAATGGTTTTTAGATTCAATGGGGGCATGCTTTGGAAACATGTTCTCCACACTTATTTAGTATTTAACATCTCCATATTACAGTGGGGGCATGTTTTGGAACATGTCCTCTACATTGGTACTTATTCTTGTTTTCAAATTTCTCCATATATAGTGGGGGCATGCTTAGGAAGCATTTTGTCCACACTTACATAGTTTTCAAATTAGCCAAATCACATAGTTATATGATTCAGATTCATAGTTACGGCATAATTTTATACATTGGTGCTATTGTTAAATAATGTTTCAGCATGATACATATCTAAGGTGCATATGATATGCATGTGCACCTAATATTACAAAATCTAAATTAGTTTCAGATTTCAAAACACTCTTAGGTACTGTCATCACACACCAAGATATATATTTTATGCACTGATACACAAGATGTACCTAATCACTCAATCTTGCCAAGTTTTTAGGTTAGACTTGTTGTATAATCCAACCTTACCAAATTGATAGTATGATTTGAATTTTTTCAGTCATTCTCATCAGGTTACATGTATGAGTGGGTTGCACAGTTGAGATAATCTCAACCTCTGAGTGTCAACTCACCTTTGCTCCAAAGTTGGGGGCATGTTCCTCTCTCTCTCTCTCTCTCTCTCTCTCTCTATATATATATATATATATTCCAATCTCAATTTTAGATCCTTAGAATGATACATATTTGAAATTAACTTGCCAAATAGGTAAGGTAATTACATCAACACACAGGGGTAATCCTAAACCTTATTATTTTAATTTCAATATTTTAAAGTAATTTCAATTATAGATTATATTCACTCATTATGTACTATAGCATGCCTTTGGTTGTAGGTTAATCACTAGCAAAATCACTCAAGTTGGGCTCTCGGGCTCATGCAAAGACAAGGTGTGTTATACACACCTAGGTATGCATTCCTATCCTTTAAACTACAATTTCATTACTAGATTAGGGTGGGGGGATGGAAATATAGACACTATTTTATAGACTATATATCACCTCAATATTTTACACTTGGAAAAATTAGACTTTGATTGTTCCTCTTAGTTTTGGACCTTTCTCACTTTTCGAAGTCTCACATCTACTCTATATTATGCCCCTTGGCTTATCTCTTAGTCTGAACATTCTTATGTTGATGATCTAGACCTTATATCTTTCCTAGAATGCTTAAACACCTATTAATATTACACATCTACAAGTTTTGAGTCTATACATGCTTTCTTACTCCCTAAATACTAATGTCTGGAATAAACACCTGCATCAATGCTAGTGTCCTAACCTGAAATAAGTGTCCAGTGTCTTAAAGTCATTCAATTTACAAATGAAATGTATCCTAGTGGTCCACCTAAGTGATTTAATGTGAGACACTTCTCTAAAGGGTTTGATATAAATACAAGATCGATATTCACTCATTCTTCACATGGGGAAAATTATAAAAAATAACATTCAGACAAAAGAGCATTTAACTGAATAAAACTTACCTAGTTATTATTATTTCTATACTAGTCATAGGATTGCACAATTAAAAGTATGAATTACTAAAAGAGTATCCCAAAAGCTTGATTTACTAAGTTATAAGCTAGGTCATTGTTGTAACTGCTTTGTACATATTACATGATTCACAAATAAGCCAACATATAGGGGATAACTACATCAGTCTAAGGCTCTCTTTAGAGTATTGGTTATGTAGACAATACTCATTAATAGAGGAGTATTTAATGTCATCTCAACACCACATGGACACTAACCCATTTTTTTCAAGGTCACTATGAAGTTGAATAACTAGGGTTTTTATAATTTAATGAGAAGCGATAGTCAATGACTTAGATATGAATGCACTAGAGCAAAGGTGAATGAAAACCCAAAAACATCTAGGTGGTTACATCCTTTTCCATTAGGTATTTTGTATAGGACACCTAATTTAGGTTTAGATAGTAGCATAGACATAACCATCCTAGGTTGATAGTAGTGTCTGTGGCTTCAGAAACACCCAATACAAAATTTGATGACTATTCTAGTGTCATCTTCCAATTTGCTTCCTACCTGTTCTAGATCTAGAACTATGTTATCATCAAAACCAACTAAGTACATTATTTATTTATCATTTCCATACTTAGCATAGATTTACTTAATATTTTAAACCTATCCAAGTTATAAAATTTACTGTATGTTTATATCTGAGTTTATAACCCAATTTGCCTGCTATAGATTTGATCATCACCCTTGTGCATTATCATTTCTATATTTTTAACCCTATCTACTAAATAAGGAAAATAATTATCTCCAATTTAGGGTTAAAAATCAAGAATCAAATAAGAAAATAATCAATTATAATTCCCTTTTGCACTCTATGGTTCACAAAAAATATGTCATCAAATGCTCTCTGTAGAAGAAACTAGTTGGTATATATAATCAAACTAATATGTTAGACATTCATGCTTGTGTTCCTATTCCATGATGTAGTGTCATTAACTATTGTATGCATCCACTTGATCCACTTTTATAATGTGAATTACCAAATCATGAGTAACCCATTATTCCCATCACTCATATTGTTGTAGCTAAATACTTCTAGGCCTACTTATTTGATAGATCTACATCCTTTGTTCACTCCACTCTTTGTGAGAATAGTGAGATACATATGAGATATTTTGCTCCTTCACTCAGGCCTAAGAAAATAGAGATTATAGTGGTTAGACATGATCAACCTAACACTTTTTTGGATGTTACCTCAAATTATTATACTATGGAATTTTCACCCACTAATAGCATGCATATTAATCTAACATTCATGCTCATTTACAGTGAATTTATAATATTTATATTTTCACCCACTAGTAATGAAGGTAACTTAAATATTTCATTTAAAAACCTTTCATCGATCTCTTTTTGATTGTTTTAGTGTGTCTTTCATCATTTCATATGGCAATTAGATCATCCACATATAAAACTATAAATACAACTATGATTTCAACTATTTTGATAAAAATTATTACATCTTAATATAAAAATTCTTAAATTTCATTCTTAGACCATTCTTAATAATATTTTCATACCTTACTCTTGTAGTTTATTTTAATCCATACAATGATGTTAACAACATGCACATTTTATGTTCTTGGTCATCAAATAAAAAACCTTCTTGATGATTCATATATTATACTTATTTGATATCATCATTTAGAAAATTAGGTTTCAAAACCATCTAATGAATTTCCTTCTAATTTTTACTTCTAGAGCCAAAAAATCCTACATAGTAGTCCAATTTATTGTTAGTTAAAATGTCTCATTTTAGTTGTAGATGCTAATTATAGATTTAACATGATAAAATAATCCTATACACTTGGAAAATATCAATCATGGATCGACCATTAAGTTTAGAATCTTTCTATTGTTGTAAAGCTTGTATTCACAATCTCACTGTGCTTAAATTCTTATTTATGATCACCTAGATCACTTGTAGCCAAAATTATGCTTAAAACCTAATATATATCTTAAACTATCAGTTATACACCTTTAGTAATTATATATACTCTAAGACACTACCTTATATATTAGGACACTAGCATCGATGCTAGTGTCCTAGTTCTAATGCTAGTGTCTATGGCTTACAGACACTCAAAATTTTAAATTTTTCAACATGTATGGATCAACATATAGTATTATTTTAACCCTCTTATGAGATAATTTCAAATGGTGTGGTATAAATATAATTCAAATACAATTCATTAACATCAAATAAGATCAACTACAAATCAAACACATATCTATCTTATACCAAGCAAAATCACCTATCAATCTTGTAAAATTTCTTTATTATTCTCTATTTAAATATCAATCATAGGAGAAGTATTATTATAGGTATGAAGCATTCAAAGATAATCCCATAAGCATTATTTTTTAAGTTAGAGGATAGATCACTAGATGCACTCACATATAGAATATTGCATATTTTTTCACACACAAGCCCACATAAGGGGGATAACTACAACATATTGGGCCCTCTTTAGAGTATTGGGCATATAAGCACCACTCAATGAAAGAGTGATATTTAAGGTCATCTTAAATTCACTTGAGCCAACTAACAACTTTTTTTACAAGGTGGCATGGCCTAATTAGATGACTTGGGGTTTTAAGCTACATAGTGATATGCACAACCTATGCACTTATTCCGAACAGATAATCTACAATGTGAAGTGAACCCTAATAGGGGCATGATGAATTCAAAATAAAGGAATCATATTCCATGTAAGGAAGAAGTGTCAATTCGTAGATAAAAACATCTATCTAATGTATTTTATTTTATGGTAATGTCTAGCCTGATAGAGAGTTGATTCTCAAAATCCAATGAATCATAGTTGAGAATAATCCTAATTATTTCTACACCTACACTTCATATATCTATTTGTGCATCATTAAATAAGTATTATTATTTCTTCATGTTTAAGCAAGTAGATTACTATTTAGAATTGTACTTTCTATATTTATCATATTTATATAATTCAACATTGTATCAAAAGGTATTGTGAATTTGAACTATTTAATTAGTATGCTTTTAGAATAATCCTCTCATTAGTTGATTAGGCTATTGTTTTTACCCTTTTTTCCATAAAGGGTCAAATATTTGGGAACCTGACCTCTGAGTCTTCTTGCACAATCCTAACTTGCCTTAGGTTTTTTATGATTTTTAAACTAGTAAAAAATTTAAAAATCATATTTTATTAAATTACAAAGGAATTAATCATGTTTAATATGTATATATCTAGCAGTTATTTCATTGTAAAATATGAAATGTTGGTCATTTATTATTATCTATCATACATTTTGAAATTAGTCAAAGATATAATAAAATGGGGTCCAAAACATGATAAAACTAAAGCAAGAGTATTTATGCATAGCCCTTATTATCATAATGTTTACAATGAGATTCTACCTATCACCACTAACCATCAAATGAGTGCATGAAACAATTATCAACTATGTATAGTATTAAAACCCACCTTTATGATGTTACTGATGAAATTTCACTCTTGTATTTGTTACACAAGTATTATTTATATAAATATATCATCTTATAATCCTTATGTATAATGATATAGTTAAGAAATGTGGAACCACCATATGTGGCATTTATGATCAATACTATCAAATGGACAAAGCATAATATTTCCTTTAAAAAGGAGGATTTACTACCCCATCATTTTTTTAATTATTATTTGCCATTATAGATTCAAATATGTTTTTAAAAAAATGTTTAAAAGGGTAATTATGGATAATGGTTAAAATCGTACTTGTACACATAGAGGTGTATTGGCACATTGACTGACAACGTGGAGTTTGGGTAACTTCATCACCCTTGAAATCCACTAAACTAGACCTCTCTCCTTCCATATATGAGTTTGCATACATGTTTCCTATCATTGGAATAGAGGTATCCTTCACTTGTAGGGTCTACATTTGGATCTCAATTATATAAGGTAAATGATATTCGAAACAAATTCATTGAGACACCAACAACTTCCCATGACACCTTTCTCCACATCTCACCCACAACCAATAGACTTTGATCTCTTATTCAACTTGGATCTACCTCGATCGATGCAAATTTTGATTTGTTAAATCTCCAAATCAATCTCACATTTATACTCCGTGTAACACAAGAATCAAATTGATATCCAACACAACAAATCAAAACCACAAACTAGAACCCTAAATAGGTAAAGGTTAGTTAGAAAAAAAATAGTTGAAATTTATTAAAAGTTTCTATACAATTTTTATCATGTAAAAAGTCTTTGACTAGATGAGTGGTTAGTATTATATTGTAGAGTTTTTAAGTTGTGAAAAATTGTGAAGGGTCAATCCCTTCTCACAAAACAAAATCACTATTTTACTCTCATTTAAAAAAAATAAAGTCGATGGTTCATGGATAAAATTTATTTTAAGAAAAAAATTAAGGGTTTATAAGAAATGGGATGGTGCTATAATATTTTTAAATAATGGTGGCAAAAAACATTCTCTAAGCCTTTCTAATTATTTTTTAAATTAATCATTCAATTTTACATTAGAAATAATTTTATCACAAGTGATTGAAAAATTATTTTTAATTGAAGGGCACATTTATTTTTTGTGCACGTATCTTACTTTTCATCTCATTTGTCTAAGATGTAGGATAAAGTATATTTTGGCAAGAGGTCAGATGCCTTCACAGGAAAAAAAACTTATTTCCTCATTTCATCTCTATTCTTGGAGATCACCTTTTATTGCATTTGTAAACTCTTGGCACACTTCCCATTACAAATTGTACTCCACTTGTTTTACCCATGGACATATTTTTAATGGTAATCGATGTCCATAATGAGGGATTAATTTTTTGTTCTCATCTTTCTATTTTTCACCATTATTAGTTTTTCATGTCTCCAGGTATGGATTCCCATATTTTTGAACCCCTCCATTCTTCCAACTACTTCACATAGAAAACATAATCACAAATTCACTTAAATATAAAAGGATTATGGAGAGTTGTGCTTGTTGAATTTCTTAACTTTATAGACAAGGAAGATATTAGGTAGCTTGTATCCTTACAAGATGAGGAACTTTATTTCTTTTTCCTCTATTTTTATGATAGTTTTCAATCTCACATTGTATATGTCATGTCACCTAAGGAAGCTTAAAATATTATTTCATCATTAAACATTTGATGATGTCACTTCACCTCCAATAGTTCTTCTTTCTCTTCCCTATTGTAGTGTGTAATTTTTTTGGGTGATGTTATTGATGTTTCTCTACTATCTTATCCTATTTGTGAGGGTATAATTTTTCATGGAAATATGCATGAAGAACCTGTTGGTTATCTAGATTGTACCCTAGCTAAGCAAGGGGATTATTCAGGTCCTCCTACTCAAACCTAGTCCAACATGGGACTGACCCTAAACTATGTGTCACCTAAATTTGAGTTAGACCTCTGGAGAAGGCCAACTTCCTTTTGAATCTTTCACCTAAGCTAGACCTAAGATAACTCTTACTTGGAAAAGGGAGAGAAAGATTAACAATATTTCATAAAAACATGTAAAATGAGGTGATGCACCAAATGTTTTGATCCTTATATTTGCACAAGGCACACTACAAGAAACTTTCAAGACTATCAAAGATCACTTCATTCACTCTTTGATCAGCTCCCACATAAGTATTTCATATAAAGGCATAGATTAACTATTGACCTGGTATAGGAGGGTAGTTGTCCACTTTCACATTGACCAATAGACTATATATGCACTTAGAATGACCTATGAGAGCTGTTATGAAGGTGAGAAGACTCAGACAGAGGAAAGGAACCATACAATCACTTAGACACATCAATGAACTCATAAGACACACAAAAAGTGAAGGAATTCAATATATTTTCATCAAATAGGTATTATAATACAAATCTTATTAGAGTCTAGTCATGCCAAAGAGGGATCCATTTTAAGGCTTAGAAACCTATATTTATAGTACAGGGGATGAAAGAGATGGGGACAAATGTGTAGAAGATGGAGAAGGGGTCATTATGACCAATATTTACAATCACTTGACATTAATTCAGGTAGAAAGGATCATCATGCTAAGACTGCTTTTGTACAATGGCCATGACAACCATATCAGTCCTTTTTAATCCATTTCTAGTTTACATGATGCTCCTTATGGTTCGAATGATGGAATCAACTCATTTTCAAGCTAAATTATGGTATCAAATCCATTACAATAGGTAGATAAATATTTTGCAATCTCCTTTTAGTGTTGATGTAGTTACAATATCTTAACCAATTCATTTTGATCTCGTTTCAGTGTTGATTGATCCTCACTTGCTCATGAGCTAAGACAACACTTTGAGGAAAACAAGACCAAATAACTATGTATAGGGAACTTATCTTCCTTAATAGAAATGTTTCAAGTGTATCCCATTAACTGGGATAGGAAAATCCTCACCATCCATCTTTGCAAGTTGGAAGGAATTATGGGATTTACAGCTGGAGATTATGTATGGACCACTCCAAAGGGAGAAAAACTTTATATGCCTTTTTGAATTAGCTCTATCCTCACCCCACTTGAAGATCAAATCTCCTTGTTTGAAACTTCATGAAGAAGCTCCTTTGGCAAAGGCTCTTTTCACTTTTACTTGATGGCTTTCCATGGCTAGCATAGACTAATGTCTTGTCTCTTCCAACTTCATAAACTCAACATATCTGATCTTCATAGGTTCATTCTCCAACAACTCAAGTTGATGCATCAGTTCTAGGGTAGGAAATTTAAGATAAATATAAATTATTGCTTCCTTACTATATACCAACTTGTAGGGGGAGTTGGATATTGACTTCTTGTAGGTGATCCGATCAACCCATAGAGCTGACTTCAATTTGAAATGCCATGACCTCTGATTATCTTCAGTGGTCCTTCTTAGGATCTTCAATAGGTTCTTATTAGTGGACTCAGTAAGGGAATTACCTTGGGGATAGTAGTTTGATGGAGTGATGAGAAAGATACTATGTTGAACTACCCATTAGCTGATATTGGACCTCACAAAGGCCATACCATTATCAAAAATAATGGTTGAAGGGGCTCCAAACCTAGTAAGCAAACCTTCATAGAAATCTAGAACATTGGTCTTGTTTGCTTCCTTCAATACCATTGCTTCTATCCATCTAGTAAAGTAGTATGTAGTAGTTAGTATCCATTTATAACATGAGATTGAAGGGTGGTTAATGAGACTAATAAAGTTGAATCCACATTGGACAAAGCGCTAATCCATTACAATTGGTTGGAGAGGTAAGGATGCCAGTTTTAACTTTCCCATAAACATAGCACATTCTCTACATTTCCTAACCCATGCATGACAATCACCAAATAAGCTTGGCCAATAATGCCCACCTCTCATGATCTTGTGGGTTGTAGTCCTTGTTGAATAATGCCCTCCACCATGTCCATCATGGAACTCTTCAAGCAGACTTTCCTTTTGATGTTGTTTAATGTATCTTAATAACATGCCATTGATATCTTTCTTTAACAAAACATCATCAAAAAAAAGGAAAGGAATGGATTTCAATCTAAAAAACCTTCTTCTTGAAGGATTTAAGTGAGGAAAAAAGACCATCCTGAAGATACCTCACCAAATGATGATACCAGTTAGAAGGTGAGGTACAATCAACTACAACTTCTTCATCAATTGACACCATAACCACCTCATTGGATTCTTGTAAGACTTGGGCTAGATGCTCACAAATTCCTTTATCTCTAACCAGCTTTGTGATCTTGATTTCCACATCATACTCCATTAACTTTATTTTCCAACCAATTATTTTCTCATTTATGTCTTTGTTCAAGAGGAACTCATTAATACTTGGATGTACAACCATTAAGTGTATCTTATTGTTAGACAATAATTATCTAAACTTCTTGAGAGACCTTATAACAAAAAGTACATGATTTTAAACAAAAGAGTACCTTGTTTCATATTCTTATAACACTTGAATGAAGAAGGCTATTGGTTGCTCTAAGGCCTCATGGTTCTGCTACATAAGAATACCTGAAATGGTGTCAATTTTAACATAGGTGTACAGAATGAAGTCTTTTGAGAAATTAGGGTTCATGACCATAGGAGTACTAGCCATGCCTTTCTTAATTTCCTCAAAACTCCTTACTCCTTCCTTGGACTAGATAAATCTTTGATTCTTCTTTAGCATGGCTATAAGCGGCATAGCTAAAGTGGTAAAATATGAGATATATCTTTTGATAAAATTGATCTCCCTTAAGAACCTTTGCAAAGTTCTTTTATGTGTGGGCAAGGAAAGTAAAAGAATTGAAGCTATTCTTTCAAGATATATGATTAAACCATGATTTGAAACTATATGTCCAAGGATATTACCTTCACAAATTGATAAGGCACACTTTTTAGGATTCATGGATACCCTAAATTGTCTAATTATTTCAAACACTTGTTCAAGGTGAACCATGTGCTCACTTTCATACTTTGAAAATATTTTTATATCATCTAAATAGAACAACACAAACTTATTAAGAAGGCCCTATAATTCCATATCCATGGATCTCTAAAAAGTTTCTCTAGCATTGGATAGACCAAAGGGCATATTTATATATTCAAATGTCCCCCACTTTATGGTGAATGATGTCTTGAATTGGTCTTTTTTCTTGACCAACATCTGGTTATAACCACTATAGCCATCCAACAAGGAGAACCTTTCTAAACCTACAAACAACTATAAATTTTTTTCTATAGATGGCAGTGGATAGTGGTATTTAATGGAAGCCTTATTTAAGTCATGAGAGTCAACACACAGTCTAAACTCACCATTATTTTTCTATACTAGAACTAGGTTGGCCACCCAAGTTGAGTGATTGATTGGAAATATAATAGCTGACTCAATGAGTTTATGAATCTCATCTCTCATCAAAGGCTCAAGCTTAGGATTAATAGGCCTTTGTCTTTGTCTTATTGGCCTAGTCTCATCTTCTAGATCAATGATGTGTTGAGCTAGACTTGGGTCAAACCCATTGAGATCACTATATTTCCATGAAAATACATTGGCAAAACTTGCACATAACTTAATGAAAGCTTCCTTTTCTAAATAAGTGTATACCTTGCCTAAATTTAAATTCTTACTAGGTGCAACCTCCACATTGGCATAGTGTTCTTCCTTTGTTGATAAAGATGCCTTTTATTTCCTTAGCTCATCATCACCATTGAATATGTTTTCAAGTGTGATCAATTCATTAGGAAACTTAATTGTTTTCAGTTGTACAATCTGATCACCATATTTTTTAAAGTATTTTGACTGATTTTTTGAGGAAAACTCAACTTCTTATTGTAAGAATTTGATAATATGATTATCATCTTTAAACACTTGACAATTACAATTATTATCTAAAATAGAGGGCCTTACAACCATATTAATATGTGACTGGAACTTTTCACTTCTAACATTAGTTGGGATACTAAATTGTGCCCTAATGGTAGCTAACATGTCTGCATGCTTGTTCTCATCTCTTGGTATCGCCTAAATGTTGAAGCATTGAAAATATTCAAGTAACTCCCATACCCTATGCTTATAAGATTTGAGCAATGGGTTTTTTCATAAATTCAGACCTCTCACTTGGTAAACTACAAGTTCACAATCACGAAAGACTTGTAAGGTGTTGACTTTCATTTTCCTAGCCCGTTGTAAACCATGAACTAGTGCCTCATATTTTGCAACATTATTTGAAGAACTAAATTAAAAATTAATAGATGAGAAGTAAATTTGATTTGATGGAGAAATCAAGATCATTCCAACCTTGGTACCATGATTATTCCTTGACCCATCAAAGTATATTTTCCAAAGATCATCAATAGACTCATCATTCTTCATCAAGGTTGGGATTGGTGCATCTTTCTCATGTAAGATATAAAAACCAAGTAATTAGTATTCAATTAGATTATAAGGATCATACTAATGTGATCTAGAGGCCCACTCATCAAGTAAAAAATATGGAATCCCATCTAAAGGTGATTCAGTTTCCTCTACACTATCTTCTATCACCTCATCTGATATGAGGCAATTGGTGTTCACAACACTTGGCATGTATGGTTCCAAATGGAACTATGTAATAGCTTATAAATTTATGGTTACCTTGGTGATATAACTGGTCCTAAAAATCAAATATGTCCAATTAGTTGATAATTATCCTCCAATATTTGAAGTAAAGTGCCTTGACAAACACATGAAAAAGTAGGGAGGCAAGTCCACCACAACCACATCTTACTGAATGGTAACATTGGGACGAGCATGTAATGTCAAATTTAGATATTTGATTATGCCTAATATATTCATTGGTAAACCATAAAATTGTAATAATATTTTAGTATTTGTCTTATGGACAAGACTAAGCTTATCTGTAATTTGCTTAGCCATGACAGTGCTACTAGCTCTACTATCTACCATACAATTATGAAGTAGATAATTAAAAAATATCAAAGAGAGGTAGAATAAAGGAGTTTTTATTGGTTTTAACTTAGTTTTGTCCCATTTTTCCAATTTGTGTACTTGCGATACTTGATGCTTCATGGACTAGTTTGAATTGGTTAAGATAACACCTTATTTCTCAACAGGTTCTGGGGACACCTTGAGAGCTAAAAGCTCTTGAATGAGTGTATATTTTTGTCCTAGAATAGAAAGGGAATCCCACATAATAATTTTTAAATTGTATTTCTTCATCTGATCTATTATTCTAAATGAGGCTCCACTAACTTTTTGCTACACCTTTTGAACCACTGGTTGTCCACGGATTAGAGGTATTTGAGGGACCTTCCCAGCCTTTGCATTCTAATTTTTTTGTGTTATAGGGGTGGTAGGTTGACCTTTGGTAATTTTTGAAACAATATTAGGAGCACTTGAAGAATTAGTCACATATTGAACCTCTTCAATATCTCTTCTCTTATCTCTAGTTATAACTGCAACTTGACCACTTGAATTGCTAGTTTCACCACCATGATTGAAAGTAACATAATCATCAATATACCAATTTACATTAATGGAATCAAGATTCCCTTGAATTTATTGAGCCTCTCCTTAGAGAATCACATTTATCTCTTGATACTAGCTATCTTGAAGAGAAAACTCTTCCTGTATCATTTATGTCATAGTAATGTTCTGTGATACCAAGGATTGGTTCTGAATATCATTGTGATTGGAGGGATACTAATTTGAGTCATGCATCAAGTTGTTTCGAGGAGGTGTGGGAAAAATGTATCTTGAAATTTTTGGTAAATTAGGGTCAAGAGATGCATATGGTTTAGCTTGGGTTATGGCTCCTTGTGCCTAGTAGGGTGGTTTATTTTCCCTAAATCCTTGATAAGGAGGCCTTTGATCTTTGGAATATTGATAAGATGTCTAATTTTTGTTGTTGATAAAGCCTAACTTGGGATTGATATCTTTTGAGTCAAATTATTTCATTTAAAAATATTGTAACATACTTTTCAATTCTCCAATCTCACTAACTTGACTAGAAGGGGCTACAACTTGAGCTTTAGGAGATGGGATAGGAGCTACAAATGGGATTTGATGAACTTGAGGGGGTGGGATATATTACAACTCTAGGAATATAGGCATTAGGAGCCTAGAAGAAAGATTACCAGCTTGTATCAAACTATTTTATGCTCTTATGGTAATTTCATAAGCATCTAGTAAGGTATTACCACCCATGGATTGTATCATCACACTAATGTCAAAATTAAGGGCTCTCATATAATATAAAAAAGCATATTTAGGGGATGGTCTGATCAATGCAGGTATTATAGTCCATGTGTTTTAGAATATGAGGTTGAAATTAGGCATGAACTCATGGGGAACTCTCTTTATGTTAGTCAGTTGCTCAACTAAGGATATGTGGTCTAACTTGTCCTCAAATTTCTTGACTAAGGCTGCTCCTAATTCATCCTAGGTAGCAATGGAATTCAATGGAATATTTATATACCACTCAAATGATTTTCCTTTGAAGGATTAACAAGCAATTTGATAGCCACATTATCTTGAACAACATTGTGAATGGAGCAAAGGTTGGAAACATCCTGGATGTGCTCAATAGTATTTGTTTGATGTTCTCCAAAAAATAATGGGATGTTTTTAAGAGTAGACATATTAATATCATCATACTAGTCTAAGTTCAATGGACTACCTCTATTGAATGGGACAAATACTTGACTTTTAATAGCCACTTGGGTGGTGGGGATTGTACTACTTAAGGCAATAGGATGACCAGGGGATGAATACTACATTTGAAGATAAGGTCTTGTCTTAGTAAATTTTTCTCTCTTATATGACATAATAGGTAGCTCAATGAATTCAAGAGGAATACCTTTGCTAGCTAACATTATAGTAACTTTTGGCATGAAAATGTTGTCTTGAAACTTGCATAATCTTCATCTCCTAAGGATGATGGATGTTTTTTACTACTATAGATGCTTATCCTTAGATCCAAATTTTAGTTATCCCAAGTAAAATGTGTCCCATTGGGCATGCCAAAATTATTGGTTGTCTAGATTGCACCCTATCTAAGCAAGGGGATTGTTCAGGTCATCATGCTCAAACCTAGTCCAACATAGGATTGACCCTAGGTTATGGGTCACCTAAACTTGGGTCAGACCTCTGAATAAGGCCAACTTACTTTTGGATCTATCACCTAAGCTAGACCTAAGCTAACTCTTACTTGGAAAAGGGAGAGAAATGTTGACAATAGTTCATAAAAGCATGTAAAATGAGGTGATGCACCAAATGTTTTGATCCTTATATTTGCATAAGGCACACTACAAGACACTTTTAAGACTACTAAAGATCACTTCATTCACTCTTCGATCAGCTCCCACATAAGTATTTCATAGAAAGGCATGTACTAGCTATTGACCTGGTATGGGAGGGTAGTTGTCCACTTACACACTAACCAACATACTATATATGCACTTAGAATGACCTATGGGAGCTACCAAAGCACTGTATGAAGGTGAGAAGACTCAGACAGAGACAAGGAGAAATACATTCACTTAGCCACATCAATGAAATCATAAGACACACTTCAAATCAACTTTAAAAATGAAGGAATTCAATTTTTTTTGCATCAAATAGGTGTTACAGTACAAATCTTGGCATAGTCTAGTCATTCCAAATATAGGGATCCATTTCAAGGCTTGGAAGCCTGAATTTATAGCAGAGGAGATAAAAGAGATGGGCAACATTGCGTAGAATAGTGAAGAAGGGGTCATTATGATCAAGATTTATAACCACTTGGAGATGATTTAGTTAGAAAGGATCATCATGCTAAGACTAGTTTTGGAAAATGGCCATGACAACTGTATCAGTCCTTTTCAATTTATTTCTAGCTTTCATGATGCTCTTTATGATTTCAATGATAGAATCAAGTCATTTTCAAGCTGAATTCTGGTGTCAAAGTAGTTATAACAACTAGATTAATCTTTTGTAATCTACTTCCAATGTTGATGTATTTATAACAACTGAACCAATCCATTTTGATCTTATTCTGGCATTGATTGGTCCTCAGTAGTTCATTTTTGGAGTGCAAGAATGAAGAAAAGGGTCATAATCATGCTGCTAGCTTTGGTAATGAACCCTTTGAAACTGACATGTCTACCTTCATGGTACCTTCTTGACATTTTATCCAGTTTGAATTAGACTGTATCTAGATTTGAATTTTAATATTAGACTTTGATCATCTCACTCATGTATTGTTGGATCAACCTTCTCAATTTACACATGCACCATCGATCATTCTCTATACGAATGAATGTGAGCCATAGATCTTCTACCAGCCTAACATGGTTAAGACACTTGGTAGTTTCTCATTAGACTTCAATATCCACTGAGTCTTTGACCTCTCACTTACCATTGATCTCAATTTGTATGATTGAATGTGTTCCATTGATTTGTTCAGGGCCACTGGCTATGTTAGTCAAAGTGTACCATTTGATCTATACTTAGGTACCTAAGATCTTGCCTCTTGCCAACTACACATTCATGATGACATTTTGACTTGATTCTTACCATTGATCTTGGGTGGATGATCAAACATATTCCATTAGATATTTAGGACCTACTGACACTGTTAGGTTGCCATGCACTATTGGATCTTTGGTACAATTAAATGCTGACTATTGATCTTTCTCATTTAAACTCAAATAGATATTTTATGAGGCTTAAATTTTATGTCTGCATTCATATTTAAGGATTTTTAAATCCCAATGGTTAATTACCGTAGCTTCAACTTGACGTTCCCATGCACGTTTCATTTTGTAAGTCTAACTTTGAAGCTTTATATCTTGAGATAATAAGTTCATCAAGACATGAAATTTGTAGAGGATGATCTTGGCATGGATAAATTCATGTCTATGGGATCTTTTGTCTTGGGAGAATTCCTAAGTAAACTTATCAAAAACACAGCCAACCTACTTTGTTCATTTTTACATGATGTTTGATGATGGTCTAGTCCATCTTCTAGGCTTGTCCAAGTCATTTCTTGATCATCTTTGAAGGCTTATATCTATAGATAGAAATTTCACCAAGGCACCAAACTTGTATGGAATCATTAGGGCACAAAGACATCATATAAAGGAACTCTTAAGACCAAATTGAATCACAAGTAAAAATGGCATAATATGATATGTTTCAAATGATAGGGTGATAATTTGACTTGTGGGGGAAAATTTGACAACAAAACCTTTGACATATTATCTTATGGTTGGTTCTTGTCCTCATTCATTTATTAGCGAGGAATTTTTTCTTGAGGATGAGACAACTTTACCTCCTCTTCCTACTACTCATGTTGTAGATTTATTTATTAGTGGTCACTTGGATGAGGTATATATACCTCCTAAAAATACTAATGCACATTATGAGTCCATGATTATTACTAATGTTCTTGATTATGGTTTTATTATTGATAGTACTGTACCAAACCCTAAGCAATCTAATGATCCCATGGCCTCTTTTCTATCACTTCAAGAAGAAAATAGGAAACTTATGAAAAAATACTCTTTTTTATGCTCCATGATTCATAGAAAAGATGACATCATATCCTTTCTATAGAAGAAACTAATTGGTATATAGCATCATAATGATATGTTGGATACTCATTCCCATGTTTTTATTCCATCATGCAATTTTATTGAATATTTTATGCATCCACTTGATCCACTTATAGAATGTGAATTTATAGATCCTAAGCAACCCATTATTATTGTTACTGATATTATTATAACCGATTATTCATAGACATCCATCCTTTGTTCACTCCACTCTTTGTGAGGATAGTGAGATACATATGATATCTTTTACACCTTCACTCAGGCATAAGAAACCTGAGATTACAGTGGTTATACATGATCCACTTAACATTTTTTTGGATGTTACCTCACATTCTTTTACTGTGTGATTTTCACCCACTCATATACAGGCATATTCATCCACCATTTGTTTTCATTTATGGTAGATTTCTATTCATTCTTGGTGATTTCAACAACATTCCTTGAGAGAAATATATAGGTGAGGTTCCTCCACCACTCAGCTTGTTCGACTGATCATTATTCTTCCTACTTTTTATTGCTAATTTGTTGTTTGAGATTCTTGTTACAAAGATTTATTTTTGAGAGCTTGCATCTCTCATTCACATATGGCATATTCAATAACATCAATAGTTTATCACATCACTTGGTGAAAATATTTCTTAGATGGGACCATTTTAAGTAGTCACCCTGAGATTCATGGAATTTTTCCTTCATGTGTGTGCACTCCATGGTGATAAATTTATTTACTAGTTGCATGACTATCCCATCACCACCAGGGACATATTGTTGAGATATTTTGTATTTATCTATTTGATGTTGATAGTCTCCTTCAGATTTGTAGTGGAGCTTGCTCTCTTTATGAAGAGTAGTGAGTCTAGTATAGCCTAGTTTTTTGAGTGGTGGCATTATCCAACTCATACATATTTATTTTAGTTGCTACACCCATTTCAACATTAGGAGGGGGGGTGCACATACTACTTCAAGTGTTGTGTTCCTTGTTATCCCTTTGATATTTATATTAGAGGCTATTGATTAAGTACACTTTTGATTGATGGGATTCATTCCATGTAGGGCACCTACTATAGCATGGTGTTGATATTTTAAGTAATTATTAATGGGATGCCTTTAGAGCATATGTTCTTTTCTCCACTTTCATTGTGGTTTTGCTAGTTTTTGGATAGTTTGCAGTGACACATTTCATCTATGGTGACTCTTTTTTCCTAATTTTGTGATCGATTGTTGTTACTAAGTGAGCCTTGTAAAAAGTAATTATTCCTATTTAAATTGGAAGTTACAATGAATTGACATCCATATATCCTGGTAAGATGGGTTGGTTACTGTTGGGACACTTCATATTTTATTGTGATTTTGTACATAGGTACCTGATCAGGGCTAGATGCTAGAACCCATTAGTCTCTTTGCTTTCTCTTTTCTCACTCCCTATTATATGCTTACATAAGGGTGTTCAAATGGTCATGTTCACACTGACTAGTGGTTTGAGTTACTTACAAACTAGTTTTTATCTTACTCATGTTCTCACACTCACAGAGTTAAACTTAATTAGGATTTTTTTTAGTTGGATTGTGTTTTATGTGTCTACAAACAATATATTGTTATGCACTTATTTTAAACAATCTATTTATATTTGGATTGATAATAACAACCAACTGGTTGTTGTGAAACTAACTCATTACCTATTTATTAATCATTCATCGTGTTTCTCTTCAGTTGGTGGTAGAGAGGGAAGCTACAGATTATATATTCATTTTTGAGGTAATAATGAAACTGATTGATTATTATGAATAGTAATTAATTTTTTTATTATGTATGTAATGAAATTTTAATATTATGGTAATGGTGTATAAGATAGGTCCTATGTTTGTATGAGTGTTTATTGAACTCCAACAAGAAAAACTAAAATTGATTTATAAAAACTAATAAATTAATATAAACATTAAAAATAATAATACACTACTATATTAATAAATCTTAAAGATATCATTTATTAATATTTCACTAAATATAGTACCATAAAATACTACTAAACATAAAATCATAGTGAATTTAGAAATATTTAGGCTGACAAATTCACAAATAAAATGTTAAATATGTCCCTAAAGAATTAAATCCAAATGTATGGGAAGTAATGTTTATCCCTCCCATTGTAATAAGTCTTACATAATATTTTTTTACTATGATTTTCATTAAGGGGAGAAATTCAATATCCCACAACTTTTTTTTGGTAAGCATTTCCTTCTCTCTAAAACATAACTAATGTAAACTGGTGAGTAATAATTAATCAAGGGGACCCACAATTTATACATTCATATATTACCATTTTTTACCATAGAGTGGAATAGTTATTCCAAAAAAAATCATTGGTTTTGAGCTTTTCAAGCTCTAACTTATTTCAATATTAGATTTTTTTTGGGGGTGAATGTGCATGCCTTAATATTGTTTAGATATATTTTTGAGGAATTCTTCACTATGTGCATGTGTATTCCCAAGAGACACATATATATGCTAGGGGATCATATTTATCGCCTCTTTTAAATTTTCTTTATTTTAATCTTTGTGTTTAAATATTTATTACATTGATCTACTTACAACCTAGTCATTTTGTATGGGAAGAGTCCAATGATTTTGAATTATGAAATTTTTAGGCTAGGTAATATAAATACAAAAATTAATTTAATTGGTGCAAACCAAACTTGAAATTAATTGAATGAAAGATAATAAATATTATAATAAATGAGCTACATAGTATCCATTCACTTTGTCTCTTATAATGAGTATTCACCTTTAAAAAAATTAAAAAAAAGCTTGGATTTAGGATTATAAAATATTATGTGCAATAATACTAAATCCCCTTTTAATTTGTAGGGTTTATAGTGAGATCAAACATGTTTCTAAAATTTCAAATTTTTTATTTTCTAATAAATTTTATCAATATATTTATTATTTTATTTATATTCGAACATCATACAAATTTTACAAAACCATATTTTACATAGTGTAAAATTAAAATTTTGTATTGATGTGTTTGGTTTGGTGTTGAAAAATTATAGTATTTTCCATTTAAATTGTATAAGTGCTATCAACAATAAGTAGTGTTTAATAAACCTATGTTGCATTCAAATTTAAAAGAATCTTTTTGAACTATATTATTTGCCTTATTGCCTTTGAAGTGATCATATATTCTTATTTTGTTGAAGAAATAGATGGCATTAACTTCTTCTTTAAATTCCAATAAATGATTGTTGTTCCAAAATTAATTAGGAAATCTAACGTATATTCTCTCCATATTCAAAATAGCCTACATATTTAGAATATGCATATGTGGCTATATTTAATTATACTATTGTGGACTCTTTATGCTCAAAATGTTGGGTTCCCTTGAGATACCAAAGAGTTCTCTTTGATTTTATCCGATGACTTTCTTTAGGCTGTTGCATGAATTTATAAATAACACCAACATAAAAATAAATGTTTGGTCTAGTTGTGGTTACAAAGATCATACTTCCAATGAATTTACTATACCGACTTACATCTTCAAAATGTGTAGCCTCTTTTGATGCCAACTTCAAAGTTTTTCCATGGGTGTATTGATTGGTTTAAAGTCTATCATTCTAAATTTAATCAGAGCTTCACCAATGTAAATTTTTTGTGTAATTAAAATGTATTTTGGTTATTTAATCACTTAAATGCCCAAGGTAGTAATGAAGGTAAATTAAATATTTTATTTAAAAACCTTTTGTCAATCCCTCTTTGATTATTTTAGTGTAAATTTCATCATTTCCTATGATGATTAGATCACCCACATAAACAACTAGAAACACAACTATGTTTTCAATCGTTTTGAAAAAAAGTGTTACATCTTACAATAAAAAATGCTTAAATTTAATTCTCAATATGTTCTTAGTGATATTTTCATATCTTACTATTGGATATTGTTTTAATCCATACAATAATGTTACCAACCTTCCCACTTTGTATTCTTGGTTATCAACTGTAAAACCTTCTTGATGATTCATATAGACTTTTTATTTGATATTACCATTCAAAAAATTAAGTTTCACAACCATCTACTAAATTTCCATCTAATTTGTGCTTCTAGAGTGAATAAACCCTAAATAGTAGTTCAATTTATTGTTAATGAAAAGGTCTCATTAGAGTTGTAAATACTAAATCTAGATTTCACATGATAAAATAGTATTATACACTTGGAAAATATCGCTCATGGCTCACCCATTAAGTACATGATCTTTATGTTGCTGCAAAGCTCACCTTCTCCATCTCACTATGCCTAAATTATTATCTTATAGTCTAACCCTAATATTCGAATCATCTAGATCACTTGTAGCCCACAATATGCCTAAAATATAATATATATCTTACATTATCAGTTACATATCTATAAAAATTATATATACTCTAGGACACAACCTTCAATATTAAGACACTGATGTAGATGCTAGTGTCCTAGTTTTGATGTTAGTATTTATACCTTACAAACACTTAAATTTTTAAATCTTTCAACATGTATGGTTTAGCCTATAGTATTATTTCAACCCTCATATGAGATCATTTTAAATGACATGGTACAGATAGAATTCAAAGATAATTCTTTATCATCAAGCATGATCAAGTATAAATCAAGCACATATCTATCTTATACCCAACAAAAAAAACCTATCAAGCTTGTAGAATTTCCATATTATTTCATATTTACATATCAATCATAGAAACACTATAATTATAGATATAAATAATTAAAAAAATCATCCCATAAGCATTATTTATCAAGTTAGAAGATAGATCACTACATGTACTCATATATATAATATTGCATATTTTCTCACACACAAGCAAACATAAGGGGGATAACTACTTCATTTTGAGACCTCTTTGGAGTATTGGGTATGTAGGCACCCCTTACTAAATGAGGGGTATTTTAGGTTATCTTAATTTCACTTGAGCCAACTAACCCCTTTTTTTTTCAAGGTGGCATGGCCTAATTGGATGACCCAAGTTTTTAAGCTACATAGTGGTATCCAAAACCTAAGCACATGATCAAAAAAAATAATCTACAAAGTGATAATGAACCCTAATAGGGGCATGGGAAATTTACAAAAAAATGAATTTTATTACATGCAGGGAAGAAGTGTCAATTTGTAGACAAAAGTGTCTATGCTAGTGTCTTTTTTTTATGGTGTTTGAGTTGATAGATAGGTGATTTCTAGAATCTAATGAATCATCCTAACTATTTCTTCACCTACACTTATTATATATATTTGTGAATCATTCAATAAGATAATTATTATTCCTTCTTCATGTTTAAGTAATCATATTATATTTGGAATTGTACTTTCTATATTTAGCTTATTTATATAATTCAACATTGTATTAGAAGGTATTGTGAATTTGAATTATTTAATTAGTCTACTTTTTGAATAGTCTTCCCATTAGTTGATAAAGATATTGTTTTTACCCTTACTTACATAAATGGTTAAACATTTGGGAACCTAACCTCTGAGTCTTCTTGAATAATCTTAGCTTTCCTTAGGTTTTTTATGATTTATAAATTAGTAAAAATCTTAAAAATTAGATTTTATTCAAGTATAAAGGAATTAATCATGTTTAATATAGATACTTCTAATTTTTATTTCATTGTACAATATGCAATATTGGTCATTTATTGTTATCTTTCATCTATTTCTAAATCAATAAAATATATAATAAAATGGGGCCCACAACATGATAAAACTAAAGCAAGAGTATTTATGCATACTCTTTATTATCATAATGTTTACAATGAGCTTCTACCTATTACTTTTAAGCATCAAATGGAGTGCATGAAATAATTATCAATTTCATATAGTATTAAAACCCACCTACTTGACGTTATTGATGAGGTTTAACTCTTGGATTTTTTACACAAGTCTTCTTGAGACAAATATATCCTCTTGGAAGACTTAAGAGTGATGACGTTGCCAAGAAATGTGGAACCACCATATATGAAATATGTGATCAATATTATCAAATGGAAAAAGAATAATATTTCCTCTGAAAATGATTATTTACTACCCCAACATATTTTAAATTATTTTTTTCCCTTATAGATTCAAGTATGTGTTTTCAACAAAATGGTTAAAAGGCTACTTGTGGGCAATGGTTCAAGACTCAAAATTTTGAACACATCTTTCCTTTCCTTATTTGGCATTAAGGGCACATATTTAGAATCATATTGTATGAACATCAAGGGATTTGACAACATTTCAAAAAATATATATGGACAAATAAAATTACATATTACTATGGGACCCATTACCTTACATATTTTATGTAAAGTTATGCCAAATTATTTAAATTTCAACATGTTTTTTTGGCTACCATGAAAACATGAAATGTATGAAATTCCTTATAGTTTGCATACATGCTTAAAATCTAGCTATAAAGGGTTCATTTATATATTCCTAATGGATATAGATCCATTCAAACATTTTTCAATGATTAAAAAACACATACTTACACACCATACTCATATAAGTGTTATTTTGGTCCTATATATTTACAAAAACATGGATATATAGGACAAGGATTAAGCAAAAATGAACAAGGTATAATCCAATCTCTTTGCATTAAAAATAATTAAAATAGACAAATATTGCATTTTTATACTAACAAATGAAGAAATCATAGCCACCTTGTTTATTCAAGGATAACTCAGAATGCATGCATGTTCTTGACATTCATTAAGATTTAAAACTAATCAGCTAAGATATGATTGATGAAAATCCTTCCCAAGAAATGTGGATATTGGATGAATTCTCTAATGATGAGTCCTTGATAGAGTATTTGGGAGAATATGAAGATCTCCCTTCCTTCTATCATAATATCATATTACCTCATATTACCTCTATTCATGCATATTGTTGGTGAGAATGATGATAAAGATATCTAACATGATGTGCATAACACAATTCTTACTACACCATTTATTACAAATAGATCCATCGTACTTAATGAAGAAATAATTCAATATAATTATGGAACATATTGATATCCTTAACTAGTATTATTAGCCATAATGATGCAAGAGGAGGAAGGTAAAATTTATCAACATGTTCTCTATTATTATCTAGAATTATTTGCTTTGACTTATTCTGACATGTATGGCATTGATCCATCTATGGTAGTGTAGAATATACCATTATATCTTGATGCAAATTCTGTTTTAAAAAAATATTTAAAAGATGCATCCCAAATTAGCTTTTCTTGTAAAATATTAGATTAAAAAAAATTTATATGTAGGATTAATTTGATAAATTATGCATTATGATTAGGTTTGTAATACAGTCCTTGTCACTAAGCCTAATAATTACATTCCATGTTGTATATATTTTTGTTATCTAAATAAATTTCTTTGAAAGATGATATTCTAATACCTAAAATTACATGATTGTTGTTTTTTCCATTGGATATGATATGTTCTCATTCATGGATGGTTTCATTGGTTATAATCAAATAAAACATAATACAAAAAATCAATAGAAGACAACATTCCTCACACCATGGGAAACATTTTTATATATTGTTATGCCTTTTGGACTAAATAATGTAGGAGCTACATATCAAATGGAAATGACATACATTTTTCATGATTTTATTCATAAGTCTATTGAATACTATGTCGAGGATTTAATAGAAAAGTCCAAACACCGACAAGATCAAAGTGTTGATCTAAGACATATATTTGATCATTTTAAAAATTTAAATGTATAATTAAATACAAAAAGTGTATTTTGGGGGTGTCTTTTGGAAAAAAATTAGTTTATATTATTTATCAATGTGGTATCAATTTTCATCCAAAAAATAAAATAAGGCGTTCAGATGCCACCACCAACTAACTTAAATCAATTGTGATGTTAATAAGGTTGAATCCAAACAATTCAACATTTTATTTCTAAATGGGTTTATAAAATAGTACCTTTCACATTTATACTAAATAAGGATACAAATTTTTCTTAGGAAAATGTGTGCTAGAAGAGTTTTGATGCAATCCAATAATATTTAGAAAATCCACTAGTGCTCATGCCTCCAATACCAGATAGATTGTTGCTTCTTTATATTTCAAACAACTTAAAATGCATTAGGGACCTTATTAGCGCAATATGATTATGATCACTAAGAATGAGAAATTTACTATGTTATTTGTCAATTGGTTGGTTACCAATGTATTTATATTGGGATGTTCCCCATATTGAGATGTAAGACATCTTCATTGATTTAAGGAGCTTCTCATTATGTCTTCCAAAAGAATATGAGTGATGCTAACATAATTATGTGACATAAAACTTTATAATTGATCCTAACCATCCAAAATGGGGGTATAAAATAGAAATAACACACATCTTAAAATGATAATCACATCACATTTAACAATGATAATAACTATAGTGAGGTTGTAGAAATACCAATAATGCAACATCCTTTTTATATATTGGAAAAGGATTGGTGTAATCAATAGCTTGAGGTTAAAATATATGATATATATAAAATAATTGAGGGTTAGGGTATTGAGTTATTGATAGATTTACTGTGCATCACAACTCATAAAACCATCTGATTCTTCATTAAACTCATATCCCTCACTAATCTACTCTTAAAAAAATAGTTGTTATTGTTACAAACTGGGGTATTTTAATGAAACATTATACTTTGGTTACCATAAGTAATTTAAATACAAAAAAAATAATCATATTTATATTTTTTTATTATTGGTAAAGATAGGGTTTTTAAAGGGGCCACACCCTTTTACAATGGAGAAAAAGATAAAGCAATCAAAGAATAGAGATACACCTCTTCCAGTGGTAACCAAAATAGGTTGTAAAGAGGCTATAAAATAGTTTATATCCTAAAAGAGAATCAATAAATCCATGATAATATGTCCCTCCTAAAAAATTCTATTTTTAAGGTTGAAGGGTCATACTAATTAGTTCTAGGTCCTTCTTGGAGTGACCTTTAATCCTATTGTTAACCACAGCCCAATATCCCTCATCTCCTTCATTAGGGAAAAGGGGTATAAAAATATCAAATGAATCTAAAGGTTGGGAGTTCATAAAAAATTCCTGAGCAAAAATTATTCCCTTATTTTTACTTCCTCCAGCATTATTCCTTCCTCATTTTCCAACAACTTGGATTTTTTTCTCACTCTCCATGTTCTTCTCCATAGATATTGCAAATACTGATTCAGGGAATTCACTCTTGTCCTCACTCTCATTAACTACTTGGACTATTAAATTTTCAATACCAACATCCTTACACTAATAATTTACTTTCATGAGTCTAATACTCAGACAGTTGGTGATCAAATGTCTTATTTTAAAGCATCTAAAAGGTAAACCTCCATAATCAAGAGATTGTACCCATCTTCTATCCCTAACTTTAAAATCCACCCAGGTAGGAAGATCCTTTGTAATTTATAAAATAATAATAAGTAAAGAATATGATTAATGTCTCATTCATCTGTAATTGGATCCACAACCCAAAATTCACCTACTGATTTACCTATGGATTTTAGTATAATATCATCCCAAAACTGAAGTGGTAGGTATGGCAACTAGATCCAAACTAGTCTTGTGTTAAAAAAATTAGTGAGAGGGTTGAAATGTGATGTTCTTAGGCCCAATAATAATCATTAGAAATAAAATTCTTAGCTTTGATAGAATCCAATACCAAAATAAAATACATTTAGAACATGGTCAGATTTCAATCTTACATTTTGTTAGAGCCTACCAACATTTTGACATCCATTTATGCAAATATGGAAGGCTAGGCTAATACCCATTAAAAAAAATATCAATCCTTTGGAATAAATCCATTCTTTAACTGGGTTAACTTATTTTTTCCTCAAAATTTTGGCCTTCAATTTCTCAAGAAAATTCAACTTATGGCCTTCAACTTCCATAACTATCTGCTTCCCTTACATTGAACCAACAAGTTCCTTCTCATAGCCCTTACACTGATTCTCCTTATTCCCAACCCCATTTGGTTGCTCTACCACCACCTCCACTAGGGTGTCACTCTTTCAAGGTAAATTTCATGTATGCACCTCCTTATCCTTCACTAATTTTCTTCCTTCTATTGGCTTCTCATGATCCACAATCTCCCCTAGCTCTATGGATCCTTGGCATTGCCATTCATTGGATCTACCTTTGCCATAGGGTAAAACTAGTTTCCTCCTTTCCTATGACCTTCCTTTGTAAATTGGACTTGATACCATACTATAACCTATTTTTATACTCCTTCCCTAATTCCAAGGCCACTGCTACCACATTATGGTCTATCTCCTATAACATTTGCCCAGTTGTCGCCTTTTGATAATTTTTATGGATGCTAGTAGAAACCCTAGCTGCCTCCATCATGCATAACAAGAGATTTTTGACAAGGATACACATATTTATTTTATTAATAATAATATATTTAAAAATAAATATTTAATACTAAATTATTTTTTATCACTATAATTCTATTTACACCAAAAGGTACCATGACTACTCTCAAAACATACTAATTGATTTAGACTCAGAACACTCATTACAACTGATGTAATAGACACTCTTTTATGATAATAGGGTTTCCTAGATAGATTCCACCTCTAACTATGGGATCTAGCTCATATCTCACATTCAATCAATGGATTTAATTTTTTTTATCAACATAACACTAAGTCCTTAGTAATTAAATCAACTCAAACAATGATAACTTGTATTACAAAAGGTTTATCAAGTTCATCACTCAATTTTAAAATCACCATCAAGCTACTCCATCTTACGACAAACATATTCCAATCCAATAACATATTCTCAAACTTGAGATCAATGAATACTTTTTTAATAAGTAGATGGATTGCATACATTGTCAATATAATATTTAAATAACATACCATGGAACCCATATCCCCAACATAGACTCTTCATATCTTACATGAAATTATGCACACAATACCTAAAATAAGGATGTTTGTCCATGACCCAGCCACAAATAAACACACAAAACCCTATTTTTGATTGCATAGAAGGCCACACATTTGTAAAAATCTAACTATTGTTCAAAAAATAAGATTAATCCTCTAATTAAATCTACCTCCACCCCCTCCCCTGACTGCCCCTACCAATGTTTTCTTATCCACCTTAAGATTGCCATAAAATCCCCAAAAATAGCCTCCTCTTGGATCCCAATCTCTCCTTATTGATTGAACTCCCATCCATCCAAAATCCACCTCAAAGTGGAATTTATGTAGGAGTTCTAGATTGTTCTATCATTTCATCTTGTATTTTCTCCCAAATTTTTGTAATTTGATGTATTTTCCTTCATCTTTTTATTTTTTAAGGCCCTCTTTATCGAGAAAAATGATTTTCCCACATCTTTATATTAAAAAATAGATTTCAAATACTGAAGATTTTCATTTTATTTTTTTTAAGAAGAAAAATAAAAGAAAAGAATAATATTTATAGCAAAAGGGAAATTTAAGTTCAAACTTGAATAAAAGATGAGTCCTAAATGTAAATTACATTTTTATATTGAGAAAAAAGATTTCAAATATTAAAAAGTAAATTTTTTCTCTCTCTCTCGCTCTCTCACACACACATATATCAAAATCAAAAGGGAAATTTAAGTTTAAACTCAAATAAAAAAGAGTCCTAAATTTAGAATACATTTCAATAATAAAACTTAGGTTAAAACTCTAATAATTTTTCTTTGAAGCCCATTATCTAGTGGGAAACTTAACTAATAAGAGGCATACTAACACTCTACATAAATTATAATTGAAATGAAATATGATGGGAAAAAAAATCATAGTATAAAATGTGATGGAAAGGAAATATGAACAACTTCAAGGAATGCTCTACATAAACTAGGTTTTTAAACCTGACTATTGATCATGTGGTGGTGGTGGTGGCATAGGTTTTGAGTTGTGACGAGGTGGTGGTTTTAGTAGGGGATCAATAGGGAGGGAATAAGTCATGTGATGTAAGAGATGAATATATTAGGAAGCCAAGGGAGGTAGATAATCTTGGATACACTCCTAAACCCACCTCAAATGACTTTCTTAATTTTGGCCTATGTAATATTATCATTGGGGGGTGTTTAGAGGTAGACAAAAAGGCTCTTAAATCCTTTTTGTAGGTGGTCAAATACCTTAAGAAAGCCACACTAAATCATTTAGAGCCTTCATTATATTCTCTTTTAGTTACTTTCGAAGGGAAGACACTAGAGGAAGTGCTCAAAATGGAAAGTTGGCTCACATCTAGAGGGGCGATCTATTGCTTTGGTGAGCTTTGGATAAAACTCCTTAAACTTCATGATTGGATCACATAGGTTTGATAACCTATCCTGCAAGGCAGGATTGAAATATATATGTATGATAAGGGTTTGTTTATTATGATTTTTGACCTCTTAAAGGACAATAATGAAGTTTTAGATCAATTTTGGACTTGGGATCAACATCTAATTTTGATGAAACCTTAGTACCTAGACTTCAAACCCCCTCATGAAGTCCTTTAATTCTATCCCATTTTGGGTATGACTATTGCATCTCACTTTTTAAATTCTAGGTTGGACCCTATCTCAATACCATTGACAATACACTAGAGGAGTTTTATTAATGGATTATATAGTACATGAGTTTTTATCAGACCCAATATGCACAAATCATAGTTAATTAGATATTTTAAAATAATTATCAAAAAAAATGGATCAAATCATTGATGACTGATCTTGGTCACAATATTTATATTATGAGGGTTTACCTTTTAGATGTTGTAGGTGTTTTGGAATAGGACATTTCGCTATGACTTGTAGCTAATCAAAGATAAATATGGAGACATCATTGTGTAAGGATTCCCTTCCCAATCTTCTTATAGTGGAAGTTACGACTTCCAAGAGGGATAATTCATATTTAGTTTCAAAAGTCCCAATCTTAAATATAAGAAAATTAAAACACAAGAGGTGATTTATACTCCTCTGAATTTAGGGGTTGTCAACACTCTAATGAGGAAGAACCCATGGCATAACCAAATACTATCGTAACTAAAAGTAAAGTAACATTGGTTTAAAATGATGATTGATTAATTTGATTAGCTTTAAAAGATAAATATGATTGGACTGTAATGCAGAATAAAAAAGACACCTTAAAAAGGTCCTTGATATAATTAACATGTTTCTCCACTCTCATAAAGGAAAATGGGGAGGAGGTACATTGACCTTTGCTACCCTGGAACAAGATGGTTGTCATGTTCGATGCTCACTTTTTACTGCCCTTACTTGATCTACTATTTTGTTGATCTTTGGTAGTTTGATTGGGTGGGATTGTAGATGACTGAGGGTGGTTCTATGGTTTGTATATAGACAGTTTACCATGTTTTTATGTGAAATTCTTTTTTTAGTCGTGTGTGTCTCATGCTAAGTAACCTTTCTTCTTCATATATATTTTTAATTTTTTGTCCCTTATGTACCACTTGTAGAAGTATTTTTAGTATTAAAATGATTCATTTTTTCTTCTTTATACAAGTGTCTTAGGTCTTTCAAAATTAGTGATATTTGTCCTTATCCAAAAAAATAATTCCAATAAAAATTTAATTTAATCTATATACTATTTTAAATATTAAATAAAATAAAAAAATACATTTAAATTTTTATTAAAAAAAAAAGTCTTATATGCTAAATTGATATCTTATTTGATGATAACTAAAAACTTATATATATATAATATTTTAAAACATAATTTTATGTGATTCCATTATAATTTTTCACTACTAAAAGCTTCATATTTATCATTTGTCTCAAATTTATATTATAATGAACTTTGTGTTTAAATATTTATTCTCTTAATCTCTTAAAATTTTAGACAACATGTATTTAAATATTCCAAGAATTGTGAACTATATATTTCTATTATTATGAAAATAAATTATATAATAAAAATAATAATTTGAATAAATAATAGAAAGATTTAAGTCTAAATTTTAATAGAATAAGAATCCTAAGGAAGACTTGGTTGAAGATCTAATAGGTTTTTCATGAAACCCATAATTTAATAGCAAAATTAACTCATAAAAATCATATTAACACTCTAATAAAACACTAGTTGGGGAACATCATTCAAATTTATTAATTTAATATAAAGATAATTTTTATGTGAATTTTGAGAAAAGGAGTTTTATATATCAAATTGATATCTTGTTTGATAATGACCAAAAACTAAAATAATGAGTATATAAAATATAATATCATATTAAACCAAAATTCAAAATGATCTCCAGTCACATGGATTAAGATGTAGAATTTCAAGAAAAAGGGGTGTAAAATAAGTCTTGACTTTGGTGTAAAATAAAGGATGATCAATCAGGGTCTAGTTGGGTGATGATATTTATGATAAAGACTCTCTTTTTATTGAATGATAATTTAGTTCATAGCAATTTTTAAATGATATAGATCTTTACTAGGCTTGACCTAGTTGATTTAATACCTTATTCATAGACTTGACCTAGTTTATAAATTTTGTGGCATGTTTTTAACCATGTTTTTTTATGTAAATAATTTTATATATATTTTAATTTTTTATTAATATAATAAAATTTATTTCATTAAAAATAGTAATTAGATATGATTCAATAATACATGTTTCAATGTTAAAGGGTATATATTTATCATTTCCCTCAAATTTATTTTATTATAAACCTTGTATTTAAATATTTATTATCTTGATTTATTAATATTATTATAAAAATACATAATTTATGGTGATATACGTTCAATTTATAAATTAAATAGAAAGATATTTTTTCATAAACACATCTAATATAAATCTGTAGGAAATGTACTACAACACTATTTGTTGTATAGATAGAAGAAAGATTGAAAATATATAGCCCCAGGGGGGGCATCAATTAAACAACAATAGATAGAAACATGGGAGGAGTGAAAATGAAGAAATAGATACTAAAACTTGCATATATTAAAATTTGGAAAAAATCCTTGTACATAATTAGAAAATATAGTTGTTGTTGTTACAAAACTAACATACCAAAAACATCAAAAGTTTCCTTACTGTGACTCTTTCTTCTTTGTTACGGACTGTGTTCACTCTCTTCCAGGATGCTGCTCTATTTTTTCTATTGCTGCTCTATTTTCCCCTTTTTTACGGACTGATATCTCACCTACTCCACAACATTTTCCCCCCAAAATAAAAAATGGGCTCCAAAATTGAAATTTGAAAGGAGTTGAATTAAATATTGTTGGTGGCCTATCATTCGCTAGGAGTTAGGTAAGGGTCAAAAATATTATTTTAACACTCCCCCTTATTTTTGACCTTCCTACCATGGTCAATTAGACTCTTCTCAATCTTCAAAACCTCCTTATAACTTATTTTTAAATTACCAAATACTTTTGTATCATTTTTATGCATGTCTAGAGCTTCATTACTGAAGTTCATAGCTCTGCTAATGGAGCCCATAGTTGTATTGATGGAGTCTGTAGTTTTTTTATGGAGTCCATAGTTTTTCTGTAGAAGTCCATAGCTGAATTGATGGAGTTCATAGTTTTTCTGATAGAGTCCATAGGTTTGTTGTAAGAGTTCGTGGCTGGATAGATGGAGTATTTGGTTTTTCTTTAGGAGTCTGTAGCTAAATTGTTTGAGTCTGTAACTCTGCTATAAGACTCTGGAGCTACCATAACACTATGTAGGCCTAATGTTGCGACATTTATGACCTCTAATCTTTATCTTAGGTGCATGAAAGTGTCCTTAGGCAATGACTAAGTAAAAATATCATCTAGCTACTAATTAGATCTATAAAAACTAAGCTCTATGACATGATTTTCAACTAATTCACGAATAAAGTGATACTTGATTGCAATGTGTTTGATTATACCATGAAATATATGGTTCTTTGATAATGTTATGGATGATACATTGTCATAATAGATCGTATAAGCTCCTTGTTGCTCCTCATGCAAATCTAAAAGTATCCTTCTCAACTATATAGCTTGACATGTTATTGCATTGGTTGCTATATACTCCACTTCAGCTGTAGAAAGTGACACTATCAGTTTTTTCTTTGAAGCTCAAGATATGGCTCCTGACCCAAGATAAAATACATATCTCAAAGTACTATTTTGGTCATCAAGGCTGCCTACCCAATAATTATTTGTGTAACCAACAATTTGAAACTCATATGTTGCTACATAAAAAACACTATAATCTCTTGTTCCATTCATATACCGCAATATCATCTTGCCTACTTGGCAATGTGTATCCTTTGGCATATTTATGAATATTGATATAAGGCTGACAGCATACATGATGTTTGACTTTGTTGCAATCAAATACATTGGGCTTCCCACTAGACTCTTATAGCGTGTGGGGTCTTCTTTGCTACTGCTATCATCTTTGCACAACTTAAGACTTGTCTCCACTAGAGTGAACACAGGCTGTTGTCCATCATAGTGAACCTTTCTAAAATATCCTTTGCATACTTAGATTGGCATATGAATATGCCTTCATCCATTTTCTTGAAGAAAGTACTTCAAGAAGCCCAAATCAATCATTTCAAACTCATTTTTCATGGTTGTTTTGAATTCTTCAATAAACTTATTTGTATTATTGGTGAATATATGATTAGCCACATACAATACAATAATCAACATACCTTATTTTCATTATTTGATGTATATAATGGGCTCACTTGCACTCTTGCTAAAATCATTGCTCAATAAGTAAGAGTCTATATGACTGTACCATGATTTTGGGGCTTGCTTGATCCCATACAATGCCTTTTTCAATCTATACACTTTGTTCTCATGCTTAAGAATCTCATATTCGGGTGGTTGTCCCATATAGACCTCTTTTTCTAGCACTCCATTCAATAATGCTGACTTTACATCCATTTGATGTACCTTCCACTTGTATTGGACAGTAATGGCTATAATTGTCCTTATGGTTTCTAGCCTTATTACGGGTGCAAACATCTCATTGTAATCACGTCTGGGCCTTTGCTTGTATCCCTTCACCACTAGCCTTGCCTTATGCCTTTCTATCTTGCATCTAGGATTAGTTTTTGTCTTGTATACCCACTTAACTCGTATGACCTCTTTTCTTTTTGGTAGGTCAACTAACTCCCATGTATCATTTATCTCTATGGCATGCATTTCTTCATCCATAGCCTCACACCACTTGTTGTCATTAACTGCTTCTTCAAAGTAGATTGGATAAACTGATAGAAAGAGTGCATATTTCATTACTTCATCCTCATTTTGTTCATACCTTGATTGCTCATAGACGTCTTGCAAGATTCTTGTCCTTCCTTGGCATTGATTTGAGTTGGAGGAGGTTGATGTAGACTCTTGAATAGCTCCTTCACCTCCATGATCGTTGTTGTCATTAGATGAATCAGACCTATGTGAAATAAAGGTCCAAGTAGGTGCATTTATGACTATATGATCTATTTTTTGAGATTCAATAAAGGGTCCACTAGCCCTTATTTCAATATGTTCTTCTTTGCTTGGGCACATGTGCATATGCCACACAACCGAACACTCTAAAGTGTTCAACACTTGGTTTCTAATTGCTCCATGCTTCTTGAGGGATCACATCCCTTACACTCTTTGTTGAACAAATTTTTAAAAAGTACACGACTGTTACTATAGTTTCAACCCAAAAAGCATTAGGTAAAACTTTTGCCTTTACCATGCTCCTTGCCATCTCTTGGATGGTCCTATTCTTCTTCTGGACCACACCATTTTGTTGCAGTGTATACTTGGTTGTAAATCACTTCTTTATGTCATGATCTTGAAAAAAATTATGAACTCATTAGAGATATACTCTCCCCCTCTATCCATCTTCAAAATCTTGATGTAATGATCACTTTACTTCTTCACCATGGACTTGAAATGCTTGAAGGTCTCAAATGCTTTCAATTTGTTCTTCAAGAAATATACCCATATCTTTCAACTGTAATCATCTAGGAATGTCATGAAATAGAGATTCTTGGATAGGGAGGGGGTCTTCATTGGACCACATAAATATGAATGAATTAGTTCTAATGGAGCTCTATATCTCCATGTCTTACCCACATGAAATGCACTCCTATGTTGCTTCCCCAATATGCATCCTTCACACACCTTGTTTAGTTGTTTTATAAGGGGTAACTCCTTCACCATGTGCTTCTTATGAAGAAGGTTCAACCCTTCAAAGCTCAAATGCCCATACCTTAGATTCTAAAGAGTAGGCTCCTCTACCATCACTATTTTAAATGCTACTATGAGCTCACTTTGTATTCTCAATAGAAACATCTGATTGCTTGTCATCTTGATTGCTGATATCTTTCTATTGTAACCACTCCTGTTAAAGATGATGCACTCACCATTCTCAAATATGACTTTATATCCTTTTTTCACAAGTTACCCAATGTTGATAAGGTTGTGTTTCAACCCGAGTACATGGTAAACATCATGAATTTGCCTATTATCACCTTGCTTAGTGTGGATTGAAATGCTGCCCTTACCCATGAAATGAAATTTATCATTATTTCTCATCTTCACATCTAATTTTATTATCTCATCTATATGGTTGGACATCTCTTTATTCTCACTCATGTGGTTACTATAACCACTATCCAAATACCATGTCTCCTTGCCACTTTGTTTGCTAATATTGCATGTTGTAAACAAGATTCCTCCTTTCTCATTCCTATATGGTTCAACCTCTTGTGTATGAGTGAAACTAGAATTTTGCCTATTCATGTCATATTCCTTCTTTCTAGACTCACTAGCATAATGCCCATACCTCTTGCAATAATAACATTAGATGCTAGACTTATCATACCTTTGTGTAGATCTACTCTAGAAGTGCTACTATTCCTTCCTCTTCCTCTTCCATGTGGTTCTTGATGGCCATTCCTTCCACCTTCTTGTCTACTATAAGTTCTTCCTCTTCCTCTATGGTTTGATCCTCTACCCCTTCCTTTCACATTGATATTGGTCTTGAATGCTTGCTCATGGGAGGAAGTGGCTAACCTATTCAACCTTTGTTCATGAGTTTGCAAAGAACCCATTAGCTCATCAACCGTCATTTGCCTCAAATTCTTTGACTCTTCTATAGCTACCACTATAGGGTCAAATCTAATTGGAAGTCTCCTCAACACTTTCTCAATGATCCTATGGTCTTCAAGGATATCATCACATGTTTTCATTTGATTTATTATGTTCATAGTTCTTGTGAAGAAGTCATTTATTGAATCATTCTCCTTCATTTGTAGAGTCTCAAAGTCTCTTCTTAAGAGCTACAACTTGACAAGCTTCACTTTGTCACTCTCTTGATATGCATTTTTTAAGATATCTTATGCTTTCTTAGAATGGACAACTACTGATATTCCAGGAAAGATTGAGTCAGTGAAATTTATTTGAATGTAGCTAAGTGCTTTGGCATCTTTCCTCCTATTCTCCTTTAACACATTCTTTTGTGCTTGAGTCAAGACATTGAAGGCTACCATGTCTACAACCTCATTGTACTCAGCGTGAACCAACTCCCATAACTCTTGAGAGTTAAATATTGATTTCATTTTGATGCTCCATACATCATAGCTTTTCCCCTCAAACATGGGGGGCTGCTGTCAAGACCCTAAACTTCCTACTGCCATGTCTGAATGCACTCACAACTTGGTTTCCCTTCACTAATGACTCTGATACCAATTGTAGAAAATTTGCTACAATGCTATTAGTTGTACAGGAGGAAGAAAGATTGAAAATATATAGGCCCAAGTGGGCAACAATTAAACAACAATAGATAGAAACAAGGGATGAGTGAAAATGAAGAAATAGACACTAAAACTTGCATATATTAAAATATGAAAAAAATCCTTGTACATAGTTAAAAAATATAGTTGTTGCTGTTACAAAAATTACATACTAAAAACATCAAAACTTTCCTTACTATTGCTCCTTCCTTGCTATGGACTGTGTTCACTCTCTTACAAGCTGCTGCTCTATTTTTTCCTTTTCTACGGACTGCTATCTCACCTACTCCACAACGTTTTCCCCTCAAAACAAAAAATGGGCTCCAAAATTGAAATTTGAAAGGCACTTAATTAAATTTTTTTGGTGGCCCGACGTTTGCTAAGAGTTAGGTAAGGGTCAAAATTATTATTTTAACAAAATCAAGTTGATATCTTTTTTGACCGAGACAAAAAACTAAACTAATATATATATATATATATACACATAATTCAAGGTGATTTCAAAATACATGTTCAATTTATAAATTAAATAGAAAGACAATTTCTCATAAACACATTTAATACAAAACAAAATGATATCTTTTTGAGTAGGAAAATATATATATATATATATATATATATATATATATATATATATATATATATATATATATATATATATAAACATTCAAAGTGATACCAAAATACACAATTTATAAATTAAATAGAAAAACAATTTCTCATAAATTTATCTAATATAAATCAAATTGGTATCTTATTTAACATACATAAAATATAATATTATATTAAAACGCATAATTCAAGGTAATTCTAATTTTCCAAAATACCTCTATTAAAGTAAGCCAGATGAATATAGACATATAAGATGAGCCCATACTCTATTATAAATAGCTCTATGTAATAGAATGATAACAGTCAATGGTCCTTACTGCCTTTCTTTTTCAGCCTATTTCCCACAATTTCACAAATGGAGGAGGCAGCTATGGACACCACCAAAAATGACAAGAACAACAGCGCTGGTGGCAAAGACAACAAAAAACAGTGAGGGGAGGGAGGATATCTGCAACAATTCCAGAGAGAACAACAAACTTTTGAACGATTGTCAACAATATGTATGTAATTATGTTCATCGTCTTTTTCAGTCTTTCTCATGTTAAATCTTTCACTAATCTTTTTATTCTCTCTTCCTTCATTGTTGTTAAATATTTATCTCTTCCATAAACCCCTGTATCATCTTCTGCTAATTTGCCAAACTTTATGCGAAAGGTCCTCCAATCAAAATTAAATATGCAGTGCTGATTGAATGCATCATTGACATCACTGTTAGATCAATGTCTTTAGCATCTTTAGCTAAGACTGAAACCATTTTTTTTCGGTGAAGCTACGATTGAAACCCTATTTTCCCTAAAATTTTTTTAAAATAGTATTCATTTTAATAGAGGATAAAAAATCTAAGATCCATAGTAAATACTGGCCTAGGGCTGACATATCAGCCCAAGCTTAAATATAGTGTAATTGCACACAAGAAGCCAACTTTACATTTAATCTTATACATTGATTTATATTGTTCTAGAGATTGACTGATGTATATCAGTTAAGCATCATGATTTTCATAATGACAATTTCCCCGTATTGATCTGGAAGATATCATTATTGATCTAAGGAGCTTTGCATTGTTTTCTAAAAGAAACTGAACGCTGCTTACATAATTTTGCGCCATAGAAATTTGCAGTCGACCCTAACCATCCCAAATGGAGGCAGAAAACGGAAACACACATCTTAAACCTATCCACAGAACCCTCCAGAGTTGCACACTTCCAAAAACTACTTCTCTGTATTGAGCTGGAAGATATTTTATTGAGTTAAAGAGCTTTACTCTGTGTCTTCCAAAAGAAACTGAGCGCTGCTTACATAGTTCTGTGCAATAAAACTTTGATGTTAACCTTAACCATACCATCCCAAATGAAGGCAGAAAATAGAAATTACACTCATCTTAAACCCATCCATAAAGCCCACTATAAGTTGAACACTTCCAGAATGTATAAATTCAAGAATCTCTCTTTCCAACGCAATGATAAATACATAAGTAATACCAACCTTGGCCTTGCTTTAACAACTAAACCTTGATGCATTATAAACATCCCAAGACTTTGTTTGAACCATACAATAATATTTATAGTACGATACGTACAAATGGCAATCCCATCACAAATAACAGGGATAATAATCATTGCAATGCTGCAAAAATATCAGCGATGCAACATCATTTGTATATATTGGAAAAGGATTGGTGTAATCACCAGCTTGAGGTGAAAATCTAAGATATATAGAGAAGAAGAAGTGAGGTTGAGGGGAATCTAGGTATTGATAGCCTTCACCTGCATCACAGCCCATACAACCACCTCTTTATACAACCACCTGTTACGAATAAGGATATTTTAATCAAACACCATACTTTGGTTACCATAGGTAATTTAATTACAAAACAAATAACCATATATTGTATTCCATCATTAATAATATAATTCAAATACGGATTTAATGTAACATTATTCTTGATCACTACAATTTCGATTATACTAAAAGGGACCATGACTACTCTCAAAACAAACTGACTGATTTAGACTCAGAACATCAGTTACAACTGATGTAATAGCCATAATGACAATAAAGTTTCTAGGTTGCACCTGCAACTATGGGATTTAGTTCATGACTCACATTCAACCAATAGCTTTACTTCTCTTACTCACAGAAAAGTATGTCTTTAATAATGAACTCAACTCCAAACAATGATTATTTCTATTACAATAGATTTACCAAGTCCTTCACTCAATTCTAAAAACACAATTAATAATAAACTCAACTCAAACAATAATCACTTGTATTACAATAGATTTACCAAGTCCATCACTCAATTGTAAAACCACCATGAATCTACTCCATCAGATGACAAAAAGTTTCTGATCCAAAAACATATTATCAAACTTGAGATCAGTGACTACTTTTGAATAAAGAGAGGGCTTGCATGCACTCTCAACCCATTCTTTCATTAACAGACCATGGAACCCATCTATCCACCACATAGATTCCTCCTATCCTACATTAGAATCTGCAAACAATACCTAAAATAAGGACGCTTTTCCATAACCTATTTTGAAGCCATAGAAGGCCTCACACTTGTTCAAACCTAACGGGTGAGTAAAAATTAAAGATTGATCCTCCAATTAGACAGAAAAATCCACACCAAATCTATTCTCAATTTTCTGTAAAATAAAACTCTTCTGATTGCCAAAAAATTCTCCTGAAATTTTTTGGAAAAAAAGTAAAGCCCCAAAACTGGTATAACTCCCAAAAATCAGCCACCTCTTGAATCCCATTCTCCTCCTTTTTTATTGAACTTCCATCTGCCCAAAAGACCACCTCAATAGTGGTCTTAGAATTTACATAGGAGTTCTGGATTGTTCTATCATTTACCTGGAATTTTCACCTCAAATTTCTGCAATTTAACGTATTTTCCTTGATTTTAAGCTTGTTGGCTCTCCTCTTTTTGGAGATGAATGTTTTTCCTCGTTGAAATAAAAACAACACAAATATTCTCTCCTAGAATTCATGGATATGATCTATATTTATCTAACCATGACATGGCCTCTAACTGCACTTGCCAGAAATTTGACCTAAGATAATCATTCTGTTGGCACGGAGCTACAACAGAGTATTCTATGCATCATAGATTGAGTGTGCTCTAATGTGTCTGAAAAATGATATCTAATCGTCGATATTGGTGGTTGGAGAGTCCCACATGACTCCACCTACAGATATTGGTAGTAGGAGAGTCACATATTACTCTATATATATGGAAAAGTTAAAAAAAAAATCTCTTTTTCTCACAGGAACGTTTTATACCCAAGGTTCTCCAGCTGGCCAAGCTTTAACTTTTACCTTGTATAAAACATCAAAGGGGTCAAGGCCATGCTAGATAAATGGCAAACAAGAAAGGTATAGTTGAAGCCCACAAAGGTATTGTTTGAATGATGTACGTCTGTGTTTTGCCATTTCACCAAGGTCAGTAACGCCCTGAACTTTCACAATCCTGCCATACCCTGAATACGACCATCATGAGAAGCGCAACATGAGCAAAAGATTCAGAGGGAAGATCATGATCAAATTTGTAACCGTAAGCCTGAACATTTGGCAGATTCTATTGCTATTGCTGGAGTTCATCTAAACCATTTACATAATTAATGGAATACGCATTAATCTCGAGTTTCGTGTCCTAAAATATACTTCTGTCAATTTCATAGGGTGAGCCACTGTAGCAAAGGTTTTCCGAAATTTTGAACCGAGATTAAACTGTTAGTAAAAGATCTATTACAAACTGCCTCAAAAGCTGATCTACGCAAAACAGATAGTGAGGTAAAGAAAAGAACTATGCTGGCAATGCAAATATAAGATCATGATCAGCCACACCAAAAATTGAAAACCACTTAGAGAGAGAAAAAAAAAGACAAAAAAAACAACAGAGTAGCAGCCACACCGAGAACAAACACAGGTATCTACTTAGGAGTCTTTTGATTAGCACCTATTATTACATCCCAACAATCCGCAAGGCTACTTAATCAACATCTAGACAGTGGGAAAGCAAACAAGAGTGATTAACCCATAGGATTGTTAGGTCCTTCCCCAATGAAAACCAACTTTGCGAAAAACAGCTTTTAGCTACGGAACAAATTGAATGACTACTTGTTGATGAAGGGACACTGAATCTCCTTGCATAGGAGGATCCATGGCGGCCTGACCGTGAGCCTGCATTATGGGAGAAGACTGAAAATATTCTCGAAAATTTATTTCTACTTCCATCCTAAACCTTTGTGTATCCATATCGTTATTCTGCTGTTGATACAAATTTATTTCGATTGCTTAAATTCTCTTATTATTTTGTTGATCCACACTATTAAGACGACTTATACACTTGTCCATCTATGGTTAATTCCAGTTGGTTGTTAAGCCACTTAGTGGAAAAGATTTTAGCCAATGCGATATTTTTTCTTCTTGTGCAAGTAGACAAGAATTATTGATTTGCTCATAGCATGATTAAAGCAAATAACCAAACGAGAAGATAACTCTTCCATAACATATCCTGTGTTGTCTTATTGCTAACTTTGGAAGCCTGGTCAACAATCTTCTAAAAACTATATAAAATGGCTGTGATATAGGCCTTTAATTATATTTTTTTAATTTTTAAATCAGAACTGTGGATATGGAGAATTTAGAATATAGTCCAACTATTCAAATTTAAATAGATCGAGTGATCAAAACATTTTGTTATAAGGTTCTTTGTAATCCAATTTCTTTCATAATTCGGCTTTGGGAAGCTCTTACAAAGTCTTAAGGTATGATGCTTGTCAAAGGCTTAATGGAATTTGTAGAGTTTTAAAGGTAAGCTCAATATTCTTTTTAATGAGGTAACTCTTATTTTTTATTATAAATATATTACTCTCTTCTTCTTTTTTTTAAATTATAGTTATCTTTTTTAATAGGAATATGTATTATTTTAACAATTCTTCGAATTATATTTTTATATTTACAGTTTCATTTTAATTTTGATGTCATATTAACATTTTTTATAAAATAATTAAAATTCAAAGTTAATTATCTTGATTATATATTTTTAAAATTTTTTTACAAATTTTAAAAGAATGTTTTATAAATAATTTAAAAAAAAAAAAAAAAAAACAATATTTTTAAATTTTTTAAAACATTTTTTTCAAAATTTATAGAAAGATATTAAAAAATATCTTATTATTATAATTAACTTCAAATTCTAATTAATTTATGAAAAATTTAACATAATATCAAAACTAAAATAAAATTGCAAATATAAAAATGAGATTTGAAAAATTGTTAAAATAATTCATATTTCTATTTTAAAAAAGTAACCGAAAAATTACCATAAAATTAACAATTTTTTTTTAATACATTAATAATAGAAAAAAAAATGTTACCTCATTTTAAAAAATGAGTTTACCTTCAAAACCTTGTATCTTCGGCTAAACCTTTAACGAGCACTATAATGCAAAACCACCTTATAAAATGTTTGTTAAAATAAAAAATCTTGAAAGAAATTAGATCACAAAAAGCTTTATACCAAAATGTCTTTATCACTCAATTCATTTAAGTATAAATACTTGACAATACTCAAAATTCTCCATATTCACAACTTTAAATTGAAAAAATAAATAAAACAAAGGTCAAACTCAATGACATTTTATATATTTTTTAAAGGGTTGTTGAGCAGGCTTCTAAATTTAGCCACACGACAATATAGGTCCCTTCACTATTTTGGAATATTGTTAATTAATGGGTAAGTTATCATAGAGTCTTCTTTTGGTTTGGTATTTTGATGCCTCTATCTCAATAGACAATTCTCACATGGAATTAATGGATAGATTGCTATAGTCTTCTTTTGGTTTGGTATCTTGATGCCTTTGATCAGTAGACAAATCTCATAGGCAATTAATGGATAGATTGCTATAGTCTTCTTTTGGTTTGGTATCTTGATGCCCCTCTTTCAGTAAACAACTCTCACTGGCCGGGGGTGAACAACACTTCCTGATGTTCTTATAATGAAATTTTTGTTGGTACATTGTATATACCTAATTAATTAAGGATTCTATGGGTTTTGGTTCCTCAAGTTTAAAGTTAGGGAAAAAGCTTATTATTGTTCTAGTTTGGTTCTTGAAGGAAACTCATCCAGCAAGTAGGAAGTATCTATCTGATGCTCATATATGCCCCCACAATTTTTTTTAAGAATAATCTCACTGTGAGACATGCATAATAATAGCCTTCCCACATGGTGCATACCTTAATTCTGACTTCATCAATCGATGTGGTTGGTTTGAAATCAATTAGTTAACCTGTATTATTGTTTATGATGCATCTAGCCTAACAAACTTCCGAGTGTCTTCAATATACATTCTTATATGCACTCAACATGCATTCAACACTCGTCAATTTTATCAAGTGATTTACAGGTAAACTGATTAGCCACCTATTTCAACTCTTGGTCTTTCATTTTTTATTGAGAAGATGTGACTTACTATTCATGGTAGCTTTTAGGCTCAAACATTTACATCATTGTGTTTCATGCTTATCAAAAGTGTTTGCGATTGCCAATTGGATGCACTGACGGCATGACAAAACTTCTGAAGATTGCTTTCCATTTTGAAAAGAGGCTTTACACTACTACTGTCGATGAGGTACATATCCAAACATTTTTCATTTTCATATTATATTGAGAGAAGTGTAGTTTGTCATTATTTATTATCCTCAAATAATAACTAATGAACCACACAGTCATCTTTCCCACAATTGCACCTGGCATTGTTGGAGGTTGAAAGATCTTCTGATGTTATTGGATGTTGATATTTTTCATTAGTAATTTATTGTAACGATCTTGGTGCTAGCTGACAAATAAAATGCTTTGTAACTAGTTTTTTAGTTAAATATATGCTGAAAGATAACTTTTTCAAAGCCTTTACTTAAATAAGTAATTTAATCTATTATATGTAATATAGACCAGACAACCAAATTCTTCTTATCGATATAGTTAATGATATTGAGAGAGTCCCCCTCAATACAAATGTATTGGCAACCCAACTCAAGAACCACCTGGACTCCCCACAAGGATTCTAATGCTTCTAAGAAATGATTTGTTTGGAAACCCATGTTTCCTTCATAATCTGAAATAAGATCTCCCTAATAGTACTGAATAGCCCCTCTACCTCTTGAAAGCCCAGGGTTCCCTTTAAAAGACCCGTTAAAATATAGTTTCACCCAACCATGTTGAGGAGCCAACCATCTCACAAATTTTCTCAAAGATATCTTAAGATCCACTAGAGGAATGTTATCAAGGTTAAGCCTATATTTTTTAGCGATAATTTCCTCAAACGGTAAGAAAAAATGCCTTTTTCCCCATCTTATATTTTTGAAATTTTCAGATAAGATGGAAAAAAATTTGTAAAATAATTTGACAAAGAGGTTTTTCTTGTCCCTAAATATTTTATTGTTGTGTCGCTTCTAAATTCCACATAGAAGATGAGGGAAAACTAAATTCTAAATCTCCTTTAGTTCTTGGTTAACAAAGGGACAATACCAAGACTGTCAAACCTCCAAAATAGATGAAGGAAGAACCCAATTTTTTTTAAATCTTTGTAGTAGAGAACCCCAATTGTGGAAAGAGTATACAAAATCAAGAAAGATATGATTAATAGATTCCCGAGTATTCTCACACAATACACACCTATTTACCACATTAAGACCTCTTTTACTGAGATTTTCGAATGTAAGAATGTTGTTTTGGACACTCAACCAGCTGAAGATATTGATTTTTGAAATTAGATTTCTATTCCAAATTTGACCCAATAGATTGCACCTCCTTGTCAATTTTTATAGCTTAAAATATCCAAAATAAACATGATAATTACCATCCATTGAATCAATCCAAATTAATTCATCTTCCATCTGTAGATTTTTAATATTTTTACCCTTGAGAATGAAATTAAGATTTGAAACAATAGTGGTTGAAGCTACATCAACATTTTCAAGGGTTAAATGTTTTCAACTTTTTCTACCATTTCAAACTTGTATATAATCCACCACTTTTTTTCCTAAAATAGAAGAGATAGAATGAGAAACTTAATGCCATGGAACAAGAGTCTCCAGTGAATGATTTAGAATCTAAGGATATGTCCAAAATCTAATATTATGACCATTACCTAGCTTCCACTTGCAGCCTTTTAATAAAGTATCCTTATTTTTGGAAAAGTAATTCCAGATTATGGATCCTTTAATAAAAGAAGGCTCGATAAGGATAAATAATTGTAACCAAGATATTTGGCACAAAAAATGTTTGCCAAAAGAGAAGGTTCCTTGAGGAGTGTCTAACAAATCTTTGTAACTAATGCCTTGTTCATAGAGGAAATATTTTTAATACCTAGGCCTCTAGAGGATTTCGGAAGGCATACCTTATCCCAAACCATTAGAGGGAATTTGTGAATATCCTCCACTCCCATACATACGAACCTTTTTTACATTTTATCAAATTTTTTCTAGATGAATTTGGGCATTTTGAAGAGGGACATAGTGTAGACAAGGAGACTTTGTAAAACACTTTTGATGAGCAACACTTTGCCCACCTAAGAAAGTAGAGCCCCTTTCTAGATAGAAAGTTTACTTTGAAATGTTTCAATTAGAGGGTACCAAAAATTAGATTTTATTTCCCCTTTAAATAGTGGCATACCTAAATAAACTGATGGAAGTTCCTTGATCTAACAATTTAAAATATGAACAATCTTTATTTGATGGGAAACCAGCATGTTGATAAAAAATAAGTCACTTTTGGAATAGTTTATCAATTGATTTGAGACAACTGCATAAATATCCATAATAAAATTTATTTCCTTAGCCTCCCTTACCAAAGCCAATACCAAAATAATCATGTCATCCAAAAATTGTTGGTGAAGAGAAGGATGAGCCCTTGAGGCCAGTTTATAACCCTTCAAGCTACCTTGTGCAAGTGCATTCTAAAGGTTCCTACTTAAAGAATCTACCATAATAATGAATAAGAATGGAGACAATGGGTCACCCTATCTAATTCCATGCTCACTCCCAAATAAATCTAGTTGGGAATCCATTAATAATAATAGAAAACATTATCATTGAAATGCTACTACAAATCAACCTTCTAATATGCTTATAAAAAATGAATTTATTTATAATTGAATCCAAGAAACCCTAGTCCACTATGTTCTAAGCTTTGGGCATATAAAATTTAAAAATCATACCTGCTTGTTGACTTTATGTCATAAAATGTGTTATTTTATGTATAACCATTATACCATCTTGGATTTTTCTTCCTAAAACATATCCTCCTTGATTTGAAGAAATGATTTTATTCAAAATCCGTTGAATCCTTAAAGATAATTTTTTTAAATATTTTATAGACATAATTACACATACTGATAGGCCTAAAATCCTTGATTTTTGGGGCTCCTATCTTCTTGAAAATAAGAGCGATAAAATTATTATTAAGCTCTATAAGAAGTTTGCCAAAGGATAAAAATTCATCCACCACCGCCCAAAAATCATGCTTAATAATATCCCAGTAATTTTGATGAAAAGCCATAGGAAAGCCATCTGATCCAAGAACTTTGTCTTTGTTCATTAAGAAAATTGTTGCCTCTATTTTATCTTCTATTATATATCTCAATAAAATCATATTATCCTCATCAATAATAAGAGTAGGGGCATACTAGATAAAATATGTGGTCAATTTTTTGTCAGACACAGAGTTGGGAGAAAAATGATCTTTGAAATAACTCACTAATTTCTCTTTAATAACCATAGGATCAGTATGAAGGGATCCATCCTCATCAAATATTTTATTATTTATGTTATGACTTCTATTCTTGAGTATATTTAAATGAAAAAAAATTGTGTTACAATCTCTCTCCTTCAACCAAGTAGCCCTTGATTTTTGTCTCCAAAAAGATTCCTCTTTATCCAGAATAGAATGAATATCTGACTCTAGTTACTGCTCCTACTGAAAGAAATGTTCACTAAGGCCTTAGGAAATAATACAATCTTCAACAGTAAGCAAATTAGATTTAATATTCTCTTTTTAGCCGAAGATATTACCAAAAACCTCATGATTCCAAACACAAATTTTGTTTTTGACATTTTTTAATTTCTAAATAAACTTAAACATAGTTGTTCCAAAGCCTTCCACATCCTACCATTCCTTTATTCTTACTAGTAGTTTTGGGTGAGAAAACCACATATTCTCAAATATAAAATGTGTCTTATGAGTTTTAAAACTGGTAAGAATATTAAGCACCAATAGATTGTGATCTGATCCCATCCTAGTGAGTGAAGAAAACAAAAATCTTGAATGCTAAACCAACCAGGGGAAACAAGACCCTGATCCAATCTAGTCTAAATAAGATTCTTACCAATTCTTTTATTCAACCAGGTGAAAGGAGATCTTCTTAGTTCGATATCAAATAGCCCATTTACAATAATGAACTCAGCCAGATCCTCTATACTATTAGATAAGTATTGGATACCCCCTTTCTTTTCTTCAACATAAGCTAGGGTTTTTGAATCACCCACAAACATCCATTTGAAATCTTTACAAGTGTTTCTGAAAGACACTAGATCCAAACATAATCTTCTCCTACCAACAATCGTATTAGGAGCATAAATATTTGAAAGAATCCCAAGTAATATTTTGTGAAAGATCAATAAATAAAACCACTAGATGGTTTCTATCTTCAATAAGGATTTCACCTTTAACTCTCTTATCATTCCAAAAGGTAGCAATACCTTTATATTATCCCTCTGAGCCTACACTAGCAAATGGTGCTTCCTTCCAAAGCTAATGTTTTGTTACCTGCAATATATTACTAACCATTTTCATTTCTTAGATAGCAAGAATAGCTAGTTGATTAATGATTTTCATATCCATGAATACTTTATGTTTGATAGAATGGTTTAGACCCCTAATATTCTAGGACATGATATTCATTTTTCTTATTTATTCTACTTCCTAATAGATTCTCTGCTCGATTTGAGCTTTAAAATTGTTTTATATCCATTTGCTATCTCATTCTCTATTTTATTCTTTCTAGTTTCAACTGATGAAAATCTTCTTTTTTTATTTTGTAAACTTACATTTTCCTACCTCTTATACCCATATGAATTAATATCCTTCTCCTCTCTAGAATAATCCATTTTAAAACTTGGTGATGTACAAGCTGAAGATATCATATGAGAGAATCCCTTTTTATCCTTATCTTCATTTAACCCCATGTGGTCAAGAGATGTGTCAGAAAGAGATCCTTTAACTAGTGAAAGACTTCTTGGGGAAACATCCCCCACTTCACCTTCCTCCATATTTTCCAAACATTATAAAAGATTACAATTCATCAGAGAAGCATAATGAGTAGAAGAATTTTTAATATTTTGGAGATTAATAATCTCCTTATCCAGCTCATTGACTCTGCTTTGCCTTTTTCTGGATTTTTACTTGTAATAGGTATGTTTTCTCTCCCTTTAAAAACTTATTTTGAATCTTCCTATACTACCTTATTAATCTCTAAATAATTGATATTGTCCCTTATAATTACCTCTACTAAAGCTAGCTTATTACCTAATGTTGATGTATCTAGGATCTCTGTAGAAATTGGAATGTTATCCTTCACAAGAAAGTTTGCATGAGAATGAGGATAAGACATCAATGGAATCTCTTCTTACTGATATTCAATTTCCACATACATGTATTTTGATCCTTTTTGAAAACAAAAGCATTGCCTTTTTTCACAAAGGAGGGGCAATTTCTTGTCATATGTCCCAGTTTCTTGCACCCTTCACATTTCAGTAATGAATATTCATAATAAATTTTCTAAATCCTTTCTCCCCTTGAAGAATTAAGAATAACAAAAGGGGGAAATTATTGATCCATCCTTTCATTCACACAAAATCAAGCATGAACCATGCGAGTCATGGATTTTGTAGCAGCGTCAAATTCAATTAGACTACCAAGTGTTTTTGTTATATTGATGAATAAATCTTCTTCCCAAAATTATAGAGGAAGCCTAGGAAGATGCTCCCAAATGGGCATCTTATGAATATCTTCATATTCTAGATTGAATCCTACCTTCTATTTTTTTTTAAAAACCCCAGATCTGCCCATAAGCTAAGGGCCTCCTACTAAGATATGCACACTATCTTCATCATTGGTGTATTTGATTAGGTAAAAACCATTGCTAAGTGTAGAGATATCCAAAGACCCTTTTAGTTTCTAATGTAACCTGGCCCAAGCCCTAAAATGTTCTATGTTAGGTCATGGACTAAGATATTTGCCCGCCAAAAAAGAAGACCACCATAAAGAAGCCTTGGTTTTCAATTCATCTGGAACAACAATATGAAATCTTCTCACATCTTTTGATATGGATAGATCTGTAACTAAAAAACTTCCTTGTATTTGCCTATCTTTCCTTTGAGATTATCAATCCAAGAACATTTTTGGGGACTTACCAAATGGCAACAGAATCTTGATGTGGCCAATTTATTCCCCATCTGAGAATATTTAATAAAGAGTTAAGTATTATTGACCTTTTCATTAAGAGTGATGAACTGATTTGATAAGGTTTTTGGTGAATAAGAATGGTAAGGCACACCCTTCATGTTCAATTCTAAAAGTTGTACCTCTGACCCTCCTAGGTCCCACTCCTCATCACCGACCCCTTCATGCTCCATCAAAAATTGATCGCTAAACAAGCTCACTTTTCCTAAATTCACTTTTTCCAGAATCGCTTTTCTTATATTCACTTTTCCCGGAATTGCTTTTCCTAGAAATGTAATTATTACATACTTTGTTATAATTCTATTGTAGTTTATTATATATTTTTTTATAATTCTATTGTAGTTTATTATATATTTTTGTTATCATTTAATGTATTATTTAATAAGTAGAATTAATGTATCATCATTTAAAACTTCCCTCTTTTTATTGGGTTTTATTTTTTAGCTTTTTGATAGAAAATTTTCTTATAAAAATATTTTATGTTATTTATACATGTTTTTTAAACATGTATCATTATATATATTATTTAAAAAAACCTAACTATTCATACTTAGAAACACAATTACAACTATTTAAAATAATGGATTACATTGGATTTCCTTCTAGATTGGAAAAAAAGAAGAGTTGAAGGAAAGGTTTTATTGCCCATTTTATTCACCAATTAAATTTTCAAATCAAAGGTTTAAAAATGTAATGATGGAGTATAGTGGAGGATATTATGTAGTTCCTTTTTATATTTCATAGCACTTATTGAATTTGAGAACATGGTAAGCACAAATACAAATTCTTTGGGGAGGAGAATATGCAGTAGTTAAGATGGCCACATAGAGCTGATGACTTTAATGCTTGATTTTCTCAAGTTCATTAAAATAAAAAATAAAACAAATAATAGTATGAATATAATTCATTCAAAGGAGATATAATACACAAGCATATAACATTTAAGCTAAATAAAACTTCTATTAGAAATTGATGAGCTTCATTGATCAGTTACAACACAGCTAAACTTGTGGAATGATTTTTCTAGAGCTTCACTACTCTAATTTTTCATTAACAAATACTATACACATGACCTCCTTTTATAATAATTCATTGAACTCTCCAGATATTGTTGCATATTCAATAACATCAACCAATTATAATAAATTCATTGATGAAATATATCTAGTTAATTGAGATATGTGGTAGTAAGAGTGAAACAAGATATCCTCTTGGATCACATGGATGTCATGCACTAACAAGCATTCAATAGATGTAGGTGAATTACTCCAAATTGGTTGGTAGGAAGGCTAGAGCATACTTGGCTAGACCACATCGTCCAAAAATCCCCCTTACTCTAGATTACTAGAGTAACCAGATACTCTTATGCATTATCTAAGATGTTCAAAAATATTCTTTGATAATGGCTTTGTAAAATTATTATCAAATTATCTTGAGATCTATAAAATTTAAGAAATATCTCACTATTATTTACTATATCTCTGATGAAGTGATATATCATGTCTATGTGATTGATTCTCTTATGAAACACATGATTATTTAAGTGTTATATTTGAATTGTTGTCACAATAAATCTTGGTTGCCTCTTCTTGACTATGTCCTATGTCCAATAAAAATCTTCTCATCCAAACTACTTGACATGATGTTGATGTAGCTGTTACATATTCTTATTTTAAATATGAAAGGGTGACAATGGACTTCTTCAATGCCCACGAAATTATGATTGATTTGAAATGAAACCTATATCTGAATATACTTTTATGGTCGTCAATGCTACCAATGAAATCACTATCTTTATATCCAATTAGCTTGATCTCTTCTGAGGGTGCATATAAAATCCCAAAATCCTTTGTTCTACCTATGTATCTCAGACTTCTTTTAGTTATTTTCTAATGGTATTCTTTTGGTTTCTCCATAAACTTAGAGATGAGTGCAAATCCATACATGATATCAAGCCTTATGGTAGTTAAATACATGAGGCTACCAACAAGTCTTTTCTATAAATCTAGATCAACATTAGATCCATTATCTTTTATTCTCAACTTCAACCCTATAACAACAAGGGTTTGTTTAGAATTGGCTTTCATCATATTGAACTTCTTCATTATCTCTCTTGCATACTCTGTTTGACATATGAAAATGTGTTTGCCTTATTGGTTAACTTATATACTAAGGAAGTATTTTATCAATCCCAAATATGTCATTTAAAATTATGTTTTCAATCCTATTTTAAATGAAACAATTGAGAGATCAACAATGAATATGAGGTCATCCACATATAGGCACACAATCATAATTTTACCTTGATCATTTATTTTGATGTACAATGTGGGCTCATTGTTGATTTTATTGAACCCATTCTTGAAAAAATATGAGTCTATTCTACTATATCATGTTTTTGGCACTTTTTTGAGTCCATACAAGGCTTTCTTCAATCGACAAACCTTGTGTTATTATCTAGAAACTTCATATCCATGTGGAAACTGCACATACACTTCTTGGTCTATTATGCCATTCAAAAATATAAATTTGACATCCATTTAAAATACTTGCCAATTTTTTTGAGCAGAAATGGATAACACCATTCTAATAGTTTCTAATATGGCCACTGATGCAAAAGTCTCATTGTAGTCAATTCTTGGCTATTGAGAGAAACCCTTTTCTATGAAACTTGCTTTGTATTTTTCCACATTCCCTTCAACATTAAATTTTATATTATATACCCCTTTTACTCTTATGACATTATTTTATTCTAAAAGGTTGAGTAGATCCCATGTTTAATTATTTTTAATCTAATTTATCTCTTAATCCATGGTGCTAATCTAATTTTCATCTTCGATGAAATATTCAAAGTGTACATGATCATCTTGTGTAAGAATGCAAAATCACAATGGAAACTTACATACTCAATTGCTTGAGATTCGTCATAGATTTCCCTTAGGCTTTTTTTCTTCATTTAAGAATATTTGAAGCATGATCTTAGAGATGCTAGAGTGGGATCTAAAAAATCATCATTGTGAGTTATTTTTAGTGTAGATGTGTTTAGAATTGAAGGCACTTTAAACATTGTTGTTGGAGTGTGCATTATAATGGAAGTTCTCTTTAGGGCACATGATGTATACACATAATATTTTTAACTTTTATTGATTATTAACACTTTGTATCTTGAAGGAACCTATCGAGTCTCAATCATTTTGAGTACATGCCTTAAGGGGCACACTAGGAAAGGAGTGGGTAGACCATTAGTGCTTTGTAAGATTGTTATTCCTTTTTCCACTTACCATCCACACTATAGCCTCCTGAAACCAATGAACCCAATCTTATTCTTCCTAGTTCTACCTATTCCTATCACTTGCTATGTTTTATCCTTCATTTCTTGCCTTAACACCCTTTTAACCTATTGGTTATACTAGGTTGATCAGGTTGATCTATAATAGTTTAGGGTCTTCCCCTTTCTTTTGGTTTGTTAGCCTTCCGGTTGACTTAACAAAGTCCTAGAGAGTTAGCCCCAAAAACATGCTAGGTCGATTGGGTCGACCTAGCATAGTCGACATTCTTGAATGTTTTTAGGATAATATACTACTATATATACAAGGTCATTTACCACCATTTCATAAGAGTGAAGAATTAAGTGAATTATGAGAATGAACATCTCCCTATTGACCATTTTACTTGGGGAATAAGGCTTTAGGGTTCAATACTTTCTTTAGAGCTACGATCTCATCTTATGGATAAGTCTTTTAGATGCTTGGATAGGTTGTGTAGCCTAGAGCTAATTTATCTTAGTTATCCTTACATACCATGACAATATCTTGTGAAGCACCTTGGCCAAGGAGGATATTGAGACTTGGTGGGTTCATCTTCAAAGGTAAGTATTCCTAACTTTATTCCTCCTTTGTAAGAGTAGATAGATAGTGCATTTGTATTCTTATCTTCCATGTACTAGGATTCTATATACATTGAAGTGAGTATATGACTCATATACATGTTTAGTTTAGTTTTTTATTTGTTTTGTTTCTAACCCCCACTTTATGCCACAAGATTTGGTGCACACTAGATTAGATTTACTTTACTTTTTATTAGATTAGTGAAATATTAAATCATAGGACTCTTTGAGGGTTGTTATGTGATTATGTTCGACTATAGGCTTTGGAACCCTATTTAACATGGTGTGTTGTGACAAGTGATCCCCTAATTAGGTCTAAAAGATCCTCAAAAGTGTAGGTGTGCTCTATCCCATCTGATCTAGGATTGATTTATGGACATGATGCATTTTTGATTGCATACATTCTAGTGAACTCGACGTGAATCAAACCCTTGCAATATTTTTTTCACTTATTTCATTTTTATTCATCATTATTTTTATCATATCTCTACTATGCTAGATTGACCCTATCAACCTACTTATTTATATCTGTGCATAGATTTTCAAGAATAGGTAACTGGTTTGACTAGCTTGACCCAGTATAAGTTTCAGAACTTGTAAAAATTTTGTTCAGACAACTAGATCAACTAGCTCAACCCAATGCAATTTTTTTAGATTTTCAAACTTCCTTTTCAGGCTACTAGGTTGACCAAGTAGACCTATTGCATTTTCAGCACTTTTTTAGCAGGTTCCTCTATATCTTGATCGACTAGCTTGACCTAGTTTATAGGTTTTTGATAGTTTTATCCAAGGTCTTAGATAATCAATCTTATCCTTTTAATCTCTAAACCATTCATGTTAGTTTCTATTCATCTATATCTTTCCTTCTCTATACTTTCATTTCATAGTTTATTATCTTTAAAACTACCCCTACATAGTCAACTAGGTCAACCCTGTGGACCTAGTTCTGTGTTTTATGTTTTTTGAAATAACTAGGTTAACCTAACTGACCTAGTTTACTTTCAGACCTTATCTTTAGTAGTACATGTTCGACCCTATTGACCTTGTTATATATGATTGTCCATATAATTTATCAACTATAACTTGTTTTAAAGTTGAAGTTAACCATATATGTTAATCACATCTTTCTTTTCAGTTGTTTGCATGCTTAAAATAACTCACATAGTCTAATTAGGGGATTTTCAATTAATCATTTAATTTTATTATTTATATTTTTTTGCATATGTGGCCAAACCACATAAACATCAATAATCATTTAAACATTTAACTACTCAAGCCAACCTACTTGGATTTCATCACCAAGGGGAAAGCCGACTTGATGCTTTGGTTAAGTATAAAGCCTGGTTAATGGTATATTTTGGATAAACACATGTTACCCTTATTGTTGTAGTGTGTGAAATGAGGGGGTAGGACCCAATACCAAGATTGTATCATTTCCACTATAGTCCCTTTCATCCTAAACTTACCTAAAACTATCTTTAGATTGTTATCTAGTACCTCGCTTATAACCAATCTCCCTTTACACTTAAAATCATTATTAATAATGTAATCAACATTCTAGGTTGACCAAGTAGCTAGATTTACTTTCAAGTTGTTTGCTTGATCTTTGGTCAATTGTGTGTGCAAAATCTTGCATTAGTGTAATATTTTTCTTTATGTACATCAATTGGATTGGCCAACATCAATTCAATTGATTGTTTATTTCCCTTTCAATACTTAATGCTTTCTTACATTACTTGCAATTATATTTATTCAATTCACAACTTGATATCAAATTTCTCATATACCCTACATCATCACAAATCCAATGTATGTTATGGTTTGCAAAATGGATGAGTAGAACCAAAGATATAAGCAAAATAAGGAACCTATTTGCTATACTAGGTCAACCCTATCAACCTAGTATTTGTCCATTGTACTAGGTCGACCTGGTCGACCTTATACTATCTTTAGTCCTTTTAATTTTTTTCTAACCTCTATTCACTATACTAGATCGACTTGGTCGACCTTGTACAATTTTGTAGTCCCTATTTCTGTGCTAAGTCAACCTCATCGACCCTATACTATTTTCTATCACTTTTTATTCTCCTTGTGTGGTTGTCTAGTCTTATTTCATCTTGATGATATCTTCTCAGCCTTTTCTCAGTCCAAGACATTACATAATCAAGGATTTAGATAATAACCTCATTTATTTCATTACTTCTGATGAAACTATCCAATTTCTTCCTTCCTCTTCTCCTAAACTAAAACCACTCAATACACAATGCAACATAGTTGAGATCCTTCATCATAATCTTCCTCCCAATACCAATTTTAGGAGTCCTTCACCAAATCATACCAATAAAATTGATAATCTATATGGTTCCCAAATATTCAAAAACCTTGATGATAATACTATTTACACTCCTCACAAGAATGGTGGCCTTACCAAGCTTCCTTCTTCTACCACACTTAAGACAACTAAAAAAAATGTTGGGAATCTTCCACCTACAAAGAATCTTCCTCCCACCAACACTAACAATCTTCTTCCTATCAACACTAATACCCCACCTTCAAACCCACCTATTGATACAACTCAACTTCTTGCCCAAGTAATACAACAAATGAACACCATACAAATAACCAATAAATCTCAAATGATGAACATGTAACAATATTGATGCAACATGATTATTCAACCACCTGAAGTCATCATGTCTCAACCAAATTAAAATTTTGTCCCTCCTCTTGGAGATGCCAATGGGAATATCATCCCTTAACCTCTAATGAATAACAAAATTCTTCAACATCTTCAAAATGAGCCTTTATCCACATTCATTGCGTTTATAGATATTAGAAACATTTCTCTAACTATCACATATAATGGGACTAAAATCCCTACTCTCTTTCTTAAGTCTTTTGGCAATCTCTATAAGGAATGGGTCTAAACCAATACCTTTGCTACCACCAAGCTCTTAGCCAAAACCTTTATTGATGATGTACTTGAATGTTACAACTAGCTTCCTAGACATTCCATCTCACAAATAGAGGATTTAGTCAATGCTCTAGTGAAGGAATTCCAATATGATGACCTTCCTAAAAACTACCTTAGTCATTTTATCCATGCCAAGCAACTTCCTAATGAATCTGCTCATACTTTCATTAAATGATGAAAATCTCTTTCTCATAAAGTGGACCATAATATGAATGATGATATTCTTTTAAAACTATTTATCACTGCTCTTAAACCTCTTCTTCAATATAAAGTTTGAATCTTTTCACCTTAAATTTTAGAAAAAGCCTTAGACCAAGCAAAAGGACAAGACTTCCTTATGACTCAATTTGAAACACCTCAAGCAAATACTATAGCATCTTTCCAATATTCTTCTCATACCATTGATTCATCCAAGCCTCCCCAACCTCAAAATGGAGCATCCAATTTAACCAATTCTAACCCAACCCACCCTTTGTTGAGTATAAAACAACTAAAGATAAATCTCCACCCTCTAAACCCATGAACTTTGATCTTTCCAAACCTCCTCCAAAATGGTACAATCCAGATAAATTTTGTTGGTGGCATGATACTATAGGTCATTCTCATGATTCTTGTCGTGATCTTCATTGATTTATTATTTCTTCCTTGCTTGGTCCAAATTTCAATCTTGTTACTCTCACTAAACAATGTTATCAAGACTATCTTCAAGCTTCTCAAAATTAATTTCAAGATCCACAATCACATCAACATCAACTACCTAATGAACATCAAAAATCATCCCATGCCTATACCTCATCCACTAATTTTGTTCAAAAAATAATTGATCCTTCTTCTTACACCAATAAGGAAAGAATAGATAGCATAAACAACTTTAAACATATTGTGACATCCATTGAATCTCAACCTCTTAGGCCACATGAACCAAAAGAGTACCTAGTTCAAATGCCTACTCCAAAGCATACCATAGATTGTCCTCCTTTACCTCCTTTATCTCCTCATACCTCTCCTACACATCATATGTTACATTCAACCCCCTTAAAATATAACAAATAAACACATTTACCTATTTCTAATTGCACCTATCGACCCGATGCAAATCATTCTAATGGTTCAATATAACCTCACTCCAACTCACATGTTGGGGCATCTCATGATGCCCATCCACATGTCCCTTCAAACTTTGGGGCATCTTGTGATGCCCACTCTTATTCTACAATTCATGATAACAAACACATCTAGCTTCAAGAAACATTATGAGACTTATAGACTTAAATTTCACATGTTCATCTTTGATACAGACATTAAAATAGATTTTACTTCATCTTTTTATCTCATGTTTCTTTGTTTTTGTGCATTTTTATTATTTTAGTTTCACTTTCCTAAGCATCATCATTTTACTTTATGTTCTTTGGCTTTATTACACATCACATTTGGCATTTGCTTTTATTTTTGTCCTCATATATTTTTTTTATCTTTATCTTTTATGCCATTATTTTCCTTAGTAACTTTATGGCCATTTTCCCCCCTTTCTTTAGCATTTACCTCTTGATGTACCATAGTCTTCTTTCTCTTTTGGCACCTTCATGGTTTTTTATTTTATGAGTTTCTTCGTAAGACTGCGGATGGGACTCGACACCCCTCAAAAAATTACCATTTATTTTTACTTATTTTTCTTATTTTTTTGCTTGCCAATGTTGTTTTGGCATCCTCTAGGTTTTTCTTTTGTGATTTACTTTGTAAGAAGGCTCCCTCACTTTTATTTTCTCTTACTTATCAGCACCCTCATGGGTTTGTCTTTTATGAGTTTCTTTGTAAGATCACAGATAGGACCTGACCCTCATAAAATTACCATATTTTTATGTTATTAATCCTAGCTCTCAACTTTGGCTTTTACTTATTTTTTTAGATGAAATCTACACAAAAATCTATGTTAGCATGTTTTCCTCCATTTCCCTCATTCTTATGATAAGGAATCATTTTTTTCTATCATTGTATCCCTTTTTTTTTGCCCTTTGTCACATTTTTTTACAATTTAAATTGTTCCATGTGTCATTCCTCTTGATAACACTTTTATTTCACCTTGATTTATGAGACTTTTAGACCCCATGCTCTTAGAAGTTTATCTCTCTTAACAACCTTGTCTGAAGTTTTCAAATGTAAGTCATATCTAACACCCATGTTTAGTTTTCCAAATTTGTATGGAGGAGGAATATAAAAAGCCATCAAGAAAGTTAAAATCCAAATCATTTGAAACAAAAGGCAATTATATTTAAAAGGAAACATATAATTAACAAAATTCAAAATTCACACCAAAAGACGTGATTACAAACACATCTCCTATCTCCAATCGAAGATCAAACTCCACATTCAGCTTCACATAGAGCCGAAGTCTTTTGGGGTGTAGTAGGCTAGTAGATTAGAATAGGGGATTTCAAAAAACCCTATGGTTCTACCTAATTTCTCATGCAAGTACCCAATATTTGTGGTAGACTGATGGCTCTATAAAGGGTCCTAAAAAATGGGGAACACGTCATGTGGAGGTAGTTCCATTTTACTTTTCATGCATATAGCCTTCATCGGATGATCGATATACTCCATTTGTTTACCCAAGACTTGTGTGGCTAATATAAGTTCTTTAGAGTCCTTAAGGTCAAAAGTTCTCTTGTTTTGACAAACCTAATTTAAGTGTCTTAACTTCAATAAGTAATTCTCTCTACCTTAGTTTTTCCTTCATTCTCCCCTCCACCCATTTCTTCCCCCCCTTGATAGCAAATTATGGTTCCAAGTCTATTTTCTCTCTTCTATTATTCCTTCTTCTCCATATCTTTAAAACATGCTAGCATTACTTTTTTTCATTTTTATCTATCCTTAGAGCAAAAAAACATGGTTGAGTAACTATGAATCACTCTTTTCTTTCATTTATCATTATATAATACCCTTTTATTGTGGACAACTAAGTCTGCACCCTTTTGCCATTATTACATTTTTTTATTTATGTATGCCTTCTTCTTGTTTGTCTTACATCTTGACTTACATTTCATTCAACATTCTTTCATATTTTTCTTTCTATTTGATTTGACATGCCTGTCTTACATGAGCTTACTTTTCACCATCTTCCATAGCTTTGTTCACTTTCTCTTGCATTGATATTTCATTTGTCATTTATGTTTTACCTACTTCCCAATGTGAGTTAGTATGTTCTACATTCCTTTTTGTCATTTCTATTTTACTTGCTTTCCAACATGATTTACTATGTTTTCCAATCATTTATCATTTCTTTCCTATCATTTGTCATTCTTTTACCAAATCATTTATCATTCATTTGCTAATCCTTTGTCATTCATTTGTCATTCATTTGATATCCTTTTGTCATTCATTTGCCTTTAATATTCTAGCCTTACCCTACCAATCCTAATTTTCCAAATTTCCTACAATTATTTTCACTATTATATGCCTATTTTTCAAAAAAAAAATCTATTTTTGTCTATTTTATTGTACTAACTTGTAAAGGTTCACTTAGTGTACTCTACATTGGACACCTTCACGTTTCTTATAGTTTACTTCTTTATATATGAAATTAAGGTAAGTTAAAGGTATGTGTTTTTCAATACAGTTCTTTCATTTATCTTATTTGTTACTTACTACACCATATTTAGCATCAGCATTATGTGTTATCACGTTCTATCTTTGAAGCACCATCCCATGTTGCACTTAAGTGACACATGATAAGCTTCGGCTGGGGCATATGTATACACATAATATTTTTAACTTTTATTGATTATTGACACTGTTTATCTTGCAAGAACCTGTCGATTCTCAACCTCTCTAAGTGCATGCCTTAAGGGGTGCACCAAGAAAGGGGTGGGCAGCCATCAGTACTTCATAATATTGTTGTTCCTTTTTCCACTTGCCATCCACACTCTAACCTCTTGAAACCATTGAACCCAAGCTTATTATTCCTAGTTCTACCTATTCCTATCACTTGCTACGCTTTATCCTTCATTTCTTGCCTTAACACCCTTTTGACCTATCAATTGTGTTAGGTCAACTAGGTCAACCTAGCACAGTTTAGGGTCTTCCCCTCTCTTTTGGTTTGTTAGCCTTTCAACTGACCTAGCACTGTCCTAGAGAGTTAGCCCCAAAAACATGTTAGGTCAACCATGTTGACCTAGCTTAGCTGATGTTCTTGAATGTTTTTAGGGTAAGATACTACTATATATACAAGATAATTTACCACCATGTCATAAGAGTGAAGAATTAATTGAATAAGTGTGAATGAACATCTCCCTATTGACCATTCTACTTGGGAAATAAAGCTTTAGGGTTCAATACTTTATTTGGAGATCTAATCTCATCTTGTGGATAAGTTTTTTGGATGCTTGGATAAGTTGTGTATCTTAGAGCTGATTTATCTTAGTTATCCTTACATATGATGATAATCTCTTCAGAAGCACCTTATCCAAGGGGAGATTGTGGCTCGATGGGTTCATCTTCAAAGGTAAGTATTCCTAACTTTATTCCTCCTTTGTAAGAGTAGATAGATAGTGCATTTGTATTTTTCTCTTCCATGTATTAGGATTCTATATACATTGATGTGAGTATATGTCTCTTATACATGTTTATTTTAGTTGTTTATTTGTTTTTTTTCTAACCTCCCTTTGGACACAAGCTTTGGTGTGAACTAGATTAGATTTAATTTTCTTGTTATTAGATTAGTGAAATATTAAATCATAGGACTCTTTTAGGGTTGTTATGCGATTATATTAGATTATAGGATTTGAAAACTTATCTCACATGGTGTGTTGTGATAAGTGATCTCCTAATCAGGTCTAGCAGATCCTCACATTGGTCATGTTCTCATTTAAAAATTGTATGCTCCCCAATCAAAAGTGTAGGTGTGATCTATCCCATCCAATCTAGGATTGATTTATGGACATGATGCATTTTTGATTGCATGGAGTTGGAGGAACATTTTGAGTTCCATATTCTTTTATGCCCTTCTCATGAAGTATACCAAAACCAACTATAGTTATATTTTCAATACTTCCATCCCATGCTTTTTATTCAATGAAATTTACATCTCTATTGATGATAACTTTTTTTGTGATGGGATTATACAATTTGTAAGCTTTGGATTTCTCACTGTAGCCCAAAAATATGCACTTTTATCCTCTATCATCAAGTCTCTTTCTCATCTCTCTTGTCACAAGTTTATAAGATACACAAAAAAAACATGCCGAGGATAAACACTATGTTTCTTTCCTGATGAAAAACACATACTAGCTAACCAAATTATCAATAGACATAAACTCAAAAATTGCATGAAAACAAAATTCTCTGTTGATTCTCATTAAATGGATAAAATTTTACAATAGATTATTTAAATAAATATAAACTTGGAATTGGATTTGACATGTATAATTAAAAAATCTAAATAAATCAAAAGATACCTAAGGCTAACTGACCCATGTAATTTTTAAATAAATATTATTTTTAGTAACTTTCATCTTCTAGCAATTTTTCAACTGCTATTTTTAGAATATTTGCATACAAGGTCATATGGGCCTAAAAATATACACATATATTATAAACACTAAAATTAACGTAATGGATGAATTTCAACTAAATTTCATGTTTGGGTACAAAAATATGTTATTTCCAAAAATTACAAAACCCTGACAGAATATTAAAATGCAATTTTGACCTTCTGATGGTCATGTATGGACTCTAAAAACATCACTAAATATATATCATGGGTTATGGATAAACTAAATATTTTGAGATCACAGTCATTTTGGTGCAAACGAGAGCCCAAATGGAGTTATAGATCAAAAGTTATGGCCTCCAGAAGTTTGGTCTCTGCATCATTCTCCTTCGACTAAAAACAACTCAGTTCCTAGGAGTTATCCTGATTGAAACCCTTCCATTTATTCTAGTCAATATTTTAAAGCTCAAATTTTGAAATCAAAGTGTTTTATTCCTATTGCAGTCCTTTCCACTATACCAAATACATGTTATAACTTCCTTGTCTTGAGTGTATTGTCTTTTTATCCAGAACCTCTATTATCTTTTCTTTTTTCTTCTTTGGTACTTACTAATTCCAATCTATTTATTCATACTCTTCCCCTTCACCATATTCTCCATGGAAATCATAGACATTTAAAATAATAAATACTTGATAGATATAAAAATTATGTGGTAAACTCATCTCATAAGCATTGTCATTTATTATCTTAATAATTTTGCACAAACCAATTTTCTTTTACTTTAACTCATTGTATGTGCGTATTGGAAATATTTCTTTCCTAATGTGAACCATCACTAAATATCCTTATTCAAATACCTTTGACTTATTCTTATATATGTTGATACTTAATACTTATCATTACTTTCATGTAGCTTTATTATCACTTCTTCTTACAGCTATTGTATATGTTATGGAAATGCTTCCACATCATTACTAACTCATTCTGTAATTGGTAACTATAACAAATATAAAAATCCATTGAATCTCTCTCATAAACACTATAAAATGGTGATTTTCCTATTAATGTGTTCACTAAACTATTATATGTAAACTCAGCCTGTGGTAATGCTAAGTCCCATGGCTTGGACTTCTCTTAAACTATGCATCTTAACAAATTTATCAAGCTCCTGCTTACAAATTTTATCTCTCCATCTATTTATGGGTGGTATGCACTATTAAATTTTAGCTTAGTTCCAAAATTATTCAACAAAGTCCTCCAAAAATGACTTAGAAATTTAGTGTCCTATTTGATGTAATGGTTTTTGGAACACCATGCAATTTCACATCCGTAAAAAATATTTATGTAACTCTAGTGGCATCATTGATTTTTTTAAATATAATAAAATGAAACATATTAGAAATTTTTTCTACAAAAACAAAAATTGAATCATTACTTCTCTGTGTGTTTGGCAATCCTAAATAAAACCCATACTCAAATATGTCCATGGTCCTCTTAGAACCAGTAACGACATGTATAACCATGTATTTTGTACAAGGCATTTAGCCACTTGACATATTTTGCATCTTGAAACATATCTTGCCACATATATTGTCTTAACTTTACCAAAATGTCCAGACAAACCAACATTGTGTAGTTCTATTATAATATTGTCTCTTAGAGACATAATTAGAATACAGAGTTATTTTCTCTTGAAGAGATAACCATCATGTATAAGATATTCCTCGTGAGTATTACCTACCCCACTTGATAATGGATTGTTATAATGATTAGCTATCTTTCTAAAATTTGTATCAGTATCATATAATTAATTAACAACTTCAAATCCAACTACATCACTCGCCATAGTAGTTAATAATTCCACTCACATGCTCAAAGCATCATCTACTTGACTCTTCATTCCTCATTTATGTTTCAAAAAAAAAGTATATCCCTACAATAAAGACACCCACTTTGTATGTTAAATATTTAAATTATTTTGAGTGTTCACATACTTCAAGTCCTCATGATTTGTAAATAGGATAAACTCCATAGGCACTAGGTAATGCCTCCAGTGTCTTAATTCTTGTACAATAGCTCTTATAAATAGCTCTTTGTAGTAGAAAGTTAACAATCAATGGAACTTACTACCTTTCCTTTTAAATTATTTCCCACATCATCACAAATGGAGGAGGCATCTCTAGACACCACCAAAAATGACAAGAACAATAATGTTGGTGGCAAAGACAACAAAAAATAGTGAGGGAAGGGAGGATTTCCCAACAATTGCAGAGAGAACAATAAAATTTTGAACGATTGCCAAAAAGATGTATGTAATTATATTCCTTGCCTTTTTTAGTCTTTCCTAATGTTACATCTTTCACTACTCTTTTTATTCTCTCTTGATTTATTATTATTAATATTTATCTCTTCTATAAACCCTTGTATCCTCTCCTACCAATTTGCCAAACTTTATACGACCATCAAAATTAAATATGCAGTGATGATAGAATACATCATTAACATCAGTTGTTAGATCAATGTCTTTATCATCCTTAACTATGACTAAAACCATTTTTTTTCTTCTAAATGTCACAAAGGTTCCAAAGTGCCTCACTATACTTATATGAAATTCAAACACTGAAATTAATCACGCTTTATTGAGTAATGAAATATATTTTAGGTGATGTTAATATTGAAACACTATTTTCTCCAATTTTTTTGAAGAGTATTCATTTTACCAGAGGCTAAAAAATCTTAAGATCCATACTTAATATTGGCCAAAGGCTGACATATCAACCTAGACCTTAGATATAGTATAATTGAACATAAGAAGCTGACTGTACATTTAATCTTATACATTACTTTTTTTTTCTATGAATAAATCTATTTTATATTGGTTTAGAGATTAAATGATTTATATCAGCCAAACATGTTGATATTAATTATGACAACTTCCCCATATTGAGCTAGAAGATATCTTTATCAATTTAAAGAGATTTGAATTGTGTCTTCCAAATGAAACTGAATGTTGCTTACATAATTTTATGCCATTGAAATTTGTATTTGACCTTAACCCTCCCAAATGGGGGTAGAAAATGAAAATTCCACTAATATGAATCCTATCCATAAAATCCTATAGATGTTGTATACTTAGAGAAACAAATTTTGCATATTGAGTTGGAAGATATCTTTATTGATTTAAGGAGCTTTGCATTGTGTCTTCCAAAAGAAACTAAGTGTTCCTTACATAATTATGTGCTATACAAATTTATTTTCGACCCTAACCATTCCAAATGGGCTAAAAAACTAAATTACACTCATGTTAAACCCATCCATAAAACCCTCAAAAGGTTGAACACTTACATAATACACATTCAAAAGTATCTCTTTCCAACACAATGATAAATACATAAGTAATACCAACCTTACATGGCCTTCATTTAACTACTAAGTTTTGTTGAATTATAAAATCCCAACACTTTTTTGGAATCATAACATAATATTTATAGTAGGATATGTACAAATTACAATCCCATCATAATTAACAAGGATAATAATTATAGTGAGGTTGAAAAACTATTAGTGATGCAACATCATTTGTACATATTGGAAAAGTCTTGGTGTAATCATGATATAAATAGACAATAAGAGGAGGGTTAGGGAATCAAGTTATTGATAACCCTACCCTACATCAGAGCTTGTACAACCACCTATTTATTCACTAAACTCATAGCCCTTACTAACCTACTCTTATCACAATAGTAGTTTTGGTTACAAATAAGGATATTTTAATCAAACATCATACCTTAGTTACCATAGGTACTTTAATTACAAATAAAATAACCATATATTGTATTTCATCATTAAAAATATAATTCAAAATATGGATTTAATATAACATTATTCTTGATCACTAAAATTATAGTTACACTAAAAGGGACCATGACTACTCTCAAAACAAATTGACTGATTTAGACTCAGAACATCAATTATAATTTATGTAATATCCATATTCATTTATGAAAATAGGGTTTATAAATAGGTTTCACCTGCAACTATGGGATTTAGTTCATAACTTTCATTCAACCAATAGATTTGCTTCTCTTACTAATAGAAGAGTAAGTATTTAATAATGAACTCAAATTTAATAATTAACACAATTGAATCAATGATCTCTTATATTAAAATAGTTATACAAAGTCCATCACTTAATTATAAAACCACCATGACTCTACTCCATCTCATGATAAAAAGATAATGATCCAATAACATATTATCAAACTTGAGATTAGTGACTACTTTTGAATAAAGACAAGGCTTGCATACACTCTCAATCCATTATTTCAATAAAAGACCATTAAAACCATCTATCCACCACATATTCCTCCTATCCTACATTAGATTCTACACACAATACCTAGAATAAGGATGTTTTTCCTTGACCTAACCACAAATAAACACTTTAAAACAAATTTTGAAACCCTAGAAAGCTTCACACTTGTTCAACTATAACTGTTGGGTAAAAAATGAAGATTGATCCTCTAATAAAAAACTCCACATTATATCTATCCTCAATTTTATAAAAAAATCTCCTCTCAATGAAAAAAAGTTGTACTTTGAAAGAAACCTAAAAACTAGTATAAACTCTCAAAAATCATCCACCCCTATAATCCCATTGCCCTTCTTTTTTATTGACATCCCGTCTTCCCAAAAAAACACCTCAATAATGGTCTTAGAATTTACATCAGAGTTATAGACTATTCCATCATTTCATCTTGCATTTTCACCTCAAATTTATGCAATTTAACATATTTTCCTTTACTTTAAGCTTGTTGGTGCCCCTCTTTTCAGAGATGAATGCTTTTCCTCATTGAAAAAAAAAATCACAAATATTCTCCTAGAATTCATGGATATGGTTTAGATTTATTTTAAACCATGACTTAGTCTCTAACTCCACTTAACAAAATTTTGACTTAAGATAATCATTCATTTGGAACTAAGCTATGTTGGCAGAAAATATAGAATGTGCAGGCCTAGGTGGGTAGCAACCAATAACACAAAAAAAATGAAATAAGGGAGGGCAAAGTTGTAACAATAAAGTACTCACACATTCATATATTAAATAATACTTAAAATAACTATTACAAATAATTACTTATAGTTACAGTTGTATACTCATACTCACAAAAAACTTATATTCTAACTTGTTGTCAATAAACTACTTGTTGCTCTATATTGCATAGTATGTTGTCGTGTTTTCTCATCTATCTCCCACTACACTTCTATTCTCTCCAGGATATCCTACTATAGGTTGTTTCTAAAAATATATTCCACTCTATCACTTACTTTCCTTTTCTCTCTCAGCTACAACTATGTTAAATTATAAATGTTGTTATATTTTCTACCACTTCTACAAAATTTGCTACTAGGTGTGAATATTCTCCAGGATCTTCTTTTCCACTCATAATAATCTTTAGCTATTGTTGTGTTAAAATTATATTGCTCACATTCTTCTACTATTATTGTATCTATTTTTTAATTCTCTTCCATTCTATTTGTCTCTTTACCTTTTTGTCTTTTTCTAATAGCTCTTCCACCTACCACCATTATTCCCCTTAAAAATTTCAAATGGATGGAAATTTTCAAAATTCAAATGCTGTAATTAATCTATTTGGTGGTTTGAGCTATTGAGTGGAGCAAGGGAGGTAGATAGGAAAGATAGAGAATAAAATAATATTTTAACACTCCCCCTTATTCTTGACCTTCCTACCATGGTTTTCAGAACTTTTCTCAGCATTCAAAACATACTTATAACTTCTCTTCATCTGCCCAAATGCTTCTACACCTCTTTTGTGCATGTTTGGAGCTTTGTTACTGAATTTCATAGCTCTTCTAATGGATTCCATAGCTAGACTGGAAAATTTCATAGTTATTCTATGGACTTGACTGACAGATTTAGTAGTTAGATTGGTAGAGTCCATATTTTTGCTATGAACTTGACTGGTAGATTTCGTAGATGGACTGGTAGAGTCCGTAGCTAGGCTATAGACTCAACTAACAAAATTTTTAGTTGTTCTATGGGACTCCATAGATATTCTATTAGAGTTCATATCTCCTCTATTATAGTTTGTAGCTTGGCTATAAGAGTCTAGAGCTATGTTATTAGATTCCAGAGCTGGCCTATAAGAGTCCAATGCTGACCTGTAAGAGTTTAAAGCTAGACCATAGGAGTCCATAGCTAGACTATAGGAGTTTATAACTATGTTTTAAGACTCTGGAGATAACATACAAAAATTAGGCCTATGTTACTACATTAATGACCCTTAAGATTCTTATTAAGTGAATGACAGTGTCTTTAGATAATGCCTTAGTAAAAATATTAGCTAGTTACTGAGTTGACTTACAAAAACTAAGCTTTATTACATGATCTTCAACTAACTCTCGAATGAAGTGACACCTGATTGCAATGTGCTTCCTCTTACCATGAAAGATGAGGTTCTTCGATAATTATATGGAGGATATATTGTCACAAAAAAATATAGAATCTCCTTGCTACTTCTTATGCAAATATTAAAGTATCCTTCTCAATCATATGGCTTGACATGTTGCTACATTGGCTCCTATGTACTTCACTTTAGTTGTAGAAAGTGATATTATGGGTTATTTATTTAAAGCCTAAGAGATGGCTCCTAACCCAAGATGAAATACATACCCTAAAGTGATCTTTTGATCATCAAGGCTATCAGTCCAATCACTATCCATGTAGCCCATAAGTTAAAATTCATTTACTGCTACATACAAAACTCCATAATATTTTGTTTCATTCATGTACCTCAATGTTTGGATTATATTATGATACAAATATGTTTTTAATTAGTTTATTTTTTTGTTATAGGTTGGTTTCACCTATTGATTGGTTTTGTAACCAATTTTTTATTCTTGTAAGCTTTAAATGCTTACCTTTGTACAAAAATAAAATAAGTTTTTGATATTGAATACATAAATTAGTTATTCCTCCATTAATATGAAGTCCATCAGTGGTGTCAGACCCATGAAAATAAAATGAGGAATCCATGATGAATAACATATCTAATTCTTTTTAGGAGTTGACCAGTGAACATTGGTGACTTGTTATGCATTAGAAAGTTATTTCCCTTATTAGGGTATGACAGAAAAGTGATACATGTGACTTTGAACAATCTAATTACCATGGGATATACAAGTGAATATGCTACAAGTATTAGTTCCACTAGTGTTGTGAGGCGTCAATAAATTGATATATCTCCATTGAGATAAAGGTTGGATTGCATCATAGGTAAAAAGGTTCTACCTGAGATACATAGATTTTTCAACCATGTAAGGTGGCCTATTCTGCTATCCAAAAATGTAAGCCTATTTGTTGTCAAATATATCTCTATCAATTGCATCAAAAGTTCAAACTCTTCTAAGTCATGGATTTTCCAACTTGTAAGATCAATTTTCTATAAAATAACTATGGTGTTGTAAGATCAGGCAAGTATATTGTGAATTATGTATGGTGCATGGACTGCATAAAATAACTACGCAGTTTATCATAACTAAATTATTTCTTATTCACTATTCAATTTTTCAAATTGACAAACCACACTGATATGCACTAATTTGGTGGCCTTACTATAATCTATTCAAAGACTTTACCTTAATATTGGCCCAATGCAGTTCTTTTTTTATGGGCTCCACCAATTAGACACATTTCATTTTTTGAGAGTAAATTAAAAAGAAAAATGAAATTTTTGCATGCATGAATTTTGTTAAGTGAATTAATTTCACATGCATGAATTTATTTTTATTTGACAAAATAGACAAATGCAAAGTTTAAATAGTATATATTCCATATTTAGTTCATAAATAATTGTAGAGCAATTGGAGAAAGAATTTTTATGAAACACTTAGAAGTTAGAAAGGTCTAAAGTTCAAATCTCTTCCAACTATCTTTTTGGGTCAAATTGGTGATATAAGGTGTATTTTTTTGACAAAGTCCAAAAATCATCATATTCTTGCAAATGGAAGCTATTTTTGAAGGTAAAGGCAAAAACTCAAATAATATTCCCTTTTTCTTGACTTGCTTGTACTTTTAACATGATGGCTAAAATTGTTAGCCTCATTTCTTAAAATGGTAAATTGTCACCTAAAACTACAAAGAATGGAGTAGAAACATGGAGGAAACCCTCATATTTAATTATTTATGGGAAATCATTGAGGAAGAGACCACCACCAATTGAAGTGATAAAACTAGTTGAATATCCAAAACATGATAAGCGTGCACTCACCCTATTGAAATCATCTTGCACTGAATAGGTTATCATTCATATTGAGGTAGTTAAAATTGGTGTATGGAAAACATGTAAAACATTAAAATATTTTTATAACAAACAACCTAAATATAAAAATATTGACCTTCTTATGCAGCTTTTGAATAATAAACTAACAGATAATGAAGATGTCTCTGAATATCTTTCTCACATAAAGACATTGAAATAAGAATACTGGACAACTTGTAGTAAAATTGATGATGACATGTTGATTTCCATCACATTGAATGGTATTAATTATAAATACATAATTTTTTTTTTAAATGCTACAACTTAGTGATAAGCTTAATGGTTCCACATTTGACACCATCTATGAGTTATTAACTCAACATGAGAGATAATTTGCAAAGAAAAAAGTATGCATATTGAATAGGCTCACTATGTAAAGAATATGTCTTAACATAAAGATCATCACCATGTATAGTGAAATTTTTAGAAGCATTCTATGAAACACTCTTAATGACATTCTCCACATCATTCTCAATGATCTCCACAACATTCATGTCAGCACTCTCTAGGGTCTTCCAAATGGAGACATCATCATAAGCATTCTTCTCAGTCCTATAGTTCTTCTAGTGATTCAACATCTTTTGAATCTTGCAGACATAGGAAAGAGCCCGCATGTTTCAAATGTGGTAGAATTGGACATCGTATAGATGTATGTCCATGATGACCTTGTTCTCCACATAAAAGGAAAGCCAAATAAAATTATGTGGATCATTATAGTGGTAGATATTTTGATTACTCTAATTATTTTGGTTATTCTGACACTTCCTCTAATCAGGAGGCATCTTATATGGCTGAGGTCTATGGTCCCGATGCCCCTGACACCATATTTTGAGTGCTTAGTAATTCACCTATATTGTGTGAGCTACTAGACTCAAGATTGGGATTTGTTGTAGTATCAATTTTTGGCTTGTGTTTTTGTTTCCAATTCTATTTTTGGCTTTCCATACCTAATATTCATGTCATGGAGTAGATAGGATTGTTTGATTTTGTTTCTCTCGATGCACATCTTCTCACCTCTCACTTGAAAGGGAGATAATATGTAGCATTTATTGGTCTTTGATTAGTCGTCAATGATAGTATGAGTTAACATGGGTTGCTAGCACTTTCAATGTTGAGCAAAGGTCATTAGCATTTGTTGGACATCAGGGAGATGTGCCATACATAGTATGGGTTTGTCAATTGGATGGGTTCCTGTGTGGGACATGTTGACCATTTTTACCTCCTGATCAAAATGAGTCAACCCCATAGGTAAAATTTTTGTCATGAAGTGTTTCATAGGTCATTTAATCCCAATAAATGTTATATTAGCCTTGGTCACTCTTTGCATTAGTGTTCCATGTCACTTTGGGTCTTTTCAAAGGTTAAAAATGGGAATTTAATACTTTTTATAGGTTTATTGGGAGATGTTCAAGTATAAAATATTGATGTCACATTCCATGTGTCTTAAGGGGTCTTAAATAACTAATTTTAACTGACCAAGTCTATAGGTACAAGTTAAAATCAAGAAAATACTAGAAAAAGCGAGTTTTTAACCACTTGTTTGGATTTAAGTAGCTGAAGGGACTTAAATGATGTATATTTATCTTCCCCATACTCACATGATCAGATTGATTTGGTATCTTTATAAACTACAAATTTCACCTTTCCTTCCCCATTGCTCCTTGGAAGGGTCAAAACTAGTCAAAGACTTTTACTCACCACAGGCCATACAAGCTGAGTTGGGAGGAATGGCTCTATGGAATGTTAGTATACTGATTTAGATTTCATTTAGTGAAATTTATTTGTATATTGATGCCTCCTCCTTTATGAACCATCATTAAGAAGGTTTCATCCTCAAAGTTGCCTATGCAACCAAGCAGCGTCCAAATTGCTTGAACTTAGAAATGGCTCGATCCATGTCATATTATCATGTGATTTTTAGATTATAATATACACTCTCCATGTTTTAAGAATCATTCATAGAATCTTTAGATTTTCATATCAAGAGAAAGCTAGTTTCTTGCTTGAAAGCCAATTTGCAGGCTATAGGAGAAGAGGAAGTGGTTTGTGGATTTCCTGAGCATTATTTGGTGTGTTCAAAGCTAAATATCCATGGTGGAATCCTAAAATAACTTTTTAAACTCTAATCCAATTAAGAGAGCACCAAATTACACCAAAACACCACTTATAACACTTGTACGACTTGCACTTCTTGGGGTCATGGAAAAGTGTGTTTTTTTAGTGTTTCAAGGTGATTTCATGATTTGAACAAGTTTCATTTGAATTATAAGCATGTTTAAGTGTTTTGGATTCATTGGAAGCATAAATAAGACTCATTTTCAAAGTTGAACAAATTGGGGCTATGTTCTCAAATTGGCCAAAACAATGCACCATGCACTTTTGTGAAGTTTTTTTGAAAGGGTTCCATGAAGTTCCAAGGTCTCCAAATGGGTTCATCTTGAATACCTCATATGAGTCTAAAAAATTCCAAGGTTTCATGAGAAATTTATATGGATAAGGTATTTTTTGAGAACCCTCAAGTAGCTCTTTGAGCCACTGTAGTCCTTTAATAGCCTCTACAACCAAAATGGAGTTTCAAGCTTAGAAAAGGGTCTCTTTTGTGTAGATGGTTTAGATTGTGTTCATAGTCTCAAAAGGATGATTAATGAATATTTAAATATCCCAAGTATATTCATGATGTAGAAAGGATGGCCTTTAATTTACAAACACCTCATTTAGCCCTAAATCACCACCTATAAGCCTGTACAGATTGAGACAAGCAGTGAGGTGAAGTTAGTATTATTAATGATGATAATGACACCTAAGGTTAATTGATGAGTCAAAAATCCTATGTAATTTAGGGGGAGGTATCAATAATTTATTAAAACATTATTTTAAGGCCTAATTCATAATAAATCAACACCAACAATGGTAGAACCATGACTGTCACAGTCAGGTAGGGTATTCTAGTTAAGGACTTAAGAAATGAAGTAATGCTAGTTTGAAGGATTATATTGTGAAATAAAAGAATTAATGAAGACTCATGACCTGATAAAATTAGAATGAATTCCACATTCATAGAACAAAGCTAATAAGTACCTATAGATAGGGTCTTTAGGGGTGAAACACAGTCATGCAGGGTTATCAGGCAGTAAGCACATGGAAGCTTTAGAGTGCTAAGGTGATGGATAAAGTAATAAGATAAAAAATTTATAAGATCAGGGTCAAATTAGATAGATAAAACAAGGAAAATCTATCAAATTTATCCACTTATGAGGTTAGAAAGGCCAATTCCACCCTTAACTTACAGGCAATCACCTTTAGAAGTTAATTTTGAGTTTCATGCTAGTTGGAGGGGTAAATTTAGGAGTTAGAAGCTAAAATTTGGTATAGAGTACCCTTAGGAGTCCAATAATATTATAAAATAGTTTTTATATAAATAATAATTGTTTATAACCTCTCTATTTTGTCTCAGAGTAGGGGTAGTTTTCTCATGCATGAGGATACAGTTTGAAGGAAAAGTGGTGAGATGGATAGAACAGAGGTAAAAAAAGTGAAAGAGATTATTGGAAAATCTAGAGGAAACCTAAAAATATATATAACACCTTTATATAATCTTTGAAATCAAATTATATGCTCTAACTAAGAAGGGTTATACTCATGTGTGAGGGAAACCCTTAGTCCTAAAGGCCAAATTGAGGGTCATGTGCATTTTTGAACTTATCCATGATTTCCACTTGACTAGTTCATTATTGTATGGGTATTTTAGAGATGTTGAAGACATAAAAAAATCTACAGACTCCATAAGTGTAGCTACAAACTCCTATAGTAAAACTATAGACTCCATCAGTCCAGCTTCAAGTTCCTACAACAGAACTATAGACTCCATCAGTATAACTATGAACTCCATCAATAGATCTTCATTACTTTCATAGGCCTCAAAGAATTCAAAAGACATCTCAAAACCATTTGGAGTGATATCAAGTAGATGAAATAGATGAGAATCAGAGCCATGGAGTCATATTATACAAAATCCATACGGATAGAGCAGGGGACCATTTTCTTTGACAATTTCTTGCATCTTGTAGGTTTTGAAGATGATCAAAGGATGATAATCACTTGGGAAGATATATTGGGACTTGAATCAACTCCCCATATCATTTACAAATCTCAAAAAAATTCCTAAGTGTCTTTACTCTGATTCTCACGTTAGCTAGTCCAGAATGAGAAAAGTGATCACATAGTGGAAAAAGTGGTAACTCAAATTTGGAGGTCTTTTAAGGTGTTTTGGATGGAGCTGAGCATATGAGGTTCCTATAAAGGTGTCATAACACCTATTGTATTTATTATTTAGAGAAGATATAAAGATTCTAGTTCCAAGTGTCAAGATAGGCCTATTGGAGAGTGATTATGGTTGCAAGGTGAGGATGAGCTTGTGTAAGAGAATGTCATGATGAAAAAAACTCCCAATGCATGTGGAATCATCTTTGTAACTCCCTCTTCTCCTCACGCATGAGACATTTATCCATCACTTTCTTTGGAATTCTCAATAAAATCCCATGATGAAGGCAATTTACAAGAGAGAATGATTGAGAAGATTTACTACACCACACTTGGAGAAGAGGCTAATTTGGGATGAGGTGATGAGTAAATCAGTTTCATGAATCATTTTACACTACATCCACATGTATTGGAACTTATTATTACCTTTATAAACTTATCCTTGTGCCTCTTCAACTTCTCTCTTTTCTCTCTTCTTCCAAATTCTATAAATGCAAACCATTTTGGCTTTGTAAGGGATTCCAACTCTTGGTATGGCGAAGCCCTACCAAAATTGTACCTTGAATTTCACTTAAGCTAATGAGAAGTAAGTTGGCTATACTCTAAGTCCATTTTCACTGTGTTGAAGTGATCCATATTGAATGTCAAGTATAGATTAAGTTTATCTTGTTTTCATTTAATCCTTGAATGTGTTGTTGCAAATGACTTCTCTCCTAACAGGTTTCATGAAGTGTATGCTACTGCAATAGACTATTGAAGTGTGTATGAGTTTGGTAGTGTCATATCTGACCTTTCCTTCACTTACCTTCATTTGATGAGTTTTTATTTGCCGTCATGAGAAACACTAATTCTAGGGAGCTCCATTAATGGTGTTGAGGCTAGTTTGGTTATCTTAGTTCATTATGCAAATTCTAAGTGTATGAATAGAAGGAACTCTTGGTGTATCACCTCCTAGTTTAGGTATGCTTTCTATATCTTTCTCTCTCTTTTCATGCATAATAGGCAATTTTAGTATCATAATCACATCAAGTCATAGCTAGGGATATAACCCTTTAAATATAAAGGTTTAATTCCACTATAGGTGCCACACACATCTGGAAGTATTCCCATGTTGGCCAAATCTTGAAGAGGCTTAAACAACCTCTTATAGGGTGAAAATTTGGAGACAATAGTTCTGGCACACCTGGTGGGACCAGGTCCAAATAGTGGGAAGATTGTTGGTGTGTCTTCTCTCTTATCATCTGTTGGAAGCATATAAGCGAGCACCAATGGTGATTCCAAATGAATTTCTAGTTGTAATTAGCCCAGGTATCTATTATTGAAGGATTTGATTAATTCTTGTCTTTTCATGTGACTTATGAAGTTGATATGGATGGCTATGAGGATAATCCTTACCATACTCATCCCTATCAACCTTTTCATGACCCTTTCTATCCTTATTAATAGTCCTATCAAGAATACCATCCTCCCTATGAGTCATGACAATCCTATGGTCAACCTAGTCCCTTTCCAAATGAGTATGTTATTTTTGATCAACCATATGACCTATATTCACCTTAGCCTTGTCATGAGGAGTCAAGTAACACCATTAGTTAAGAGGTAAAATATGAAGCTTTGATAACATTGCTTGAAGATAAAACAACCCAATCAGTTTGTCTAAGCTTACTACACCTCTCATTCTCAAAATGTGTGGGCAGTTATGCCAAAGTTTCTAGAATTGGAAAACCATATGAGTGTACTAGATAAGTGTTATGATGAAACTCTTGGTGGTCTTGTGGATTGGTTAAGAGTTTAATTTGGATTGTTAATGGACATGTGGGGTTATGTTGAGGAAGAGAATCAATATGTCATTAGCGAAGGATTGTCCATGGAAAGAGAGGATTTTCAATGGTGGATTGATAGGGAAACTTAAGAGGCTATGGAACAAGTTGCAATTGTAAAATAACCTCCTAAAAGCTATGAAGTGCCTCAAGAGGATGAGGAAGATGATGAAATCTTGTATGAAGAATATCTCCTTCCTATTTCTCATCATATCTTACCTCTCTCTCAACATCCCATCCAATAAGTTTCACCCATCTCCATGCCTATCCATGAACATCACACTCCATCCCCAATCCATAGACTTATATATCTCTCTTCTACCATTCATCTCCTTGAAGAAGAACCTATCCAATCCTCAAAAGAGCCTACTAGTTCCAAGCTTCCAACTTGGGAAAAAATTATGAAGTCTTGGGGAAATAAAGAGGTTAAAGGAGAAGTCCAAGAATATGATGAAAATCATGAGGTGGCTATGGAAGAAAGTGATGTGCCCTCAACCCAACAAAGTCTTGTTGTTATCCAGGAATCATTTCAAGATATTTCTATTGCTTCCATATCCATTCATGAGCCTCTCACTACACCTTACATTCTTTATTTAGCTCATTCATCCATTTGCCACCCTCCCACCCCATCTCTTATTAAAGAAGAAACTCTTTTAAGGTAAGCATCAAATGAGGAACAAATTTAGTTTGCAGCAGAGCAAGAGGATGACACAAGTAATGATGAAGAAGAATTTATCATTGGAACTCCACTTGGGGCTATCAAGCATAACTCACCCTTCTTGAACAAAGATAAATAAGACTCAAATGAAGTTATAGATTCTCATAAGAAAGATGGGGATAGACTTGGAGTGGACCATATGACCAAGGATCAAGATGAGGTGTTTGAAGAAGAAGTTCATAAAGAAGAGGTGATCCTTGATGTGAGAGATGACAAAGAAGAATGGTTGTAGTAGATTGAGTTTATACAAGAGATTGAATAACTTTACAAGTTTAAAGGCAAAGTATATGAGAAGATAGAGCAATAAGTTTCCATGAGAAACAATGATCAAGATTGGGAAGATTACACTAAGCTCCTTGATGAGCTTAAAGAACTTGCAGCTAACAAACCACTTGTCCATTCTTAAGACATCATGGGGAGCCAAGAAACATGCTTTGGTGAGGCATCATTGGATCATGTAGTAACTAAGGAGTATTATGAAGAAGCTGAGGTAGTTGAAGTGCAAGAAGAATTAATCTTTGTAGGTGATTTGTTTGAAGTTGTCTCAGTTGCATTAAATTCCATGCCAACAAGATTGGTCAACACCAAGAGAAAGATGAAGGATTCCATGCCAATGTTCAAATGGAAACATGTCTCATGTATCCATTCATTCTATGAGGAAAGAAGAGTTTTATACTTTCCCTTTGATCCAGGAGGGAGAGATTCTTTTAGGATAGTGTGTATCTACTTTGGTTTGTTTTTGTGTTCCCGAAGTGTTCTTGAAGCACAAGTTATTTGTTTGCTTTCTTGTTGCATGTGTTTCTTTGCTTCTATGTGTTTGGGTGAACTAGATTTTTTCCCTTGATTTAAATGTCTATTAAAATTAGTTAGAGTGTTCATATGCATGACTCTATGCCTAAAGGAGGTGTAAGGCAACTAGGCCTCGATATAACAAGCATGCCACCCCTATGAATCACCAAGAATGTTTACCATTTTTACCCCCTGGTAAAAATGAGTCAACCCCATAGGTAAAAACTTTGTCATGAAGTGTTTCATAGGTCATTTAATGCCAATAAATGTTATATTAGCCTTGGTCACTCTTTGCATTAGTGTTCCATGTCACTTTGGGTCTTTTCAAAGGTCAAAAATGGGCATTTAATGCCTTGTACGGATTTATTGGGAGTTGTGAAAGTATAAAAGAGTTATTTAATATTCCATGTGTCCTAAGGGGTCTTAAATAATTGATTTTAACTGACCAAGTCTGCAGGTGCAAGTTAAAGTCAAGAAAATACTTGAAAAAAGGAGTTTTTAGCCACTTGTACAGACTTGTATGGGTTTTGGCAAGTGAAGGAACTTTAGAGATGTCTATTGATATTCCCCATACTCACATGATTATATTGCTTTGGTAGCTTCAAAAACTACAAATTTCACCTTTCCTTCCCCATTGCTCCTTGGAAGGGTCAAAACTAGTCAAAGACTTTCACTCACCATAGGTCATAAAAGATGAGTTGGGAGGAATGGATCTATGGAATGTTATTATACTGATTTATATTCCATTTAGTGAAATTTATTTTTATATTGATGTCTCCTCCTTTATGAGCCATCGTTAAGAAGGTTCAGTCCTCAAAGTTGCCTATGCAACCAAGTAGGGTCCAGATGCATCTAAATTGATTGAACTTAGAAATGGTTGGAGATATGTGGTTTTTGAATGTGATTTTTAGATTATATTAGCCCCTATCCATGTTTTAAGTATCAGTCATAGCATCTTCAGATTGTCATATAAAGAGAAAGCTAGTTTCTTGCTTGAAAGCCAATTTACAGGCTATAGGAGAAGAGGAAGTGGTTTGTGGATTTACTGAGCATTATTTGGTGTTTTCAAAGATAAATATCCATGTTGGAATCCTAAAATAACTTCTAAAATTCCTATCCAAGTAAGAGAGCACCAAATTGCACCAAAACACCACTTACAACACTTGTATGACCTGCACTTCTTAGGGTCATGGAAAAGTGTTTTTTTTTAGTGTTTCAAGGTGATTTCATGATTTGAACAAGTTTAATTTGAAATTATAATAATTTTAAAGTGTTTTTCAGTCATTGGAAGCATAAAAAAGACTCATTTGGAAAGTTGAGCAAATTGGGGCTGTGTTCTCAAATTGGCCAAAATAGTGCACCAGACACTTTTGTGAAGTCTTTTTGAAAGGGTTCTATAAAGTTCTAAGGTCTCGAAAATGATTCATCTTGAATAAATAATATTATTCTACAAAATTTCAAGGTTTCATGATAAATGTAGATGGATAAGGTAGTTTTTGAAAGCCCTCAAGTAGCTCTTTGAGCCACTGCAATCCTTCAGTACCCTTTACAGCTAAAATGGAGTTTCATGCTTGGAAAAGGGTCTCTTTTGTGTAGATTGTTTAGATTGTGTTCATAGTCAAAAAAATATGATTGAGGACTATGTCGATATCCAAAGTCTCTTCATTATGTATCAAGGATGGCCTTCCATTTACAAACACTTAATTTAGCCCTAAATCACCACCTACAGGCTTATACAGATTGAGATAGGTAGTGAGGTGAAGTTAGTATTATTAATGATGATAATGCAACCTAAGGTTAATTTATGAGTCCAAAATTGTATATAATTTAGGGGGAGGTATAAATTAATTTCTTCAAACATTGGTTAAAATCTTAATTCATAAGCCATCAACACCAATAGGGGCAGAACCATGACTGTCACAATCAGGTAGAGTATTCTAGTTAAGGACCTAAGAATGGAAGTAATGATATTTTGAAGGATTTTATAGTGAAATAAAATAATTAATGAAGTATCATGACCTAATAACATGATAAATAAGTCCACACCCATAGAACAAAGCCAAGAAGTACCTACAGACAAGGTCTTTAGGGGTGAAACACAGTCATGTAGGGTTATCAGGCAGTAAGCACTTGGAAGATTTAGAGTGATAAGGTGCTAGCTCAAATTTGTATAAGATGAGGGTCAAAGGAGATAGATAAAACAAGGAAAATATATCAAAGTTCTCCACGTATGAGGTCATAAAGGCCAATTTCACCCTTAACTTATAGGTAATCACCTTCAGAAGTTAGTTTTGTGTTTCATGCTAGTTGGAAGGGTGAATGGAGGAGTTAGAAGCTAAAATTTGGTATAGAGTACCATTAGGAGTCAAATAAGATTATCAAATGGTTGGTATATCAATAATAATGGTGTAGACCCTCTCTATTTTATCTCAGAGCAGGGGCAGTTTTCTCATGCATGAGGAGACAATTTGAAGGAAAAGTGGTGAGATGGATTAACCAGAGGTCAAGAAAGCCCAAGACATGATTGGAAAAGCTAGAAGAAACCTAACACAAGATAAAACACCTTGATATAATCTTTTAAATCAAATAATATTCTATAACCAAGAAGGGTTACAATCATGTGTGAGGGAAACCCTTAGGCCTAAAGGCCTAATTGAAGGTCATGTGCATTTTTGATCTTATCCATGATTTCCACTTCATTAGTTCATGATTGTAGGGTTATTTTAGAGATTTTTAAGCCATAAGAAAAGATACAAACTCCATCAGTCCATCTACAGACTCTTACAGTAAAATTATGGACTCCATTAATCTAGCTTCAGGATCCTACAATAAAACCATGGACTCCATCAATATAACTACGAACTCCATCAACAGAGATTCATTAATTTCATAGGCCTCACAGAATGCACAAGGGATCTCAAAACCATTTGGAGTGCTAGAGAGTAGATGAAAAGGATGAGGATCAGATCCATGGAGTTATATTGTACAGAATCCATATGGATGGAGCATTGGACCAATTTTTTTGATAATTTCTTGCATCTTATAGGTTTTGAAGATGATCAAAGGATGATAATCACTTGGGAGGATATATTTGTACTTGAATCAACTTCCCATGTCATTTACAAAGCTCATAAATTATTCTAAGTGTCTCTACTAGGCTTCTCACTTCAGCCAATCCAAAATGAGAAAAGTGATCACATTGTGGAAAAAGTGGTAACTCAAATTTGGAGGTCTTTTAAGGTGTTTTGGATGGAGATGAACATATGAGGTTCCTATATAGGTGTCATAACACATCTTGTATGGATTATTTATAGAAGATACAAAGATTCTAGTGCCAAGTGTCAAGACAGGCCTATTGGAGAGTGATCATGGTTGCAAGGTGAGGATGAGCTTGTGTAAGAGAATGTCATGATGAAGAAAACTCCCAATGCATGTGGAATCATATTTTTAACTCCCTCTTATCCTCACACATGAGACATTTATCCATCATTTGCTTTGTAATTCTCAATAAAATCCCATAATGAAGGCAATTTGCAAGAGAGAATGATTGAGAAGATTTTCTATGCCACATCTGGAGAGAGGCTAATTTGGGATGAGATGATGAGTAAATCAGTTTCATGACTCATTTTCCACTACATCCACATGTATTGTAACTGATTCTCACTTTTGGACACTTTTCCTTGTGCCTCTTCAACTTCTCTCTTCTTCCAAATTCTATAAATGCAAGTGATTTTGGCTTTGCAAGGGATTCCAACTCTTGGTATGGTGAAACCCTGCCAAAATCGTACCTTGATTTGCACTTAAGCTAATAAGAAGTAAGTTGGTTATACTCTAAGTCTATTTTCACTACATGTTGAAGTGATCCATCTTGAATGTCAAGTATAGATTGAGTTCATCTTGTTTTCATGCAATCCTTGAATTTGTTGTTGCAAATGACTTCTCTCCTAACAGGTTTCATGAAGTGTATGTTGTTGTAATAGACTCTTGAAGTGTGTATGATTTTGGTAGTGTCATATTTGACCTTCCCTTCACTTACCTTCATTTTTTGAGTTGTTATTTGCCTTCATGAGAACACTAATGCTAGGGAGATCCATTAATGGTGTTGAGGTTAGTTTGGTTGTCTTAGTTTATTATGCAAATTCCAAATGTATGAATGAAAGCAACTCTTGGTGTATCACCTTCTAGTTCAGGTTTGCTTTATGTATCTTTCTCTCCTTTTTCACCCATAATAGGTAGTTTTAGTAGCATAAACACATCAAGTCATATCTAGGGAGCTAGCCCTTAAAATCTAGATGTTTACTTCCACCATAGGTGCCCCATACACTTGAAAGTATTCCCATGTTGGCCAAATCTTGAAGAGGCTTGAACAACGTCTTCTAAGGTGCAATATTTGGAGACAATTGGACCTTATGTGGATCAATGTAGTTGGATATGCTTGATTGTGTTTTTTTGTAATATGATATGATGATCATCGGGGATGACCAAACTTTGATCATGTTCATCAACTATTTTTTGTCATAACTCATAGGGGTAGGCTTCTTTAAGGAGCGACATCAATTTTTGGTCAATGCTAGAGGTACAATGCACTATTTGCGTTGCAATAGAGTTTGTTTGATGACTTTACAGTCATTGCTCCAGATATTTTATACCCCTTTGAATCAAGGTGGATTTATCAGATTATGTTATGATTCAAATATGGTTTTAGTTAGTTTATGTTTTTGTTATAGGTTGGTTTCATCTATTGGTTGGTTTTGTAACCAATTTTTTCTTCTTATAAGATTTAAATCCTTATCTTTGTATAAAAATAAAATAATTTTTTGATATTGAATATATAAAACAGTTATTCCTCCATTATTTTGAAGGCCATCATCAATATCCTTTTGTTTGCTTACGAATGTGTCTCCTTTGACATCTCTGTGAATCTAGATATGAGGCTGACTACATACATGATATATGGCCTATTTTTAGTCAAATACATTAAGCTTCCCACTAAGCTCTTGTACCGTGTAGGGCCTACATTATTATTGTAATCATCTTTGCACAACTTAAGACTTATCTCAGCTAGTGTGGATACTAGCTTGTTTTCCAACATCTTAAAATTCTTCAAAATCTCCTCTGCATACTTAGATTGACATATGAATATGCCTTCATCCATTCCCTTGAATTATATCAAAAGAAATTAATTCAAGAATCTTAAATCAATCATTTCAAATTCATTCTTCATGGCTATTTTGAACTCTTCTATTGACTAATTTGCATTTCTGGTGAATATTAGATTATCTACATACAAACTATAATCAATATATCACATTTTCTCACGTTGATGTAGAGTGTGGGCTCACTAGTGATTTTTTTAAAGTTGTTTCTCAATAAGAGTTTGTACAGTTGTATCATGCCCTTGGGGCTTTCTTGAGCCCATACAATGCCTTTTTCAGCCTATACACTTTATTCTCTTTTCTAAGAATCTCATATCTAGGTGGTTGTCCCACATAAACCTCTTCTTCTATCACTCCATTAAATAAGGTTGACTTGACATCCATTTGATGTACCTTTCATTTGTATTGAGTAGCAATGGATATGATTGTCCTTAATGTTTTTAGCCTTGATGTCAATGAAAATGTATTATTGTAATCACATTCGGACCTTTGCTTGTAACCCTTCACCACTAATATTTCTTTATGTATCTTTATCTTGCTTTCAAGAGTGGTTTTTGTCTTATACACCCACTTGACTCCTATGACCTCTCTTCCTTTCGGTAGGTCAACTAACTCCCAAGTCTGATTTCTCTCTATGGCATACATCTCTTCATCCATTGCCTCACACCACTTGTTGTCCTTGACTTTTTTTGAAAAGTATATAGGATCAGAAAATAAAAAGATATAATAATTCATAGTTTCATCTTTATTTTTCTCATACTATGACTGTTCATAGACTTCTTGCAAGCTTCTTGTCCTTACTAGGCGTTGACTTGAGTTGAAAGAGGAATGTGTTGAATCATGAACAACTCCTTGATCTCCTTGATGGCTACTACCACTAGATAAATGAGCCCTTTATGAAATATGGGTCCAACTTGGTGCATGATTGGATGTACTACCTACTAGTTCAAATTTAATAAAGGGTCTACTAGCCCTTGTCTGCACTTTATCTTCTTCTTGTCTCTCTTCCCAAGATTCACGCTCAATGAATTGAACATCTTGATTGATTATGAGTTCTTTGGTGATGGGATTGTATAATTGGTAAGCCTTTTATTAATCATTATACCCTATGAAATGCACTTCTCACCTTTGTCATCCCATTTTATCCTTATTTACTTGGTCACGTGTGCATATACAACACATCTAAAAACTCTTAGGTGTACAACACTTTGATCTTGGATGATCCATGCTTCTTAAGAGATCATATCCCTAACACTCTTTGTTGAAAAAATATTCATCAAGTATACAAATGTTGCTACAACCTCAGCCCAAAAATTATCAGATAAACCCTTTGTTTTTAACATGCTCCTTTCCATTTTTTGGATGGTCTTAGTCTTCCTCTTAGCCACACCATTTTGTTACAGTGTATACTTGGTTGTAAATTACTTCTTGATGTCATGATCCTTTTAAAAATTTATGAACTCATTAGAGATATACTCTGCCCATCTATCTGTCCTCAAAATCTTGATGTAGTGGTTACTTTGCCTCTCTACCATGACCTTGAATTGCTTGAAAGTCTCAAATGCATCTAAATTGTTCTTCCAAAAATACACCTATATCTTCTGGCTAAAAACATCTATGAATGTCATGAAGTAAACATTCTTTCATAGGGAGGGGGTCTTCATTAGACCACACAAGTCTGAATGGATCAACTCTAAAGGATCTCTATCTCTCCATGCTTTAATCATGGTAAATGCACTCATATGTTGCTTCCCCAATATTTATCTTTCACACACTTTGTTTTGATGTTCAATAAGGGGCAACCCTCTCACCATTTGCTTCTTGTGAATAAGGTTCACCCCTCCAAAGATCAAATGTACATACCTTAGATGTCAAATAGTAGACTCATCTACTATATTTTTGAATGCTATTGCGAGCTCACTTTGTATTCTCAACGAAAACATCTAATTGCTTTTCATCTTAAATTTTATAATCTGCCTATTGCAGCCACTCCTATCAAAGATGATGCATCATCCATTATCAAATATTATTTTGCATCCCTTTTGGATAAGTTGTCCAATACTAATAAGGTTGTGCTTCAACCTAGGCACATGGTAAACATTTAAATTTGCCTTTTGTCACCTTGCTTGGAGTGGATAAAAATACTTCCTTTACCTATGACGGGAACCTTCTCATTATTTCCCATCTTCAGCTCTAATTTTATTGTCTCATTAATTTGGTTGAACATTTCTTTATTCCAACTCATGTGGTTGCTACAACCAATATCCAAATACCATGTCTCTTTACCACTTTGCTCGATAATATTGCATGGTATGAATAAGTTTTCATTTGTTTCATTCCTATTAGGTTCAGCCTATTATGTTTTGAAGAAATTTGAATTCTATTTATTCATATCATACTCTTTTTTACACTCAGTAGCATAGTGTCCATACCTCTTGAAATAATAGCATTGGATATTAGACTTATCATACCTTTGTGTAGATCCTCCTCTAGAAGTATTGTTTCTCCTTCCTCTTCCTTTTCCATGTGACTCTTAATGGCTATGCCTTTCACCTTATTGATTGATACAAGTGCTTCCTCTTCTATTGTTTGATCATCTCCTCCTTCCTTTTACATTCACATTGGTCTTGAATGTTTGCTCATGGAAAGAGGTGGCTAACCTATTCATCCTTTGTTCATGGGTTTGCAAGGATCCCATTAGCTCATGTACTGTCATTTGCTTCAAATATTTTTATTCTTTTATTGCAACCACTATAGGGTCAACTCTAATTGGAAGGCTCCTCAACACCTTCTCAATGATCCTATGATCTTCAAGGGTATCACTATGTCTTCATTTGACTGACAATATTCATTGTCTTTGTGAAGAAGTCATTGATAGACTCAATCTCTTTCATTTGTAGGGTCTCAAAGTCCCTTCTTAAGAGCTACAACTTGACAAGCTTCACCTTGTCACTTCCTTGATAGATATTTTGCAAAATGTCTCATGCTTACTTAAAATAGATAGTTGTTGTTATTATAAGAAAGATTGAATCAACTAATGTCATTTATATGTAGTTGAGTGTCTTGGCATCCTTTCTCCTATTCCCTTTCAATGCATTCCTTTGGGCTTGAGTTAATGCATTGAATTTTTCTGGATTTGCAGTATCATTATATCCACTTTCAACCAACTCTCATAGCTCTTGAAAGTTGAATATAGTCTTGATTTTGATGCTCCACACATCATAGTTCTTTCCATAAAATGTAGGGGGCTTCTACCATAAAATAGAATTACTTGCTGCCATGTCTAAATGGGATTACAGCGTAAGGGCTTTGATACCAGTTGTTGGCAAAAAATATAGAATGTCCAGGCCCAAGTGGGCAACAACCAACAACATAGAAAAATGAAACAGAGGAGGGTAAAGTTGTAATATAAAACACTCACACATTCATATATATTAAATAAGACTTAAAATGGTTATTACAAATAATTACTTACAGCTACAACTATATACTCAAACTCACAAAAAACTTCTATTCTAACTTGTTGTCAATAAACTACTTGCTACTCTATACTGCACAGTCTATTGTTGTGTTTTCTCCTCTATTTGGCACTACTCTTCTATTATCTCCAGGCTATCCTATTGTAGGATGCTACTACAAATATATTTCACTCTGTCACTTCTCTCATTGTCTCTCTCAATTATAATTATGCTAAATTTTATAAGTTGCTACTCTATTTTCTACCACTTCTACATAATCTGTTGTGTGTGAGTATTCGTCAGGCGCTTCTTTTCTGCTCGTAATAATCTTTCACTGATGCTTCACTAAAATTATAATGCTCACATTCTTCTACTATTGTTACATCTTTTTTTTCTATTCTCTTCCATTCTATTTGTCTCTTTACCTTTTTGTCTTTTTTTATGACTTTTCCACCTATCACCATTATTCCCCCAAAACTTTTAAATCGCTAGCAAATTTCAAAATTAAAACCACTGCAATTAATATGTTTAGTGGTTGTAGCTGTTGAGTGGAGTGAGGGAGGTAGGTAGGAAAGACACAGTATAAAATAATATTTTAACAAGTTACAACTGAGTTTTTTATGCATCATAGATTGAGTGTGATCTAATGTGTTTGAAAAATAATATATAATCGTCAATATTGATGGTAGGAGAGTCCCAAATGACTCCACCTACAGATACTGGTGGTAGGAGAGTCCCATATTACTCTACATATATGGAAAATCCAAAAAATTCTCCTTTTTCTAGAGGAACGTTATACCCCAAATTCTTCTGTTGGGCAAGCTTTAACTTTTGCCTTGCATAAAACATAAAACGGGTCATGGCCATGCTAGATAAATTGGCAAACAAGAAGGGTATAGTTGAAGCCCACAAAGGTATCTTTTGAATGATGTACGTCTGTGTTTTGCCATTTGACCAAGGTCAGTAATGCCCTGAACCTTTACAATCATGCCATACCCTGAATATGACCATCATGATAAACGCAAAATGAGCCAAATATTATCAAAGAAGTTTATGATCAAATTTGTAACCATAAGCCTGAACGTTTGGCAGATTCTGTTGCAATTGTTGGAGTTCATATAAACCATTTACATAAATGATGAAATAGGAATTAATCTCGAGTTTCGTGTCCTAAAATATACTACTGTCAATTTCATAGGGTGAGCCACTGTAGTAAAGGTTTTTTGAAATTTTGAACCGAGATTAAACTGTTAGTAAAAGATCTATTACAAACTGCCTCAAAAGCTGATCTACGCAACATGGATACTGAGGGGAAGAAAAGAACTATGCTGGCAATGCAAATATAAGATCATGATCAACCACACCAAAAATTGAAAGCCACTTAGACAAAGATAAAAACATACAAAAAAAACAACAGAATAGCAGCCACGCTGAGAATAAACACAGGTATCTACTTAGGAGTCTTTTGATTAGCACCTATTATTACATCCCCAAAATCTGCAAACCCACTTAATCAACATCAAGATAGAGGGAAAGCAAACAAGAGTGATTAACCCATAGGATTGCTAGGTCCTTCCCCAATGAAAACCAACTTTGCTAAGAACAACTTTTAGCTACGGAATGAATTGAATGACTACTTGTTGATGAAGAGACACTGAATCTCCTTGCATAGGGGGATCCATGGAAGCCTAATCATAAGCCTGCATTATGGGATAAGGCTAAAAATATTTTCGAAAATTTATTTCTTCTTCCATCCTAAACCTTTTTATGCATGAGCTTGGGGATGTTAGCTGGCATTTGGCTTTAGTTATTAATCAGATTCTCCAGTTATGCAGGTCTTTTGACTCTCTCATTTTTACACACATTCCTCGAGAGTGGAATGGTGTTGTTGATTGCCTAACTAAATGGACTTCAGTTCACATACAGGACTGGAATATTGTGGATAAGAGGCAATTGCCCCCTGATTTAGCTCATGTTTTTGTTAAACTTATCGATCTGGATAAAAAAATTTAAAACTTTTTGTTAAGCTCTTTTGTTCTGTTTCTCTTTGTATTTCAATAAATTTTTACCCCTCTTTTAATTTTAAAAAAACATATCCTTTATTGTCTTGTTGCTAACCTTGGACACCTGGTTAACAATCTTCTAAAAACTATATATATACAATGGTTGTGAGATAGACATTTGATTTTTTTTTTAAATTTTCAATTCAGAGCTGTGCATATGGAAAATTCAGAGTATTTTCAGCTATTCAGATTTAAATAGATTGAGCGATCAAGACATTTTGTTATAAAGTACTTTGTGATCCAATTTCTTTCATGATTTTTTATTTTGGGAAGTTTTTACAGGGTCTGAAAGTATAATGCTTGTCAAAGGCTTAGTGGAATTTGTATAGTTTTAAAGGGAAGCTCAATATTCTTTTACACGAGGTAACTCTTATTTTTTATTACAAATGTATTATTGTTTTTTATTATTTTGTTCTCGTAATTGTAATTATCATTTTTAGTAGGAATATGTATTATTTTAACAATCCTTCAAATCACATTTCTATATTTGTAACTTTATTTTAATTTTGATGTTATGTTAACATTCTTCATAGAATAACTAGGATTCAAAGTTAATTATCATGATTATTTATTTTTTAATATTTTCTTATAAACCTTGAAGGAATGTTTTATAAAATAAAGAGTTTTTTTTTTTTTTTTTTAAAGATATTCTTTCAAAATTTATAGGAAGATATTAAAAAATAAATTATCACTAAAATTAACTTCGAATTCTAATTAATTTATGAAAAAAATTAATATAATATTAAAACTAAAATAAAGCTGCAAATATAGAAATAAGATTTGAAAGATTGTTAAAATAATTCATATTTCTAATTTAAAAAGGTCACTAAAAACTACCAAAAAAATTAACAAAAAAAATTTGATACACTAATAATAGAAAAACAAATGTTACCTCATTTAAAATAACTGAATTTACTTTTGAAACCTTGCAGCTTCCGTTAAATCTTTAATAAGCATTATAATGCAAGATCACCTTGTAAAAATTTCTTAAAATAAAAAATCCTGAAAGATATTAAATCACAAAAAACTATATAACAAAATACTTGACTCAATTCAATTAAATGTTCATCACTCAATTCATTTAAATGTTCATCACTCAATTCATTTAAATGTAAATACTTGACAATACTCAAAATTCTCCATATTCACAACTTTAAACTGAAAAAATAAATAAAACAAAAGTCAAACTCAAAAACACTTTATATATTTTTTAAAGGGTTGTTGAGCAGGCTTCTAAAGTTAGCCACAAGACAATATAGGTCCCTTCACCATTTACAAATACTGTCAATTAATGGATAAGTTACCATATATATTTTTTTGGTTTGGTATCTTGACACCTTTGTCTCAGTAGACAATTCTTAGTGGTAATTAATGGATAGGTTACTATAGTCTTTTTTGGTTTGGTATATTGATGCCTCTATCTCAATAAAGAACTCTCACTTGCAAGGGGTGAACAACACTTCTTGATGTTCTTATAATATTATTTTTGTTTTTACATTGTATATACCTAACTAATTAAGGATTATGTGGGTTTTGGTTCCTTAGGTTTAAAGTTAAGGAATATCTTATTATTGTTCTAGTTTGCTCCATGAAAGAAATTCATCTATCAAGTAGACAGTATCTATCTGATGCTCACATATGCCCCCACAATTTTTTTTTTAAATAATCTCATTGTGAGACATGGATAATAATATCATTCCCACATCGTACATACCTTACTTCTATTTTCATCAATCAATGTGGCTGGTTTAAAATCAATTAGTTAGCCTGTATTATTATTTATGATGCATATAACCTAACAAAATTTTGAGAGTATTCACTACACATTCTTACATGCACTCATACATACATTCAATGCTCAAATATTAAATTTATCAAGTGATTTATAGGTAAACTAATTAGCCACTTATTTCAGCTCTCAATCTTTCATTTTTTTTTGAGAAGATGTGACTTACTATTCATGGTAGCTTTTAGGATCAAACCGTTACATCATTGTGTTTCAAGCTTATCAAAAGTGCTTGTGATTGATGATTGGATGTATTGACAACATGATGGAAATTTTGAAGATTGCTTTCCATTTTGAAGAGAGGGTTTACACTGCTGCTGTCGATGAGGTACATATCCAAAGATTTTTCATTTTCGTATTATATTGAGAGAAGTGTACTTTGTCATTCTTTATTATCCTCAAACAATAACTAATGATCCACAATTTCACCTAGCATTTTTGGAGGTTGAAAGATATTCTGATGTTATTGGACGTCTATATCTTTTTTCATTAATTTCTTCTAATGATCTTGGCATTGGCTGACAAATAAAATGCTTTGTAACTGGGTTTTTAGTTACGCATATCTTTAGACCTTTGTATGATCATCTTATTAGTAAATAAGCAAATAACATTTTATCTCCTCTTTTTAAATGTCAAGTAGGACTCATGAGAAATATATCATGCACCATAGGCTTTGCAAATGAAAATGGCCTTTCGTTATCTACTAAAAATTAAAGCTAAGTAAAACTTCTATTAAAAATTGATGAGATTTGTTGCTCAGTCACAACATAGCCAAACTTGTGGAATGATTTTGCAATAGCTTCATTGCTTGAATTCTTTCATTAACAAATACTATAAAAGTGACCTCTTTTTATATTACTTCATCGAACTCTCTAGAGACAGCTACATATTCAATAATATAACCCAATTACATTAAATGCATTAATGAAATATATCTAGTTGATTGAGATATGTGATGGTATGATTGCAACAAGATGTCCTCTTGGATCACTTGGTTGTCATGCACTAACAAGCATTCAATAGAGGTAGGTGATGTTCTCCATGCTAGTTGGTAGGAAGGATAGAGTATTCTTGGCTAGGCCACATTGTCAACACTCCCCTTTACTCTAGACTATTGGAGTAATTAGATACTCCTATGCATTCTTTGAGATGCTCAAAAATATTCTTTGATAATGGCTTTGTAAAAATATTAGTAAATTGATCTTGAGATCTATAAAATTTAAGAAATATCTCATCATTATTTATTACTTTTTTGATGAAGTGATGTCTCATGTCTATGTGCATGCTTTTCTTATGAAACACATGATTCTTTGAGAGTGATATATCTGAATTATTGTCACAATAAATCTTGGTAGCCTCTTTTTGACTATGTGTTATATCTAATATAACTCTTCTCATCCAAACTACCTAACATGCTATTGATGTAGCTATTACGTATTCTATTTTTACATATGAAAGGATGACAATGGGATGATTCTTTGATGCCCATGCAACTATGCTTGATCCAAAATGAAACACGTATTTAAATGTACTTTATTGATCATCAATGCTACCAATGCAATTGTTGTCTATATATCTAATCATCTTGATCTCTTCTGAGGGTGCATATAGCATCCCAAAATCCTTTATTTTGCATATTTATCTTAGACTTTTTTTGGCTAATTTACAATGGGATTCCTTTGGTTTCTCCATAAACCTCAAGATGAGTGCAACTCCATACATGATATCATGTGTTATGGCAATTAAATACATGAAACTACCAACAAGTCATTTGTATAAATTTGGATCAGCATTGGATCCTTTATATTATATGTTTAGCTTCAATCCTGTAGCAAAAAGAGTTCATGTAGAATTGCCTTTCATCATATTCAACTTCTTAATTAGCTCTCCTGCATACTTTGTTCGATATATGAAAATGTGTTTGTCTTATTGGTTGACTTATGTACAAAGGGATTATTTTATCAACCCCAAATCTATCATTTCAAATTATGTTTTCATTCCTATCTTAAATGAAATAATTAATATATCACTAGTAAATATGAGGTCATCCACATATAGGCATGCAATCATAATTTTACCTTGATCATTTCTTTTGATGTACAAGGTGGGCTCATTTTTTATTTTATTGAACCCATTCATCAAAAAATATGAATCTATTCTACTATATCGTGCTCTTGACACTTGATTGAGTTCATACAAGGCTTTCTGCAATCGACAAACCTTGTGCTCCTATCCTAAAACTTCATATCCATGTGGCTATTGCACATGCATTTCTTGTTCTAGTATGCCATTCAAGAATGCAAATTTGACATCCATTTGGAATACTTGCCAATTTTTCTAAGTAGAAATGGATAACACCATTCTAATAGTGTCTAATATGGCCATCAATGTAAAATTCTCAATGTAGTGAGTTATGGGCTATTAAGAGAAGCCCTTTGATACGAAACTTGTGTTGTGCCCTAAGACACACACCCATTTTTATAAATACAAATAGGGACCCACTATTGTTTGAGAATTATTATTCAAAATCCTATGAGCCTTGGAAATCCATGACCTCACTTTTGACATGCATAAATCTAAGGTTGTTCTTTAAGTCTAAAGTTACATAATTATAAAAGAAAGAGAATGCAAGCTTGGGCATGATTTGTGATTTATTGTTTAACCTTGGATTCTCATAATTTTTTCTAAAGTTGAACTTATGTTTTTTTGGGATAGCAGAGCTAATGTTTTATGTTATAGTATCCATATGTTTTCATGTGTACACAAGGTTATTTTTAAAAGACCTACAAATTATCCATGTTTGGTCCTTATCTTCTAAGAGTTTAGATCCACGAGATTATGATAGGTGGCAAGATCACATTCATTCTTATCTCTTCAACTTTCACAAATATTCAAAGTTTTGCAACCCTTAAAATCTAAGATCAAGACACATGGCACCATCACATTAATTGTAGCTCACCATAGTTAAATAAAAAAATTGTACATTTAAGGCAATCAAGTAATTTTAAGTCATCCATGTATCAAGACCACGTTTACTCAAGATAAATTTGGTTTCATACAAAATTATAAGTCCCTTCAATCCCCAATATCTAATATTATACCACATGCATAATCTTGTGAATTTAAAATTTGGAAGGCCAAATTAGATCTGAATTTTTTTTAGAGCTCAAAGCCTTGATATCGGTATAGGGGGCACAATCCCATTCACTCAGAGCACTCCAAGAGATGCACAAAGCTAATGGCCTTAAGTCCCCAAGTTCCTTAGTCTCTATATCCCCGAGATCACATTACATATTGACATCCTAGACACATAAATCCCATTCAAAAGATATACATAATTAAAAAATTCAAAATAGATTTGGAGCCTCAATATCACTCCATGTGGTTTAATCTCCTTAACTCGTAGCCTACAGAGAATATAAATCAATACTATAAGCTTAAGGGCCTTAGGTAAGTGATATAAATATAAATGTCACAATCAAGGAGATGCATGCCAAAATTAAAATAAAAGGTTCAATAACTAAGTAAAGACCAGTAAGCAAGAAATTAACATGTGTCCTAAAGTGATGATTAGGCATGTAAAGTTAATGAAAATTTGTCATATGTCAAGATATAACCTACCGAAGTTGACTAGAGAATTTAATTCAAAAAAAGAACAAATATATATATATATATATATATATATATATATATATATATATATATATATATATATATATATTCACATTGATGTCACACGAACTATCCATTCAAGACTTGGACTTTGGAAATATACGCAAAATTTAAGAAACATCAATTCACTTTGTGGTTAATCTACAAGTTGAATATTGTGATTCTAATCTCTCACGTAACTAAAACCCTTAGTTTTATCAAACAAATTGTAAGAAATTTTAGTCACTCTGAAAATTAAATACACATTCCTAAATTATCAAAATGGATTCTCTAAAATCAACATATAGCCATGCCCCTTCTTCATACTCCAGTTTTGGTAACACTGAATACAAACATTGTATTTGACAAGGGTGTGTTGGATTTAAAGTTCCCTTATTATTCATCTATCTGGAATGCAGTGGAGGACATAACCCCATACTCCTCATAAGATCGTCTATCTCAGGAGAAGAAATAATACATCGATGACTTGCTACTAAAAAGAACATGGGACTACATAATGCAACCATAAAACCTGAGGTAATTCCCTATATTGATATGCTTCATGGTTTATTATTTAATGGATCTTGAAATGGAGATTTATTTCATCTTATAACATGAAAAAATGTAGTTACATATGTTTTGAGGCAAGCATTTGATAGGTATCTTAGGCTTTTAAGGCTTGAAGTTGTTTATAACCAAGTTTTGGCCAATGTATGGATGGAACAGAATACTGTAGAAGGAAAATTGAGATAATGTTAGTAAAAGGGGATAAATTGAACCCCAAAGGAGGTATTTCTTCAAATATCATAATTAAGTTCAAACTAGGAATTAGGGTAGCAATGGCACTTTTGAATAGGTTATATGGTTTTCTTAATATCACTTACATGCAGGTAGAATGGGTACCACTATTGGATATTCTCTTGACCTTAGACAAAATTGTGGCAATGATAAATTATCAGTGTTAGATGTTTAGACTAGAACAAAGGTCAGTCAACAGTAATTTTTATATGATGTCTTAATTATTGGATGTAGTCATTAGGACATTCCATAAATCTCATAGAGAATTATGGGAGCCATCCACTGAGTATCTAAAAAATAGAATTTGTGATGACTATTCTTTCTTATATGTTTATAGATTCAGGAATGAAATCACCATAATTTTTTAGGATGTTTATCCTCAAGTTCATCAGGAAATTTATGGAACTCAAATGCCTAGGCTATTTGAAATTTTGATAAATAACATCTCCAAAATGGGAGATTATTGTACTAACTAGATTGTACCATGATTAGAATTGAAGAGAATAGATCATCCCATTTGTATTTGGCACACCACATCCTATACAAGGTGGAAAAATAATAGATTCTACATCATTTGTATAAAAAAATTTATGAAGATATTATCATCAAACACCATGCTTATTATCATAAGACTCCCCTAAACATTGGGTAGATTCAGTTCATAGTAAGGGCACACTTCAGTCATGTGGAAAAGGTAAAGGCCCATTATAATTTAAAGGTGGCCCAATAAAGACAATGGGACCCTAGGGAAAGAGATATAAACTATCTCAAGTTCATCAAGGAGATAAAAGGGCTTACCATTAGATATGGTCACCATGTATATGAGCATGATGCCATCTTTTTAATTGCTTCAAATGATTCTGAATTTTGGACCCATATGAGGGATAATGAGATGTCAATGATTATTGCTCAAGCAATCCAATATGACCTTGAAATCAATAAAGAGTATTAAAATGAAATGATAAAATAAAATAAATATTTTGGAGTCATTAGTGGCCTCAACCATAGTCCTAAGGCCCAACCAAATAGGATCAACCTCCCTCTCCCATACATGAAGAGATAAATTTATTAGAAGGAGATCCTAGAAATCAAAAGGAGTGTCTATATATTAGGAAGGATATTCTCAAAGGTATCCTTGGTCCTCATCCGATCTCCACTCATCTAGTTGTTAATATTTTGGGCACATCAACCAAAATTATGAGTAATTTGCCTCTTCTATATGGACATACAATGACATTCTCTTGGCCACCTCTAGCTCCACTTAATTTGGTCACATAAGTAAGTCTCCCTAAGTTTTTAAAAAGTTCTTTCTCATCTCTTTCATCTATTCTTCCTTCCCCTCATGTACCTCCAATGAGTCCATCCCCACCCATTACCACAAGTAAGGGGACATCTCTTCAAATAGTCCCTAATATATTGATTTCTTCTCCATCCACTCTTGCCTCCACTACCTATATTTCACTACCCATCCCTTCACCATCGATAGTAATAGTTCCTACTAATGTGGATCCTTTATTAGTTTCATATTCCCCTTCATCTATTATCCCCCCCTCAATTAATCACCAAAGAAAATCTAGAGTTCTTCTAGTCTCTTTCAAAACTCAACAAGTGGAAAAAATACCAACATTAATTCTAGTTGCCCTGGAAGGACCCCTTGATGAAGAAATAGATGAGGAAGAGAATGGACATATAATTTCACCAGTGGATTATCTCACAGATGAGGAAGAAGAAAATGCAAAATTTGTGAAGGGATTAGAACAAGAATTAAGTGAGGCAAAAGCATAGGATGAATTAGAGGAAGAGGTAGAGCTAGAAAAGGAAAAATCCATAAGATTGGGAAGCCTAGAAGAAAAATAAACTCTAGATGGAGAACATGACTATAAAATTCTTACTAAAGAAGATAGGCTAGCCCTTAATAAGGTAGTTTCTTTTCTTGCTTCTTCCCTTAAAGTTCCAAATTCTCAAGTTGTTAATTTACCACATGCTTTTCCTAGGCTACTAATTTACATTTTTATTTATTATTCCATTCTTTCTAGTCAAACCCAAAAAATGGCTCCCAAAAAGAGGGTCTATTTTGAGAACTTAGTATTAGTTTCCATTTTTACTCCTAGAGAGCCACTTGTCCCTCAAAAATCCTCAACTCAATTGGAGCCACCATTGACATAATCTACACCCACAAAATCTGCCATAGTTAAAATTTGAAAACCCCAGGCTAGATAAAGTATGTGGTATAAATCACCCCTTAGAGGGAAGTTTATGGATAGATTAAGGAAGATTAGGCCTAATACCTTCTTGACTACAAATTGTAACCAAACAAAGAGTCTTATTGCAACTTTATTGAGAGATATTTCGCTTAAAAGGAGTTTTATCCATAAATATCCTCTTGTATATTCATTATATGTTATCTCAACTCACCATGTTAGGTTACACCTTCATTCAAACTAGAAAATATAAGAAAATGTGAAAATGGGTTTTCTAGACCTTATTTCTAGGTCTGTAGACTGCATTTTTTTAATAAATTTCTATTTATAAGTCCTCAAACATTTAAACCAACTTTGAAACATTCATTCACCTCTACAAAAAAAATTATTACATTTTTATGGATCTTTTTCAAGTTATGATAATTTTAGTGATTCTAGTGCTCTAATTAGGCCTTGTTTTAGACCTGTAGACCGAGTTTTTTGAATATATTGAACTGTAGGCATAAAAAATTATTTAAAACAATTTAAAACCTTAAAAAACATCCTAACATAAATCTCCACAAAATATCATGCAATTTTAAGGGTTCATTTTCAATTTATATAGGTTTTAGTACACTAAAATTTAGTTGACTGTGTACAAACCGAACACACTAAATCAAGTGAAATTTAAATTTTAAGACCTGATTTTGAAATATTTCACTTTTATAAGGTATTATATATATATATATATATATATATATATATATATATATATATATATGTCTTTAAATTTTTTTCAAAACCTTTAATAATCTCAAAATATGAGAAAAACAACTTTTTCTGACTGTAAAAACACCTTTCTTGATTGCAAGAAACTTATACCTTCTTTTCAAGCCTAATTTCTAGCACTTTTATTTTTTATTTATTCAATTATTAAAATTATTAGAGTTTATTATTATATCCACTTGTTTTTATCTTTCACATGTACTCCAATCCCATTCACTCTCCCTTTTTCGCTCCAAAACTCCAAAAATGTTTAACTAACTTCATAACTCAACCTATGTCTTTACTCAAGATAACAACCTTAGTTGAGTTTGACAGGTTAGTTAATATTTAAGAACTTATAACTATTCAAAAAAAATCATAAGACCTTCCTTAACCCCCTCCATTAATAACCATGACAAAACCAAACCTTAGATTATGAGAAAAGCTTCTAAAACACTCAAAACAAGTTAAAAAATTCAAGTTTCCAATTTTCATGGGAAATTAAAAACAAGCTAAAATGACCAAAAAAATCAAGGTGAAGAATTCAAAATATTCATAAATACTAAATATGAGCCTTAATACCTATTGAAGACTAAAATTTTCAAAAATAATAACTAAAACCTAATGTTCCTACATCATGCTCCTTAAGTTTAAAAGGTATCAATGAGCTCCTGCTCATGAGGTCTTCAATGCTTCTCCTCATCAATGACTTGTTCATAAATATTTGTATGTGATTTTTATGTGTCTTATTTTCCTCTATAAATATAGAGGTTTTTTACATAAAAATTAGTAATTCATCTTCTTTCCAATCTCTTTCACTTACCCTTGTGAGAGTCTTTTCTCCCACCTCTAGTTGTTGTAAATGAACTCCCTATTGTATGTCCTCTTGAGAAAATTCTTTTACTATAATTCTATCACTCTATTTTGTCTCTATGTTAATCTGAAGACACTCCTCTACTACTTCCATGTCCATACCAACTAGCTCTATAACTATCTAAGACCATCCTATATTTTTGCAATAGTTAACACTAGTATCTTCTTGTTTTATCTCTTCACTTTGCTTCTCGTATATATGAACATGAAAAATTGAACCACACTTATGTATTTTCATTTCCCTCTTCTACATTGTTTTACCTAAACATAGAAAAAACACATTAATTAAATCTAGGTCTCTTAAAAATACTCCTTCAACCACTTCGTCATGCCTCAAAGACATGTTGTTCAACTCTTCTCTGCTTCTAACATGATGTCCATGCTCTCCACTAACCCCATGGGTTATCCAATGCTCCATATCAATTATATACAAGTTTGTATTATCCTCATCTATATCTCAGATTTTAGTTCCTTTGCATAGCTAATCATCCACTACCATGTTCTTGTGTACACTAGCATGTACAATTTCTATCTTCCATGTTTCCTTCACAAAAATTTATAACACTAAGTGGTTGCTCCTTTAATTCATTTGAAACTCCTCATAGCTTCCATCTTCTTTCAACAACTCTATTGCATCTATATTCTCCTTCATGAGAAATCCTTCATCTATGGGATGCTCATAACTTTCTTGTTTCTTGTTATTTTTAAAATCAATTTTGGGATCTTCACATGAGAACCTCACTCTCTTATTGTCCTTCAAGACAATATTTATCTCCTCATTCACATGCTTATTGTTATCCAAAATGGATGACATAGGTCATTGTATTTCAAAAATTTGCTTTTAAGCCTTCTTTAACTTTGTTGATAACCTTTTGAGAAGTTTTATCTTAGCCTAGAGGTCATGCCTTGTCATAGGAAGGTGTCTTATCATGTGTCTTTGGTCATTTTAAGGTCTCTTACAAGGTCTAGGTAAGGAAAGTGAGTCAAAACACCTAGTATTGTCATAAATCCCCTTCAAAAGAGTCTTATAACATATTTTTGGAGATATTAAGGTAAATTTGGAAATGTTAAGGTAATTTCGAGATAGTTAATCTTTCTTTTATTTCAATATTGAAGTGACTTCATTAAATAACATCAAACATGAAGAGTTACACCATGTAAAGGAAGGTCACTTGAGGCCATGTGTCACTCATGGAAGGTGGTGTCATACCTCATAGTATCCCTACAATTTTCAAAATGTGTCAACATATTTTTTTCCAACATATATCAAGTTGTAACTCTCTTTTGTCCTTTGATTAAACTTCATTTATGGCTCAATGTGAAGTGTTGGCAAGAAAAGGAAGGTTGAAGGAGTTTTTTACATTAAATTTGCTCTATTAATGTCATGGGGAAATTCATTATTGTCTAACACAAGGATCCAATAGGTCCATCCTTTAAATGATCAAACTCCATTGCATGAAGAAAGCATTTTGAGGAGTTTTTTATAGTTTTCTATGCTAAAACAAGGCTCTTATAGTTAGGTATATCAAGTTTCAAGGTGTTAAATATTATTAATAATGTCATCCAGACTCCCTAATGCCAAATATATACTTATTAAGGTGTTACAGGTCTAACAAAGCAAGAAACTTTCCCCATTTCTCCATTGGGTTCTTGGCAGCTAAAGAAGGCCAACTAGTTTGAGGATGGTGCACACAGGAGAAAGAGAGAGAGTTAGAGCCATAACTTGTAAGGGGTTTTTGATTCCCTTATGACCTTGATTTTCCAATAATTATTTAAAGTTTTAGTATCCATGATTTATTAACAATCACTAATAAAATAAGGTGCCTAAAATCCTTGTAAAACCTCATGAAGTCAATTTTCTCCTTGGGATTATGTTTTAAGGTTGATGGAGACAAATTTATTATGGGAGAGTGATCTCAAGATGACTAAGGGTCTCCATAATATTTTTTCCAATCAATATACCTATGTGCATGCTTGTTTTGACAAAGGAAATGCACCTTTTACTATTTTAAGTATGACAGTTCAAGTTTTGGAGAGAGTTGGAGTAGTTGTAGTCATGAATATGATTAGTTTTGAACCCATTTAAGGTATAAATAATATTACCAACTTCCCATACCCCTTAAATTGTTTATAAAAATTAAAATGGTAGATAATAATATTTAAACATGCATTACAAGGTAGACTATACACCGATATGCAAGATTGAGACTTGAGGAGTCAACATGAATATAGAAGTTTGAGCCTTGAGAAACCAATAACGAAATTGGTTTCCCATGGTTATGGATTATATAAAATAAATAAAAATATCCTTTAATTTTTTTTTAAACCCAACACTAATCTCTTTCAAGGCAATTCTACAGTAGTCTCAGATTTGAAACAAGCATCTACATGCATGTATGCATAATATAAAGAAAAGGTGAATTTCTTGGTTTGATCATTAGGTTTGAGGGTGATACAAAGTATAATAGACCATGAAGAGTATATATACCTTTAATATATTAATTATGAGTAAAAAAATATCCAGATAAGATTCATTCTCATACCTTGGTAGGGTGTTAGGCCCAAAAGAAGCCAAACATGACTATGCAAGCAAAGCTAAGTGTTGGAAGATAATTTAGATGTTTTGAGTAGAATTTTTACCTTGTAATCAATATTATAAGGTTAATGGGATGAATAAATTCTTTTATAAATAATAATCATGCCATAAATAACTTAAATAAGGGTAAATGTAGACCTACATGTATGCATACATATAGGCCCACATTTTTGGATAAAAGATCAAATATTGCAAGAAAAAGAGTGTATTGAGTTGCTTAGGGTAATTATTTTCTCACACAAGTGTTAAAAGGGTCATAAATAATTTTATTAACTCATCTAAAATTATATAGATTGATAAATGATCTCAACAAAAGAGACATGCAATTGTATGCAATCCACTACATTAAAGCAAGCAGCTACAGACTTGCCTATAAATCATGAATAAAAGGTACTTTTTTGGTTTTGATCATGAGGTATAAATGTTTTTAAATGATTTAGTTATCATTAATAATTTTATTAAAATTATTTATAGTCTTGGAGAGAGAATAAAACCATCAAAAGAGAATCACCAATGTCAAAGTTGCCTAGTTGCATGTAAAACCTAAGCATGAACTAAAGCGAGTCTCAGGGAGTTGAGATCAAGGGTTTGAGATAACTATATATAGAGATCATATAACATGTATCAGGCCTAAAAATATGTTTTCAAACTCAAACCAAGAAATTTCAAGATCTTTTTCTTAAAATAGACCTCTAGAGATTCACCTATAACTCTCCTAACAAGCTCTTCAAATGGACTTTGTCAAGGTTTTCTTTAGTCACTAAGGTAACTAAAAATTATGGAAAGGATGAAATATGATCACGATATTCTATAATAAATTTATAAATACATAAAATTTCATCAATTGACCCCAAGATAAAACAAACTCAGTCAAGGAGCTCATTAGGCTTGGATAGGCTTAAAAACCCTACCTAAAACTTATAGGTAAAGAAGCACAACATGAGGCAGCATGGAGATTCAAAAGACATGATGGAATAACTCTAAGGATATTTTTGGATTTTTTAAGACCCAAAATGATCATTTATAATTAAATAACAATCTCTTGGAACATTTAGGCCAAAAACATACCTCTCTTGAGCAAGTAAGTCACAATTTTGAGCCCAAGAGGTTATATTTGAAGCTTATAAATTCAATGAGAGTTTGCATGGGATATTTAACATGATGTTTAAGGTGGATAGGGTTTTTTATATTAAATTCTTATTTTTTATTTTTTTCATTAAATCCCACAACTTAATCAATAATGCTTAAGAGGGTAGACCACTCTTAAACCCTTCTTAACCCCTATAAATGGGAAAGTTGGCTTGAGAGGGAAAAAAGCATTCAAAATCACTAAAAACCCAATTGGAAAGTGTGATAAATAAATAATGAGACTTGGAAGAATCATTCTTAGGCAATAATGAGCCCATAATTCATCATTCTAACTTAAAAATCTAAATTAGGTGTTCAACACAGGCTTGTAAAATCCCCACTAGGATTTACCAGAATTATGTAATTTTTTAAATTAATTCCACAAAATCCACATTAGATTACACCATGAGAATCTAATTAATTAACCAATAAAATAGTTATGTGATAATAATTAAAACAAGTATATATATGATGAAGGCCTTTAGATCTTTAGAGGAATCATTTAGAAAATATATTCAATATGAAAAACTATTTTATTTTTGTACAAGGTAAGCTTGAAAAATAAGTTTATGGGGAATTGGTTCAAGGAAACCAACTTACATGTATAACTAACCCATATAAATAAATTTAAACAAAATTAAACATTAAATCTAATTAGATCATAAACCCAACAAACTCCCCTTGATCTAAAGGGGTATGAAATATTTGGAACAATAACTCTAAAGTCATCAAAGGATCTTTATCATAATGACAATTGGTGCACTATACCTCTAGCACTGACCAAAAAACTAATGTTGCTCCATAAATAATCCCACTCTTATGAGTTATGGAAAAAAATGGTGGATGAACATGATCAAATTCTACTCATCCTTCATGATCATCATACTATATTGAAGTAGAACTTAATCAAGCATGTCCAACTACATTGATCCATATAAGGTCCCACATAAGAACCCATCCAAGTGGTAAAATCATACTATGTATGGCACATCTCCCTTATGTCTAAAAAACACTAATGACCTTTGCTCAACACTAAAGGTGTTATCAACCCCTATCAACTTGTACTATCACCGATGATTGATCAAAGACCAACAAGTGTAATATCTTCTCCCCTTATCAAGTGAGCGGTGAGAAGTTGTGCATCAAGAGAAATAAAATAAAATAATTTTGTCTAATCTATGACATGAATATAAGGTATGGAAATCCAAAAATGGAATAGAAATCAAGAACATAAGCCAAAAAACTACTACTATAATAATTCTCAATCTTGAGCCTATTAGCTCACACAAGAAGGGTAAATCACTGATCACTCAAAATATGGTGTCAAGTCCATCAGGACCATAGACCTTGGCCATATAAGATACCTCCTAATCATAGGATGTGTTAGAATAATTAGAATAACTAGAGTAACCAGAAGATCAACTGCTAGAATGATCCACATAATTGGCCTCAGCTTTCTTTTTATGTGGAGAGCAAGGTCATCGAGAAGGATAGACATCTACAAGATGTCTAATACCATAAAATTTAAAAAATTATAGTTATTTTTGATGCCGATGAGATATAGAAGAATCTGAATCACTTGAAGAAATGTAGGAGTGAGAAGAATGCCTATGGTGATGTCTACATTTGGAAGACACTGGAGAGTGTTGATGTGAATGTTGTGGAGACTATCAAGAATGATGTGAAGAATGTCACTGAGAGTGTTTCAGAAAATGCTTCTATAATTTTTATTGTACATGGTAATGATCTCTATGCTGGGATATGTTCTTTACATAATGAGTCTCTTTAATAGGCATACTTTTCTTTACAAATTATCTCTCATGCTGAGTCAATAACTCACAAATGGTGTAAAATGTGGCACCATTAAGCTTATCACTAAGTTGTGGCATTTCAAAAAAAATTATGTATGTATAACTAGGCCCATTCAATGTAATGGAAATCAACAAGTCATCATTAATTTTACCTCTTGTAGTACAATATTCTTATTTAAGTGTTTTCATGTGAGAAAGATATTTAGAAACATCTTCATTGTCTGCTAATTTATTGTTCAAAATCTACATAAGAAGATCAATATTCTTGTATGAAGGTTTATTTTCATAAAAATCCTTTAATTTTTTCCATGCTTTTCATGCCCCAAATTTAACAACTTCAATGTGAATAATCACATGTGTAGTGCAAGATGATTTTAGCAGTGTTAGTGCACATTTATCACATTTTTGGTATTTAACCAACTTTGTGGGTTCAATGGGTGGTGTGGTTTCTTTCTCTGTTATTTCCCACAAATAATTAAAAACAAGCATATTTTCCATGTTCATGCTCCATTATTTGTAGTTTTTAGGTGATAGTTTTCCATTTTTAGATATGGGGCTGACAATTTTAGCCATGATGCTAAAAGCAAAAAAAAATTATGAAAAGGGAATGCTAGTGAGGTTTTACCTTTACCTTCCAAATAGCTTCCAAGTACTATAAATTTGGAACTTGTAAGAATATAAAATAATTACACCCTTGTTACTCCAAAATATGCTTGTTTCACAATTTATCCTTTCATCAAATAAGGTCAAAAAATAACTTTGCCCAAAATATAAAATAAATGGGTTTTGAACCCTTGATCTCTATGTTAATAAGTGAATGGCAAAACCAATTCACCCATATGCACTTAGAGTATATAATATGATAATATTCAATTTATCTCTAGGTTTTGAATGTGAAAAAAAGAAAGAAACAAATGCATGGGAAAATTTGACCAATCTTTCACTTATAAAGCAATAACAATTTGCTTTCTATGGACCCCACAAGATATGTAAATAAAATGAAATGACATCTTATTGCATTGTATTTATGCACCCAAACAAACTTGGTGTCTCTTTCTTAAGTGTCGTATAGATCAAATGTGTCGATGAAAAAAATTGGTTCTGAGAAATTCCATAGAATTGTATGCAGTTCATGCATCGTACAAAATTTGGTTAAGAAATCACATAGAATTGTATGCAAATTGCTGCCACTTTGAAAAATGGATGGAAGCCTACTTATCCTGCTGTTGATGCCACTATTTCTTCTCTTATTTTTTTGGTAACATAGACTATTTTTCTCAAACATATGTTGATTTTAATTTATTATGCATTCACCTTATCAAACAATGTAAAATCTAATTCATACAATGTTGGATCTTTCCCAACTCTTGTAGAGAAATAAAACCTCTCCTCGGGTTCAAGATTCACTTTCAGAATGTTCACATCAGGCAGTTACATTAGATATAATAAAATTCCTACATCTCTGTGATAGGATTTTAGGTTGTGGCTTTCCTAGAACTAAAATGGCATTGCAATTTTTTTTATTCCTCCTCTTTAATTTTCCAAGGCTCTGATACCACTGAAGGCCTTTAGATATTTGGATGAGACATTTATAAAATATATTAAATATGAAAAACTATTTTATGTTTGTACAAGGTAAACTTTAAAAAGAAGCTTATGAGGATTTGGTTCAAGGAAACCAAATAATAGGTATAACTAACCCATATAAATAAATTAAAATAAAACTAAACAATAAATATAATTGGAACATAAACCCAAAATCTGATTTACTCATTTAATTGTATAAATTCTCAAAGGGTAATTACATAATTTCAACCACTACTGAATTTAATACTTTAGCTATTGTTTTCCAAGTATAGATGAATAAAAATTACATTTTCATAAACAATATGTCACAATAATTAATACAATACAAGATACAAGGCTCCATGGAGCATGAGTCATAATGAACTCAGTATCCTATGGTAATCTCAAGTGTAGTCTCCAATGAAGTACTATTTTGTGAAGGAAGAGCATCATCCGAGCACTTTTCCACACTAATCATAGACCATTGATGCCCCATACAATCACCCAACTAGGGAATGTCTCTCCCTTCATGGATGGGTAGATAGTGATAGTGCAGGAATTCAGAGAGACAAGCTAGTACCAATGTGCTGTAAGATTTCTAAAACATAATGTGTATCATAAAGAAAATATGTTCTCACATGATATCTCACAAATATGTAAATAAAACATATGAAATGACAATGTTTAACTAAACATTACTTTGGCCAAAGCTTTTAAATAGTTAATGATCTCTAGGATTAGTCAAATTATTACATGCCACTTGATCAAACTAATCTTTATCTTGCATTGGTGATGCTAAGTAAGCTAGGGTACTTTATCTCCTCACTTATTTAGTACCAGTGATGTGAGATTTCATTAATTTAAAATATAACCAATAAATTCAAATAGATTACATCCTATTATCAAACATAAAACATGCTAAGTATGGAAATAATCAAAGTGCATACATTTAGTCCATCAAACATATGTAACGAATCTCAAACATATTATTTAGAAATAATACATGTAAACAAGTACAATATTAAGTAGAACATATCATTCGAGTATAATTATACTTAGTCTAAAATTTATTATTTATCGTAAGTAACTCAAATATAGAACTATCTAAGATAACACTATCTATCTCAGTTCTCTTCCATATGTAAAACACACAAAATATAACAATTAGTCATCATTTAATTCAAGTCTAAAATTAAACAATATTCCAAATTTCATGTAAAAATTTTACACATATAATGAGATACATGCATTTTATTATGGTATACTATATCATAGATCTGATAACTCATTTTACAATCATATTATATACCATATTTACATGCATACTTCTCATACATATAATATATATGCAATATATATGTATTATTACATAATTTCCTCATATAAGTATAAGTCATATACAAATATGAGTACTTAATTGATTTATACAAAGATATTTCATATATATAAATATACGTACTCACTTAAAATGTCTCATCAATTTTCAAATATATCTAATAACATAATCATGATGACTAAATACATCATTATTAAATTATGTATTGTTCATCTAATGAATGAATACATACAAATAGGGTATACATATACTATGGTTGTGATGGATCATTAAATTATGTATTCCCTATATGTATATACTCAGTCAACAACCAATAAAGACATGTATGGTATACAACACACTTCTACCCACTATGCCTTCTAGTTGAAAACAAAAAAAATACTATAATATATCCAATTCAATATGTATTTAAATATCAAATAGTACTTCAACTATTTTTTTATCATGATTCATATTAATAAGAATCATCTAGATAATGAATTCGACACAATTATTTTAATATATAGTTTCACTTTAATTTACCAATAATGAAACAGTCAACTCACAATCCTGATATTAACTTTATAACTCACAAATATATATCTTTTGTCTGAGTATGAAAGAGAGTTTCAGTAAGCAGAGATTTTGTATGTAGGTATTCATAAGTTTCTAGTCACATCCTCTAAATGTTTACGATATATATATATATATATATATATATATATATATATATATATATATATATATATATATATGTATAACCTAAGTTTACTTGAGTTAAACATCATTTTAATCTTAACCTATTTTTGAGTTCAAGTAGACTACATGAAGAATATGGTGATAGACTATAGTTTTTTGGTGTGTATGGTTGCATTGAACTTGCCATGCATTACTTTATCCACTTATTGCTCTACCATCGATTTGGGAGAGATGGGTGGAGAAGAAATGCATGGATGAGAAAGTGGTAGTTGGGTTGAGAAAGAAAGAAAGAAAAAGGGAAGAGAGGGGTGAGATTCAATAGGGAATAGTGGAGAATAGTGGATAGTAAGAAGAAAAGGAAGGAGCTCAAATTGATACGGTTAGCAAGAATGAATTTGTGGAAGCTCTACCAGGTTGGTAATGCATTTGAATTATTGGATGATAAAACACAAGTAGTTATGTTTGATTACATAAAAAGGTTTAATTAGTTTATAAAAAATTTAAATAAATAAAGATTGGGTCCCATGGATGGCTTGGCCATCCATAGAACCCAATATATATCCTAGAAAACCCTAAAACCTTAATCCTAAGTCTATATGCAATTCTGGTAATATGAATTTAATTCTATGTAGGAAGGTCATGTGATAAATTGGAATGAAATTGGGTCATATAAAACTTAGAATTTTGTCTAAAATAAATATATGTGAGTATATACATACCAAAGTATATATGTACATGCAAAATTTAGTGTATATATGTATAAAAATTTGATTTGAGGTACAATGACGAACGCCATTAGGGATTCAACTCCTATTTAAATGGAAAATGCCAAGGTATATTATTTTAATCTTATATACTCTATTTTTCATATAATGTGAAATTATTGCCTGAGTCTTAGTTAGACTATGGGCTTATTGTAGTGTGTTTTATGTATGTATAAACTTGTGCTCTAACAAATTTATTGATTGAGTATTGTTTATTTAATATAACGGTGAACATTTATATGGTTGAGAATTGGTTATAAACTTAAGAATGGACATTGGGGGATTGTCTATGAACATATTAATAACATGTGTATTTATCAAGTCATATAAATGAAATAGTAATCAGTCTCATACATTGAGAATTGGGTAATCTGCCTACAATTTTAGGGGTCTAATTAACCATTTGAAGTCATTATAGACATTTAATTGAATTGTTATGGGTTGATAATTTGATTTGGATTTTTTGCTACATTATGAGCATGAACAAAGCATATACATATAGGCAAATTGGCATTTCTATATGCCATAACCATTTTATAGGCAAATTGGCTAGAGGAAGCATGATCAAAATGGGAACATGATAGTACTGCTCATGGTTTGATTCAAAATCTTTAGCAAGGTTTAGATGGATTTGAAAAATTCACATGGAAAGGTAATGTATTATGGCACAAAAATAGATTGTACCTATGTAATAATTATTTTCTTAAACAAAAAATCCTTCAATAACTTCATGCAACTCCAATTGGGGGTCATTCAGGATTTTTGAAAACCTATCACAAGTTCAAGCAAGATTTCTTTTGGGAAGGTCTCAAGGGGAATGTCCAAAAATATATGGTTGAATGTATGATCTGTCAACAAAACAAAGGCAAAACCATCAAAACTCTAAGTCTTTTATAGCTTTTATCTATCCCTAGCCAATATTGGGAAGAGGTCTCTATGGATTTCATTATAGGGTTACCAAGATCTGATGGTCAAAATGTTGTCATGGTTGTTGTAGACCATCTCAATAAGTATGCTCATTTTTGTTCATTATCCCAACCATTTATTGCTAGTATAGTAGCTTCTACTTTTATCAATATAGTTCATAAAAAAAATGGGACCCCTAAGATCATTGTTAGTGATAGAGATCCAATTTTTACTTGTAATTTTTGGACTGAGTTATTTACATGTTTAGGCACTCAGTTGGCTCATAGTTCATCCTATCATCCTCAATATGATGGACAAACTGAGGTAGTCAACAAATGTCTAGAAAAATATCTCCATTGTTTTGTTTTTGATAAACATGATAAATGGGTTCATTGGCTTCCACTTGCTGAATGGTGGTATAATAATTCTTTTCGTAGTTCTTCCAAAATGTCTCTTTTTGTGGCACTATATAGATACCACCCTCCACCACCCTCCATCCATCACTTTAACCTTGAAGGTCCATCCTAAAGTTCATGCAGTTGAAAAACATATTCACCATCAACAGAAGGTCCTTTCAAGTTTGCATGAAAATTTAGCTATGGCCCAAAATCACATGAAGTAACAAGTAGATCAACATAGAAGTGTGAGGTATTTTGACATTGGTGATTGGGTCTTTGTTCACTTATATCCATTCAAACAAATGTCATTGAAGAAACAAAAAAAGTATAACAAGTTATCCTCTAAGTATTATGGGCCTTATCAGATCTTGCAAAAAATTGGTAGTGTGGCCTACAAGTTAGATTTTCCTTCATCCACTTGCATACATCTAGTATTTCATGTATCATGCCTAAAGAAAGTCATTGGACATAGAGTTACCATTCAAATAGAATTACCATAATTGGATGAAGAAGGTAAATTTATTCTTGATCCTGAGGTTATCCTTTAATGGTGCACCAAGAAACTACATTCTAGAGCAATTACAGAATACTTGATCAAATAGAAGAATCTTGCATGTGAAGATGCCACTTGGGAAGATGAAGCATTTTATGAAGTAGCATCCTGAATTATGAAAACATTGAGGATAACATTTTTTTGAAGGGGAAAGGCTTGTTATGCCCTTAACCATTAGTCTGTCTAGGGATATGTGTGGCAAACTTGTGGCTTACATACCTCTTTTGTTTACTTGTTACATGTCTTTATGTTCTTAGATAGGTCAACCTATGGAATATATAAGTGGTAGTGGTTAGTATTTAATCATCATGTGAAGTATTTTTATATTAGTGCATTATTGTGGAGGTTTCCCCCTTGAAGTGGATTTACTATATTATCAAGTATTCTATTCTATTGTCAATTATCACTATGTAACCTCTCATATTTTATTATTATATGTAATATAAAATTATTTTGTCTGAATATCTAAGCAATTTCATTATAGTTTAGATTTTATTGGACTAATCAACCCACCATCTCAAAGAAAAAAATATTTATTAGTATGTACTAATTATGTTACTAAGTGGGTTGAAGTGCAAGCACTCACCTTTGTTAGGGAGGAAATGGTTGCTGATTTTCTATATCATAGGATCATGTTCAGATTTGAAGATCCTATATCTATTATTTATGATCAAGGGCCCCAATTCATGTCTAACATGATTAAGGATTTCATTGAACTATACCAAATCAATCATCAAAAATCCTCACCATATCACCCCCAAGCTAATGGGTAAGTGGAGGTCACCAACCAAGAAATTGAAAACATTTTGACCAAAATAGTGAACATTAGAAAGAAAGATTGGGAAGATATAGTACCTAAAGTAGTTTGGGCATATAATACAACATGAAAAACTACCACAAGACTCTCTCCATATCAACTTGTGTTTGTAAATAAACCTTTGTTGCTAATAGAGGTTGAACTATAGACACTAAAGACAACAACTGATATGGAAATTAATCTTGATGAAGCACAAAAGTAAAGAATCAAGGAACTAAATGCATTAGATGAGATAAAAATGGATGCACTCACTCAAATCAGCATGATCCATAAGTAGTAAAAATAGTGGCATGATACTCATATCAGATAGAAATAGTTTCAAGAAGATGATTGGGTGCTTCTATTTGATTCTAAATTCTATCATTTCAAAGGTAAGCTCAAGACAAGATGGTTGGGGCCATACCTGATAAAAACTATTCACATCAATAGCTCTATCCAACTTCAAGCAATTAATGGTGATCAAAGGACACTTTTGGTCAATGGTCATAGACTTAAAGTGTATATAAGACCTCTCAATAGGGAATAATTCATTAAATAGAATCAAGACCAATTTGACCTTATAGAAGAACCTAGTTCTTCCACTAAGGCCGAATGATCATTGTAGCATACATCCAATAAGAGGGAGTGCTAAAAACTAGCAAATAGTGGTTCTCCTCCCTTAAAATTCAAAATAAAAAATATGTAAAAATAAAAATAAAAAAAAGTATAAAAAATAAAACATACTGAAAAGTGAAAACCAAAAATAGCACTTTTCAGATGAAACTTCTGCAATAAACATGAAATATTATCTTGTTAATTATCTTATCTTCTCAAAATTGTTTATCCTTGTAGGACACATGAAAAATATAAAAGATAAGAATGGATCCTTATAGTAGAGGTACAATTGTACTTTCTTCCCAACAGGTTAGATATTTTCTATTTTATGTTCTACATATATGACCATTAAGTAGATAATACTATTAATTATAAATAAGTTATTTTGATGCCACATGTATGTGACTAAAATTGGTACCATCTCTAGATTTCAATATTTTATGTGAGGTTATTCTAAATAAATTTTCATAAGATAAGTCCTAATGCATAAATCATTGTGAATATCATTTCAAGTGCTACCAAATATGATATATCATGCCATGTCATTAATGTTAACCCCAAAAAGTATTCCCTCATTAAATATTTACATAATCCAAAGTGTTTGGCCATCATTTCTTCTAAATTTCATGACACCCCTTAATTATTATTCATTTCTGTATCATATCCCAATTTCCTTGCCCTACTCAATCCTCTGTGCAATTTTGATCTCAATTTTTCATCATGTAAGCAAGTTTTTGAGAATACTATGAAAATCTATGAAGATTGAGGGTAAGAAGAAAAGTGAACTAGAGTCAGCAAAACATCTGTTACGAGATGAATCTATTAGAGTTATTTTTGAAACAACGGGATGGCTCAATTTCTTGAGTACATTTTAGGGTTTTTATGAGAACATCATTCAAGAATTTTTAGAAAATTTTGATGAAGACCATTAAGTAGTTTGGGGTGAAACTATTCCTATTGATTCCTTTATTATCAATGAAACTTCAAGGATTCCTAAATAAGGCATGGTTGTTATTGATAAATTGAGTTTTTTGATCTAATTTTAAGTGTTCATTGATGGCAATGAACCCAATCTTAAGTTGGCTAAAACTCAACAAGGCATGGTCAGAGGAATAATTTGAGATAATCTTCCACATCCATGGCATAATATCACATATTGGGTCATGAAATACCTCACTTGTGATGGATAGTTCACTTTGGTCAGTGGAAACACTATGTGACTTCTCATTCATTTGAAGATAGGAACCACTAGACCTGAATGCCAGATAAACCTACCATCTTTTCTTCACCATGCTATAATTAATGTTGCTAAAAAATTAAAAAGGGCACTAGGTGAATTAAACATCATGGTTTAATTAATTTCATCTATCGACACCATTTCCTAAATAAACCTAAGGGTGAGAAAATTTGGTCTTTATTTCTATGAAAATCACTCCAAAATCCTATTAATAAATCACAATGCCCTATTTCTCCTCCCATGATAGCAAGAATAGAAGAAGGTCCATCTTTGGTGCTTGGAGCTTGAATATGTTGTGAAAAAGGTCAAAAAAGAAAATGAGGGTTTCATCAAAAAACCTTACTCCATCTGTTAAACCCTAGCGGAGTCATCAATTGATTTTCCAAGAGGAAGAAGAAAGCAAGGTATAAGCAGCTAAAATTTTGGGTAGTTTAAGTTTTCCCATAGAAGTTATAGATGTTGAATAAATAGTTGAAGAAATACAAACTCCTATACAAGAAATTGTATTTGAAGAATAAATACCCTTACTTTCCATGGTTGATAAGGGTAAAGCTCCACTTATATAATAAGTTTCATATTCTCTTCAAACTGTTCATGGAAACAAAGAGTTACAACATGTTATGACCATATCACAGCATTAAGAAACTATTTAGAAACAACAAGTAGAGTTGGATTTTATTTGATTGACCTTGAAAGGTAAGGACCAAACCATTTCTATTTTATAAAGATGATATGACAAATTTTTTTCTCAAGTTCAAGTACAAGAAGTGATTATAACAGTAGTTAATACTAAATAAACTAGAATTCATAATCAATTGTTCTCACAATCTCATGAACTTAGAACCTTACAAAATTCCCTTGCAAATAAGGATGCTCAAATTGATAATCTACAAAATTCTATTGCTATTAATGATTCTCAGATTGATAGTCTACAACACTCTATTGCTAGTAAGAATGCATTACTTGGTCAACAAAATATTCACATATAGGAGCTAACAACTCATAATGTTGAGTTGCAAGCTGTTATACAAGCTATGTAAAGGGAAACAAGGGAAATAGTTATACAGACTGAAGGACCCACAAGGGTTATTCCTTATTTTCCTTTATCCCTTCATGAGATGATTTCAATTTGGAAGAAATTTTAGAACAAGATTCAAAATTTTGAAGTAGAGAATGCTAGAATCAAAGAAGAGTTTCAATAATAATTACAGTAGGTTCAAAATTCTATTCAAAATGTTTGTGAAATTGTTGTCTTGTAGAAAACCTTCTTCTTTACATGTTATATTTCTTCGTGAATAATTTTACAACTGGAAAATGCAATTGATTTCTTTTGGTTTTCCCCATGTTATTGAAGATGAACACAAGTTCATGGATGTCTTACTTAAAAGCACTATAGATGTGGGAAATATTGTCATTGATGTCAAAAGTCTAGAAATATAGCATTTAATGTCTAAAGGTGTTTTTAATGTTCATATCTTGGCTAAAGTGTGTTAATATTAATTAAATATTAATGAATATATTTTTGTTTCATAAAGACAAAAGAGGGCCCATGAAGAAGTCAAAGAATCACCAAGTGAAGACAAAAGAGGGAAGGGCACTTTTTTCCATGAAGATTCACCTTGAGGAATTAAAAAAGTCATCAAGATAAAGACAAAATGGGAAAGGATGAATTTGCTCGTGAAGGGTCACCATGTGACTTTTCAAATGAAAGGATTCGAAGGGTCATGAAAGTTTGGTGCCATTTTCTATGAGGATTGGAGGGTCACAAAGGATAAATACCAAAGGTCATTTGGAAAGCTATAAATGGAGGATTGGGAAGCCATTTATTATATGCATGGAATAATATGATTTTATCTAGCTAAGAAGAGTAGAGAGCAGTGAAAAGAGTAGATATATAGTAGTGTGCTATCATTTATTGAGAAAGTAACATTGAGAGATAGTGGTGTTTTATACACAAAAGGGGTTGGTGCTCCTATGGGTGGGTTCTCACAATCATTTCCATGTTGGTGCTTAGCAAAGGGGTTGGTGCTCTTGAAATTTGGTGCTCATTTATATACTTGAGATTGTTCTCTATGGTTTTTCCCACTTTGGGTTTCCATGTAAAATTTGGTGTCTCTCTCTCTCTTATGAGGTGCATGTTATTGCTTTTAGTTTTATTTCGTATCTTGAATGTATGAATAAGTGGTTAAATTAAAGGAATTTGATTAAGTAAAATTTATATGATATGTTGTGAATCAGTATATCCCATGCTTAACAATTGGTATCAGAGTAGGTTCCTTTGAAAAGAGTTTAACATCTTGAAGGTAGATCAAGGAAAGCATGATGGCCAAGCAACTCAAGAAGGAGAATCAAGAGTTGAAATATTTGGTTGAGGCTCTTAAAAAATAGGTGTGTATCTTAGATTTTAAGTTGGATATAAAATCAAAACAAGATAAGATGTTTATTCAGGATCTTAAGAATCAACTAGAGGTTGCAAATTCAAGTTTGAAATCAAGAGAAGAAAAGTGTAATCAATTGAAGGTTGAGTTAGGTTATTTGAAGGATAAGCATGAGCGGCTCATAATCAAGGTTGAGAAAGATCATGAAATATCAGTCCAAGGTGAGAAGGACGTAATTTTTAAAGGAAAATTGAAAAAGCCAATCAGGCAGCCCAATGCCTTTAGGTTTTCTAATTCTTTTCATGGCCATTTTTTTTGTTATCATGTTGGTCATAAGGCAAGAGAATGTTTGAGGAGAAGTAATCAATCAAAGAGAGATTTCAATCATCTTCAAGTAAAAGGTATGATAAATATTGTTTGTTTTTGTTTTCATAAGGTTGGCCATATTGCTAAATTATGTCTAAATAGAGTAAAGAGATCCTCAAGGTATGTCAAAGGATACGAAGCCCCTAGAAGGTATGAGAAGGGCCAAACTCAGGTCTGGATACCTAAGATATTAAAGGTTTATCAAGTTGATTCTAAGAGTGAGAATAGATTTTGATACAATGGAGAAAGAATCATATAGGAAGGACTATGTGGAACTCTTGTTATTAGGAAAGCTAGTGAATACTAGTCGTAAATAGATTATATATCAAATAGAATCACTTGTTAGATTTGAGCATGAACCTTGTCAAGATAAGATAGTTGCAAGATTTGAGAAGATGAACAACATCATGGATGTTGAGGTTAGTGAGTCAAAGAAGTTAGACATGCCTAAATGGATTCTAAAAGAAAGAAATCAATCTTATAAATGCAAGAAGATCAAGGAAGTAACATAAATTTGGGCATCTCCTACGTTCATTTTGTTTTAGGACCCTTTGTGTGGGTTGTCTCTTATAGGCTTCAAGGAGACACTTTACAAAAAAAATTGAAGCATGGTGGATGTTGTTGGGTCTTGCTTGTGTTGCATGATAAGAAAGTCATGAAGGTGAGTTGACAAATTAATTTGTAAATTAGTTGAGGGGAAACTAAGTGTTATCTCTAGGATAGACTATTTTCCATTGATGTCAAAGGGGCAGCAATATAGGAACAAGTTTATAAAATAGGATGCTACAGTAAGGGGGAGTTATTGTATGTTTTTAGTTGGTCCAGTTTGTAGTCTATGCAGGTCTTAGTTTTAGGTTGGCATCTATAGTATAGGTTTTTAGAATGTTGTAGTTTCAATTTGAGGTTACCATCAATAACAAATGGGGATATTGTTGCAAATATTGTCATTGATGTTAAAAGTCTATCAATATAACATTTAATGTCTAAAGGTGTTTTTAATGTTCATATCTTGGCTAAAGTGTGTTAATATTAATTAAATATTAATGAATATATTTTTGGTTGCATAAAGACAAAAGAGGGCCCATGAAGAAGTCAAAGAATCACCAAGTGAAGACAAAAGAGGGAAAGGATGCATTTTCCCATGAAGGGCCACCTTAAGGAATTTGAAGAGTCACTAGATAAAGACAAAAGAGGGAAAGGATGCATTTTATCATGAAGGGTCACTATGTGACTTTTCAAATGAAAGGATTCGAAGGGTCATGCAATTTTGGTTCCATTTTCCATGTGGATTGAAGGGTCACAAAGGGTGAATGCCAAAGGTCATTTGGAAAGCTATAAAAGGAGGCTTGGGAAGCCATTTGTTATATGCATGGAAGCAAATGATTTTATCTAGCTGAGAAGAGTATAGGAGAGCAATGAAAAGAGAAGAGACATAGTAGTGTGTTATCATTTGTTGATAAAGTAACATTGAGAGATAGTGGTGTTTTATACACAAAAGGGGTTGGTGCTCTTGTGGGTGGGTGCTCACAAATCATTGTTGTGTTGGTTCTCAACAAACAGGTGCTCTTACAAGTTGGTGATTGTGAACATTGTAAACTTGATTTGGTGCTCATTTATCTACTTGAGATTATTCTCCATGGCTTTTCCTACTTTGGGTTTCCACATAAAATCTGGTGTCTCTCTCTCTCTTATGTGGTGCATGTTATTGCTTTCAATTTTATTGCATATCTTAAATGTATGAATAAGTGGTTAAAGTAAAGGAATTTGATTAAGTAAAAGATATATCAGTAAGTAAAAGATATATGATATACTATGAATTAGTATATCCTATGCTTAACAAGAGAAAGATAAGATCAAATTTGTGACTTTTATCTTTGCAACATGTTATTGGGCCACTAGTCTAGATTTTTGGTTAACTTGTTTATAGGGGAAACATAATTACGTGTTTTCCTTTCCACCATGAGAAATCAAACCACTTGGGAGCAAGCACATAATCAATTCATTGAACTATAGAATACTACAAGCTTATGTATGAGACCCCAGTTTCTAGAAGCTCATAAACTTCTTGTTGCCTTCTAGCTTTTGTATTATATGTACATGAAAAATAAGTATCATGAGTTATTAAGAGAAAATGTAGCAGCCTTACAAGATTTTATTAGCTAACATTCTTCCAGATATATTAATGCAAGTATGTCTAGATGGGAGACTTTATCTAGTGCCTTGAAATGTAGGGAAGTCATGAGTCCTACTACCATCAGTTGGAGTCTCTGAAGAACTAGGGCACTTGCTCATATTATCACTCAGCTCCCAAAATAAGGAGGGTCATATGTTTGGTTGTCATGAGATGTAGGCCACCTATTATTCTTTGTCCCATGTCTCCTTGGAAAAATTGGCAAAATTAGGTAGAAGTAGAATTTCATGCATGGTTATATATTGTGGTAAGATATGTGGGGTTTCTACCTAGAAATCATTGTGATTGGGGACATCATTTTCAAATTTATGATCTCAATCATTGGTTGGAATATAGACTCTTATATTAAATAACATTTCTCCCCTAGTTTGAAAGAGGACTTGCAAAAGGTAAAGTGTGGGGAAAAAATGATGAGCATTTTATATAGCTCATTATATCTCATAAAAACTATCTATTAGTGTTGCCTCTTGATTATATATCGCATTACATTTAATAGTTAAGCTATCATCTAAGTAGGAAATGAATGAAATTATATTTTATTCATATGTGATACATTATTTATTCTTTATCTTGTTATCTATGTCTAAGTTGGATGAAATGAGTATAGTTTTGTATACAGAGATACATCTTTATAGCAGGATTGTTTTGATAAGTCATCAACAGTTTTGGCAACACCTTTTTGGAAATAATTTTGAAGACTCAACATATAATTTAGTGAGCTACGAATATCCTTAGTTAAGTTCTAAAGATATTCAGCTCTTTAGACATTCTAAAAATGCTTTGAAGACCTGTCCAGCCATGATCCAAAGATGCCTAGTGGCACTCTAAAGATGTGCAACTATACTCTGTAGATCAATATAGTAACTCCAAAGATATCTACTATAAATATATAGATTTTTCCTCTTTAGATATCTTCTTTAAGACATTATTATTCATAGTAATGGTCTAAAAGTGATTTAGATATAAATTTATTTCTATTTTGTAAATTTAGACATAAGTTCTTCAAATATATGTTAGTTATACTCGGTATATTTTTAGTTGAATTAGTGACAATGCCTCTCTATAAGCATGGGATCTAATTCTTAGATATTTTATTTTAAATAAGAGGATTTGGTTGTTTAGATCACCATATTTTATATTCTAAGAATAGTTGTTGACAAGTGTTTTAAGTACATGTCTTCTTCTCATTCTAGGATAATAGAAAATAGGTAATAAAGAGAAGAAACATTCAATTGTAATTTTGTAGTAGAATTCACAACATATGTATATGTTCCTTTTAATATTGAATTATTAATAAATTTAAGCATTCCATTCCATTACTGAGTAAAAGATGATCCTATTATGAGGAAGGAGTAAGGGCCCACTTCTATCCAAAGATCTAGAAAATTAGTATTTCTAGTTTATAGTTTAAAAGTATATTTCTTTTGATAAAGGTATATTTCATTTTACCGCAAGTATGATTTCCTTTTAAATGAAAAGTGTGATTTCCCTTTTAACACAATTGTGTTTTATTTTAATGCAAGTGTGGTTTCATTAAATGCAAAATTTGTTTCAGTTAAATGCAAGTGAGATTTTTTATATAAAATGTGTCTTTCAATTATTATAAGTAAAGTTTGTTAACTCATCTCCATATTCATAATTTTTTAGGAATCATTCTAGGTGAAAATAAGCAATCAACATTCTCACATTTTGAATTACAACACTATCTTACCTTGATGAACAAGTTGAGTGAGGACATTGTAGTGTTTTATGCCAAATGTTTAAGTTTTAAATGTTGATGGTGTTAACTAAAGAATCCTTTAAACAAGGAATGCCATAGGGGATATTTAGTTAGCAAAAATTTATAGATTTAATTTTTATGCAACATAGAATTAGAATTTTATTTGTAGTCTTTAGGATTTAGACATCAAAAATAAAGTAAATACCCCCCCAGATAATGAACTTTTAACTTAAATATCTGATATCTCATTGCATATAGCCTTGGACACTAGACCTGATAGAAAATGAAACCAATCCATTGATTGGTTAAATGAAAGGTATAATAATAACTATCAAGTTTCATAAAGGAATGATGAGTCATCCAATGAGTTGAAGAGTCTCTCCTATGCCAACCCTCTAAAAGATCATCATCAAAATAAAGTTACACATGTAAAATAGGATGAAAAGACTATTTCTTACCTCTTTTACTTGGTCTAGTAACTTAATTTTGAAGGATGACACTTGTCATGGAATCTCTCAATGTCCCTTATCTATCTTCTCTCTCATTTTCCCTATGTGTACTACTTTGAAAGGATTTTTATGGATCCTCAACCTAAGTATGGTGAATCCCTACTCATGTAAACACTTATAACTTACCTCTGAGATGAATACATGTTTATAGCCTTCTTAATGTTATAACTAGTGTATCCTAATGGTGGTTGATGAATGCTAATAATAGTCTACAACTTTTTCTCATTTGTCTTATATTTTTACCTTGTTTTTAGGTTGTTATTCATCATAATAGGTCATATGAAGAGTGATACATGATCTTACAATGGCTAAGTTTCAATATTGCTTCACTAATGTCTCTTATGAAACCTCTTGATCATAACCTTCATATTAAAATGTTGATGCTTGGAGACTCATATTGAATTAGTGGAATAATTTTCAGTCCCATTTCATGTTTTTAGTGCAGTATAGGCAAGTGGAAGATATTAAGTGTGGTGCATCACCTCCCATTTACTTTTTATCAGTCATTTCTCTACCTTTCATAACAAGTAATAGGTTTAGTAGTAGTTTCAAGGTGAAACATCATGAGAGCTAGCCCTATCTAGAGATTTGCCTCATTTATTAAGCCACCCATATCCTAGAGGTGTCTCCATGTTATCACCTAAATGAGGAGGGATTGAAAAAGCCCCTCAAGGATATAATATAGTGTGATGATTTTTTTAGCATACCCGATGGGACAAATATTTTCATCTATTGAATATTTTTTGATGTTGCTCTTCAATACACTAGACTTTAGAGGCATGAACACAAATATCAATGTTAAATCTAAGTGAACCATATTTGGTTTAAGTATCCCTACTGCTTAGAAGATAAAAATTTGTATGTATTCTCAATCTTCATTTGGTCAAAATGAATAGTCCTTACCTACATATCCTTCATATCAAGCCAATGATGTTTATGGATCCCCCCCCCCCAAGTATCCCTAAACCAACATATTATATTTATCATGACTTATATCCCTCATGTACCCCAACTTAGCCTCTTTGGAATCCTATTGATCCTTATAATCATCATCATTAAAACTACCCTACCCTTAGTCAGCTTAGCCACACTTCTACTCAATTCCTATCAAGACTCAAATATATACTATTAGACTATCATGAGTTATAGGGAGAGCTTAAAAGAGAAGAGAATCTAAGTCTAATTTCCCTTATGACTTATTTAAAATATGAGGGATATATTAGAGTTAACTAAGAATGATTGGGTAGCTCTTGGAAGAGAGAATTAACAACTACCAATCAATGACATGTTAAGGACAGGAACCATAATTCAGTGTTTGGAGAATGGGTTAGTGGTTTAGGAAATGTAGAAAATCCAGTACAATTAGCCTCTTTTATTCTCAACATGCTCTAGCTTTCTATATTCCATAAAAAAAGCTTATGTATATGCAAGCTTTACCCACTCTTCCTCAACAGGTCAAATCAAGAGGGTTTCCAAGTCTTCCAAATACTCTACTCATCCCTCAAGTTATAACTTCCCATGAAGTTCAAAGTACATCAAAGTTTGATAGAGTTATTGGGCAGTGGAAGGAGAAGAATGGAGCATCCTTCACATAACTTCTTTGTCCTCCTCTCAAATAATCTTTCAATGATCCTATGACTCCCAAATCCCAAGTTGTAAGTATGTCCTCTCAATATTAAAACAATAAAATGATCTTTCTTTCCCTCCCACCCCCTCCTTTGGTGAGAAAGAACCTATTATAAAGAGGGAAAAAGAAGACCATCTAGTTTAAAAGGAAAGTTTGTCAAGAGAGGATGATGAGGTGATAGTCCTTGATAAGCATGATTAATATGTTGCAAGTGAGTATTATGAAGATATCATCATTGGAATTCTTCTTTATGAGGGAAAAACATAATGAACTAATATTTTGTTCAGGTGATAAACTCCCATGCTTCATAGAAGAAGAGGATAGTCCTAAAGGAAAATAAAATGAGCCCATCATGGAAGCTACAAAGAATTATAATGATATTGATGTCACTTTAAAAAAAAATTACCATGAATTCCTAGAAGAGAATGAAGGTCTTAGCATGGTAGCATTGGATGATAGAATTCAAGAAGGCAATCCTGATGGTTTGAGTCTTGATGAAGGAGTTTAAGATGATCATGTAGTAGTAAGTGAAGTTATAGTTGATCATGGAGTAGATGATCTTCCTCAAGGTGAATAATTAATGGATCTATCCCTATCTAGATATTAACCTCATTGATTAGGCCACCCACATCCTATAGGTGTCTCTGTGCTATCACCCAGATGAGGAAGGCTTGAAAAACACCCTCAAGGGTGCAATTTGGTGTGATAACACTTATCATGGATACTTTTCAAAATATATTTAAGTTTATTACTTGGAAACTTCCCTATCCTATTACATTTTATGTAAAATTCCTTTGATTAGTTGCTTTCATCTAATATTTCATGTACTTTCCTTTTGATATATTTATTCTCCTTAAGTGTCATTTTATAGGCTTCTTTTTTTTTGAAAAACTAACTCCTAGAATGAAATCCATATAATGGTTTATGATCTTCATTAGTGGAAACTCATCAACTACTAAATCCACATATTCATCCAACAAATTATAAATTTTTAATGTTAAATCAGTCGACTTAGTAATTGTAATAACTAATTTAGGCTTAGCAATCAATGCACAACCAACCTCTTCTTCTTTTATCAACTGCAATAATTGTTTTTTCTCACTAACACCACCTTGATATTATTATTATTTTCACTACCATATTTCAATGGTTTTAAAGTATGCTTCTTACCATCTTTCTCCAATCTATAGGTGTTACTCATTCCATCACGTACAACCCTCATATCAAAATACCAAGGTCTGACCAACAATACATGTCAAACATCTATAGGCATAATATCACAAAATACTTCATCCTTATAGCTACCAATCTAAAAATAAAATCTACATTGCTCATTTACAAGTACTTGATGTCCCTTTTGAAGTTAAGATATTTTATATGGTGTAGGATGTGTCAATCTCTTCGATCCTAGTTTTTCAATATTATTTTAAGAAAGTAAGTTATTTTTATTGACACTATCAATGATAATATTAAAACACTTTGGTTTTTATTTGCATTTAGTCCTAAACAAAGTCTCCCTTTGGGTTGGTTCCTTCACCTCCTTGTTTGGTTTTAGTAGTATTCTCTCCATCAATAAAGACTCTCCATCTTTAGAGTCTTTTACATGTGATAATGATCCCACACTTTATTTTTCATCTTGAATAAATTGATTGATACCTTTAGTTCTTATATGAATTTTTTTTAGATTTCCAAGACATTCATATGCCTTATGGCTAATATACTTATTACAATAGAGACATTTTCCCCAAAAACCTTCTCCTATGCCTCTTATATATGGTCTTCTTCCTTTGTATGAATATATTCCACTTGTACTATTTTATTGACCTTGAGAGTTGTTTGATTATTCATTATGAACCTGTAACTAACTTTTACCACCTTGTTGTCTTTTAGCTCTAAAATTTATACCTCCTTTTATAGATTACTGAATTTGTCTTATAACCAACTTCTATTTTGTCTTGAAAGCAAAATGATAAGCCTCTTTCATTGATCTTTAAGATATCAAATTAATTTAATCATAACTATTAAACCTTGAACCATTCATATAAGTTTATATTTTCTCAACATCTTCTTCTATATGGCTAGCTTTGATTACAAGTTTTTAGAATTATTCAATGTAATCCTTTACACTCATGTCTTTCTATTTCAAATTTTGAAGTTTTCGGAACAGGTTTATTTGGTAATCTAAATTCATGAATTTTGATTTGAGTTTTTCTACCATTCTATTCCATGATTTGATATTCTCTTTGTTTCTTTTCTTTCTTTTCTCTTGGACATTATCCCACCAAAGAGATCCATGTCCCTTCAACCTTGCACAAACAAACTTGACCTTATTGGCTTCAGATATTCCTTAAAAATCAAATTATTTATATATTTTATCTATCAAATCCATTATTTATTCAACATTTATAATATATCCATATATTTTAACCTCTAATTTAGGCTTGAAACCTATTCCTATGACTATTTTTAAGAGCCTTTCTTCCATTCTTTCTTCTTTTTTTTTTTGCAACTTATTATTGTGGTTTTCCTCTCCTTCACTCACATAACCTATCATAAAACCTCTTATTTAATAAATTTATATTTATTCCAAATATTATTTAAAATTTATCATCTCTTCTATCAATGCTTCTCTTGGTTGTCTTCTTTGACCTCTTCTAGCACCACCTCTAAGTGTTACTCATCTAAGTATAATTCTTGTACTTTATTAGAAGTTTATTTTTCACAACCTAATTTACATTATCCTTATTTATCCTTTAAATTAAAATTAATCCTCACCTTGATACGAAAAACTATGGAGATATTAATGAAGATTAGACCTAATACCTTCTTGACTGCAAATTGTAACCTAATAAAGAGTCTTCTTGACACTTTCTTGAGAGAGATTTAGATTTTTAAAAATGTTAATTATACTTAAATTTCCTATTTAATATTCATTATATTTTCTCTCAATTCACCATGTTAAGTTATACCTTCATTCAATCTTGAAAATACAAGAAATTATGAAAACAAGGTTTCTAGACCTTATTTATAGGTATGCAGACAGTGTTTATTTAAAAAAATTATATTAAGGTGTATTAAAACATTTAAAATAACTTAAAAACCTATAATTTACCTTATTTCACCTCTATAAAAAAATTCATTACATTTTCATGGATATTTTTCAAGTTATGATGATTTTAGTGCTCTAATTAGGCCTTCTTTTAAACTTGTAGACTAAGTTTTTTGAATATATTAAATTATAGGCATAAAAAATTATTTAAACCAATTTAAAACCTTAAAAAAATTACCAAAACACCTATCAAAAAAAAATTATTCAATTTTAAGGGTTCATTTTCAAGTTATGGAGGTTTTAGTACACTAAAACCCTAGTTAACTATGTAGATGTCGAGAGCATTTACTCAAGTGAAATTTCAATTTAAGAACATTTTTTTAAATATTTCACTTTTTTAAGGTATTATTCATGTATATATAACTATTTAAACTATTTTTTAACTTTTAAAAATCTCAAAATATGATAAAAATAACTTTTTCCTAATTGTAAAAGCATCTTTCTTAACTGTAGTAAACATGTACCTTCTTTTCAAGCCTATTTTCCACCACTTTTCTCTTTTATTTATTCAATTATTTAAATTTTTATATTTTATTGGTCTCTCCTATTTTTTTCTCCTTCACATGTACTCCAATCCTCTCCCTTATTTGCTTCAAAACTCCAAAATATCTAACTAACTTCATAACTCGACCTATCTTTACTCAAGATTTCAACCTTAGTTGAGTTTGACAAGTCAGTTAAGTCATAAGATATTATAAATATTTTAAAAATATCCTAATACCATCCTTGACCATTCCATTAATTATCATGGCAACCTTAGAATATGAGAAAAACTTCTAAAACACTTAAAACAAGTTCAAAAATTCAAATTTTTAGTTTTGGCAAGAAAATTGAAAACAAGATAAAATGACCAAAACAAAGCAAGGTGAAGCATATAAAAGCTTCAAAAATACTAAATATGACCCCTAAAACCTATTCAAGACAATAATTTTCAAAAATAACATCTAAAACCTAATTATCTTGTATCAAAAGTATGAGGATGGAAAATGATCATTCAACCCACCCTTAAGTTCCCCATCCAAATATGTACCTCGATGCCACCACCACTGATTACTCCACCTCTATTGATTTATCTAACTCCACTTATTACTCCACCTTGTACATTTTCAAACCCAAACCAATAGTAAGAACAAGGGGAACACATTTTTTTACGTAAAGAGTTACAAGGCCAGATAGATAATAGGCAAAATTTGGTCCTCATAGAGTTGCCTAAAAGAGGAAATAGATCTAAAACAAATGGAAAATATATTGAAATTATTATAATTTATTAGTCTCTCCTTGTTGGTCAGAACTTTTCTTTTTTATAACTAATGTCAAATGCTTGCTTATGGACTTGGTCTTTTATGGATTTGATTTTGTTGTTTGTTTGCATTATGACTTATTGTTATTGATGGAATGTTGTTTTGGTATATTCTTAGTTGAGACTTGACTAGATCTTGGACTTTAAAAATGGACCTCAAACCAATATAGGATTGACATTTTTTTAATTTTTTATGAGGCATTAGACTTTAGTCTATAGCATTGACTTGAAATTTGATGGAAGTGAGTTGAGATACTTCTTTGGGCATTTTGGGTTCATTTTTTTTTTTTTTTTGAGATCATTGTTTTAAAACCCTAGTAGGGGAAACTTTGTAAAAACTCTTTCAGTTGATATCATGGAGGGTTTTGGAAAATGGATGACCATTACACCATGTATTTTTCTACATAAACTTCTCGTCGATGCCTAAATTTTTATCATAGGTCAGAGTGTTTAAAGAACACTTATCATTTTAGAATTCAAAGAACTTAGCACATGAGTTATAATTTGTGATAATCCTATTAGTTATTTATGGAATAAAGTCAAATCAAGTGGACTATTTCACAATATTTATAAATTTTGGTGGTTGGGAGCCACGTTGGCCTGTATCTTTGAAAATAATGAAGCAATCTTAGCTAGTATTAGTGAATTATGATCAAAGCTAATCTAAAGACTAATCTAGATGAATATTTACAATGGTTATTAAGCTAGAGTGATCTAGTAAAAAAAGAAGTAAAAGGAAGGGTAAGGCTAAAAAGAAATGTTTTTGAGCTTCATCCCAAACATCATGACAAAGCTCAAATGTCCTTCAAGCATGCACTTAAACAATGTATAATATGAAATAACATGAGCTCAAATCTTAATACACATTATGAAAACATCTAAGGAATGATAAAATTGCAAATATGAACTAATCTCACTTTAAATATTTACCCTACAAACAAACAACATTAGCCGAAATGCAAGAAGAGTAAAGGAAATGAAATGAACCTGAGAACTTTCAATCAACCTAGCATTGACACAAGTTAACAACCCTATAATTAAAATATGCACACCAAGATTTTATAAGAACTATTCAAATTTGGAAATGAGAATAAGCAAGTGAGAGAGAAACCATAATAATAAATGACACAAATGAATATGGACAATCTTTGTAGAATTCCTTGCTTGCATTAATTGATCAAAAGTCTACATAAGTTTTTGGCCCAAAAACTCCCTCCTCTTTACAATTGATAATGCTCTTTTTATAAGGTCTAAGGAAGCATGTCTATCAATCATATCCAATCATAAAAGTATAGTGTAGGGACAACTATCCTTTCCACAAATGTTCTAGAAATACACTAGACTTTCCCAATGGATTGATCTATAGGCAATGTGTTCTACAAATAACACATGCCTTTATAAATAGAATATTCCACTTTTAGAATGGATAAGGTTTAGATATAGGAAGAATATTCTAACTTTGAGAACCCTCTAGCTGATGAAGCACTTTGTTACTATTGTAGGGCCTTCATTTCTTGTCATATCTCCAAGCTTCTTGAGGATATAGGAGAGGTCCCCCATCATTATTGAAAATCCTTTTACACTGATCACTAATGGACTCTAGATCGACTTATCTTTACACAAGTGACAATTCAGATCGTTTAGGTTCAATCATAACACTCACAGGGTTTGGTTAAGGTCTTGGCCTCATTAACACATTCTTGCAGATTATAATAGTGCTCCAATGGTGGTCATGAGCTCAAACATCATGAGCTTAAATCCCTACCTTTACATTGCTAGGTTGTAAGGTCTCTAATTTGGAACATTACACCCACATTGATTTGATGTGGCATTTATATGGTGTTTTAGTGGCATTTTTCTCATCTCTATTCAAAATATGACTATTGCTTTTGAATTTGGATCCAAGTAACTATCTTAAAATTGATGTCTGTGTGTCCATCATTTGATGTTGGCATGAACATTTTTTATGGGCACGTGACAATCAATTGTAAAATCATCTTTGGAACTCTCTACTATTTTAAAATTAGCATTCTTACAACCATCATTTAACTTCCATATGAACATCTTTGATAGGCACATGATTGTCAATTTTAAACAAGTCATCTGGGCTCTTTGTTATCTTAAAATTGATGTCTGTGTGATCATCATTTGATGTCCATGTGAATATCATTGATGGGTGTGTGAGTATCAATTTTAAATATATCCATAGGGATTTCTACTGAGCTTACCACTTCTCATTCTTGGGCTCATCCTATTTCCTATATGTGCCATGTGGTGATTGCTCAGTACTTTTGTACTCTTTGTATTAGGCTCCCACACATCATCTAATCTCTGTACTGGGCTTTCGTGATGGTGACATTTATCACTCCATGAAGATCCATATAACCTTTGACAATTTAACATTTCATGTATCATTTGATCAACTGTACTAGGCTCAAGTGGACCATAGATCTTGGGAACATGCTCAAGCTTTAACTCTTTGGTCAGGGTTTGACTTTTCAATATTTTTCATGCTTCATTAGATCCCTCTCATATGAGAAAATTTAAATTATTGTATTAATATCCAAGGGATGTACCACCATTATCTTCTCAAAATTATTTTACCAAGAAGGTGACATTTGTCACCCTCCTGCTCATCCTAGGTTTTGTTGAAGTCTTGACTCGGCTCACACTATTCGATCAGTCTCATCTGAGTAAATGGAGATAATTGATCCTACAAACAAGAATGAAAGTTAAGCTTGAGAGCATATATAAAGGACTTAGTATAAAATATTTAAGCTAAGTTATAAAAACATTAAAGGGGACCTTATGAATTAAAAGAGACCAAGCCATAAATACTTTGGACCAAGGTTAGAATCCTAAAATGAAAGGACTCCATGAATAACAAAGACATAGCGTAAAGTCTTAGCCTAAGGTTTTTATCATATTAATAAATACAATAAACCTTAGTATAATACTTTAGGATAAGACTTATAACAAAGGGACCATGTGACTATTTAGACCAAGCTAGGATAGAAGGGAACAAAGGGATCAAGGGGCATAAAAGAAAACAAACATAGGATTTTTAGCCTAAGGTTTGGTTGTGTTGAAAAACATGAACAAGTATTAGGATAAAAATCAAACTAAGCCCAAGGTATGATTAATTTTTTCCCATGCAAGTTTGAATTTAATTCAAAAGGGGACCTAGGTTAAACATTATACATGGCTTAAACATGGATCCAATTAATCTTGAACCAATGGTAAATAAATGTTAGTTTAATCATTGAAGCACGAAAACATTAAACATGCTTATTCCCAAATGATATTCCATTGATACTGAAACACAAACAACAAGTTGTAGAAACATTGGAAGGGGGTGAAGCCATGATCATCCCCAAAACATGTCCATTAATCTAAGTGATATTAGTTCTTACAAAAAATAGGAAATATTGAAGTTAAGGCACAAGAATAATAAGAACTTAAGCTAAAGTTCCAAATTAATGTTCTCATTCACCTTGATAAATAAGGTTTCAATCCAAAGTCTTAAGCTAAGTTTAAAACATATTAAAATGACCATGACACAAAAGATTTTGATGAAATTAATGTCTCAAGAAAATTATCTTGGATGAATTATTTCAAGATTTTTTTGTGTTTTGATTTGTTGACTTTGTTGTAGGGTATTCAAGTTCTTTGCATGGGAAAATTGTTTCAAACTTTTTATCTGAGAAAATTGTTTTGAATACCAATTTCATCAGACAAAATGTCTAAATCAATTATCCTATGGGGTCTATTTCATCAGGCAAATGCCCAAGATAAAAACTCTAAAGGAATTAGATAAGGCAAAAAGGGGCCCAAAGGGTCATTTCAAAGAAGCCAAAGGGTACTTTCAAAATATCCAAAGGGTACTTTCAAAAGTTTTGAAGGGTAATATTGAAGGGCAAAGGGTCATTTTGCAAAGTCTGAAAGTCAATTCCATGGGGCAAGTGTCCTTCACAAAGCTTCTGAAGGGTAAGTGCCTTTGAAGATTCTATTTTAAGAAAATTACATTGGCAAGATTGCTACAAGAATTATTTCAGGCATTTTGCATCGGATAAAATGTATGATGACAAAAGTCTAAAAGGTCATTTTATAAAACCCAAAGGATAAGTTTGGAAGATAATGTGTCCTTAACAAAAAGCCTGAGGGGTACTTTCAAAAATTTGAAGGATCATTATTTTGTGGAAATTTATCCCAGAGGGCATTCTTTTAGGAAAATTGTCTCAAAAAAAATGTCTGACACATTTCCCCCAAAGACCAAATTTTGTTGAACAAAATTTCTAAAGGGAAATTTATTACAAGAGAAAAGTTTCAAAAGGAAATTCCTAAAAATCTGAAGGGTCATTTCAAAGATTTCAAAGGGCAAAAAATGCAAAGTTTGAAAGAATTTACTAAACCAAAATGACTAAAAGATAAACTAGGACTAAGCTCTAAGATAAACAAATTAAAATAAGTCCATAACCCATTTAAAGTGTTTCCACGTAACTTAAATAAAATCTCCCACCAAATTCAAATCAAGCACTTAGATTAAAATTAAACTAAGGGTTTAACAATTTGAATTAATTTCCAATAGACCAAAGGCTAGTAAAGAATCAATTTAACATTAAAATCATGAAACCCAAGCATTGTTCATTCCAATTAGACCTTATTGGACCTACAACTTGAAACATAGAGATCTAATGTTAGCACTTTAGATAAGGGCAAACCAAAACCATGAGCAAATATGCTGACCAAACTAGGTGCATATGTTTTTCAAATAAAAATAATGTGAAACCATGTTAATGACACTTTGATCAAGTGAATCTTCAATTTTAAGGTACAAATTTGCACAATTTGACACATGGATCCCCATTTTTTTGAAATGGAGGTATTTTGACCTCAACAAATGGCAATTTATGGGGGAAACATAGCAATATGTTAAAATTTAGAGACTCTGGTTCACATAAATAACTAGATTACTTATTTCACTTGATCAGTGCCATTATCAAGATTAGTTCATGGTTAAAAAAAGTCTTATACTTATAGAATTAGGATCAAGCATCAAAACCTAACCATGTTGTGTGTGTTCTTTGATTCCACTTACTATTTGCCATGGAATTTAGTGAACAACTTTTAGGTTTCATGACTTTAACCATTAACATTGACTTACAACATGTTTGGATATCCATTAAGAACCATGATTTATCTTATGTAAGGCTTGGTCATTGCTCTGTTACCATCTAGGCATGCATATCCCTGACATAGATGCCTTTGTCTCCACTCAAGGTCTTGCTCCACTACCAGCCAGGTGTCTATAGCCTCAGTGGAGATTACCAAAAAAGCCTTTTCTTTGAAAGTTTTTCATTTTGTAATAAGTTCTTATTTTTGTATTTTTTAGATCATTTTGAATTTTTAAAAAAGGTTGGGAACCAAGTCAACTAGGTTTAGGGATTTGGTCAAATATTTGATCCTCAAACAACCAACTATGGTTGCAACCTTTGTCCCAAGTAAGGAGGTTTGTTAAGTGCATGCATGACTATGTCTTAATAATTCAAGATTTCATTCCATATGTGAAATCCTTCTTAAAACCAAGATCAGATCAAAACAAGGTTTAAAACCTTATGAAACAACCAACCTATCCACTAGTCCTTACAATTTTCACTAACTATAACATTAAGGTCATAGTTCAAACCCATGGTTAGCATACACTTAAGATTCATACCTACATTTTTGAACTATGGAGTTCTTGAATATTTTAAGTGAACTTTGAGCCAAAGGCTATCCAAAAGGACTTATTAAAAGTAAGGAACAAATTAAGAGAAAGAAAACAAACAAACGAAAAGCAACAAAACAAGAAGCAAAGGAAAAACAAACAAATATATATAAACCTATGTACAAACAATGGAAAAAAAGGAAAAAATAGAAAGAAACTAATTTAGCCTACCTATAATAACTCTAACTATCTTTATAGTTTAATCCATGAAGACCCCATGGGGATAAGTAGAAAATTAGTGCTTAAGGTATTGCCCATTGGTGGGCAGTGTGAACTCTGCTCCTTGTAGGTCTTTCAGCTTGAAGGTGTTATCTCCAAGTATCTCAGCAATATGATAGGGCCCTACCCACAAAGGTGTGAACTTCCCATGTTTACCTTTAGACTCATATGCCTTGTAACAAATAAGAACTAAGTCTCTTTGCCTAAACACCTTTAACTTTGATTGTTTATCAAACCACCTCTTCACTGTGGTTTGGTGCCTACTAAAACTAGAAAAAGCCTCTTCTCATGCATCTTCCATCTGGATAATGTCAACTAACCTTGAGCTTACCATTTCCTGATCCTCCTATATGTACTCCTACATGAAATTGTATGTTGGTAACTTAAGGGTGATGGGAAAGATGGGATATTGGCCATGCACCAACAAGAATGGAAATGTCTTAAGAACTTGCTTGATTTTAATTATATCTAACCAAAGTGAATACTTAAGTAGTTTATGCCATGTCCTAGGCTTGTTTACTACAAACTTATTTATTGACTTCATCAAGTTATTATTAGTCAATCCAGATACTCAATACCTTGAGGATAATGGTTGGATGAGAACTTGAGAATGATGTTATTATCATATGCCCATTCTGTCATCTCTATGGATATAAAAGTAGATCTATTGTCACAGACTAAAGATACATGTGTCCCAAATTTGGTGCATATGTTTTTCTCTAAAACACTAACCACTTCTTTGGTTCTACACTATTTGGTGGCCATTGCTTTAGTCTATCTTGTACAGTAGTCAATAGCAGTTAGAATGTATTTGTGACCTTATGATGAATTGGGGTTGATTACCACCATGAAGTTTAGTCCTTACTGAGAAAAAGGTTTATCTATCATAACTGGTTGTAGTGGCATGGTTGCCTTAGGATATTTTGTACTAAACACTTGACATGAATTACAATGCCTTACATGCTTTTAAACATCATTGAAGATTGTGGGCCAATAGTAGTAAGCTCTGAGCATTTTATGAGTTGTCATTCCAGACAGACGTCCACTTCCTAGCTTCTCATGAAAAGTACTCATGATTTTAGTTGTTTCTTCTTTAGATACACACCTCAAGTAAATGTTTTTGAAGTTTTTTTGGTATAACACTCCATCTTTAATCAGGTAGTGGGCTACCTCAAGTCTTAAGGCTCTTCTTTTCTCTCTGGTCAACCCTACATGACAAGTGCCATTGATCAGTAGATGGAGGATCATATTAATCATTAGACTAAAAACTTTTTTGTTCAACCTACATGACACTTAGTTTGGGGTTAGCATTGGCAATCAATTAAATTATACCTTGGCACCTTACCAATTTTTTAGTCTTCATTTCAATGTCATATTTTTGAATCACAAACATCCACTTACCTCTTCTTTCTCCTAGCTCATTCTGACTTAGCATGAGTTTGTTGGCAGGGTCTAGTAAGATTGCATGAACTTTATTCCTAAAAATATAGTGCCTAAATTTATTCACCTGAAGAATAATTTAACTCAACATTCTTAAATTTCATGCTCATGAAAGCAATTAGATGATCACATCCATCAATTTTCTAAGTTAAAACTATAGTAATAGTATGATTAGAAGTAAAGGAATAAAGGTAAAAATATTTGGAGAAGTCTGGACTTATCAGGACTAAAGCTTATCTAATTTCCTCCTTGATGTCTTTAAAAGCCTTCTAGGTTTCTTCATTCCAAGTGATTTTGACATCTTTATTCACCATATGATTCAATAGATTAACAATTTTTACAAATCTAGAAATAAACTTTCTTACAAAATTAATTTTGCCAAAGAATGACTTCAGTTCTTTATTACTAGCAAGAACCTCTATTTTTGATATATCATCTACTCTATCAGGGTCTATAGAGATTCCCTCCTTAGTTGTAACATGTCCTAATAGTTTTCCCTTAGTAACACAGAAAATGTTTTTCTTTGGGTTGAGAGAAATCTCATACCTTCTGCATCTTTCAAATACCTATTGTAAATACATGATGTGGTCCTCCCTATTCTTAGAAAAGATAATCAGATCATCCATGTATATAATAATAAATTTACATACCAAAACTTGGAAATCATGATCCATGGACTTTTTGAATGTTTCCCCTACATTGATTAGCCCAAATAGTATTCTTCTGTAAGCAAATGTGCCCCACTTGGTAGTAAAAGCAATTTTCATCCTATCTTCTTGATTCACAACACCTAGTTATACCATGAAAAACCATCAAGAAAGGACATCATTGTAGAACCAGAAACACTTTGTATTTCTTGGTCAAGAGAAGGTAGGGGGTATTTATCCTTCTTAGATGCTCTATTTAGGTTTCTAAAATTAATGCATAGCCTGATCTCACAATTCTTATTTTGGACTGGGACTAAATTAGAAACCCAAGTATAATGCTCAATGGGAAATATAATCTTGTCATCTAAGAGGTTCTTAACCTCTCTATATATTAATGGTTCTAATATCAAGTTGATAGGTCTCTACTTTTTTTTGAAAGGTTTGTAGTTTTCCTTTAAAGGTGTGTGAGTTATGACCTTTGGATCAAAAATATTTAGGTCATCATAGGACCATGCTATGATATATTTATATTTGGTTATCATTTCTTTGTCTCTTTTATTTTCTAGACTTGTACATGCTATACCAATATTAACCAACTGAGGTTGACCTTGAAATCCAAGATCAATTACATTTTATCTTTTTCACTTACTTTGGGAGGTTCGGTAGCCTCAGCTAGTTTATCAGAATCAAAGATTATTTCCAAGGCTATCATTCCCTTGGGGATATTATTTTCATTCAATTGAATGACTTTGTCTTCAATTTTGCTTTCAATGACTTCATCATCAAGCAGACTGGCTTCATAAATAATGTGACCCTCAAATACTCTTGAAGTAGTCAATAAATATATGATTTATTGATCATCATTAAATACTTGTAAGTGGTTGACATTATAGACCACTGAAGGATAGGGGACCAACTCAATACTAAGGTTTAGGAAGTCATAGTCTAGCATAAGGTTGGCCATAGCTAAGGCAAGCTCATCAATAGCCTTGTTTTCTTCCCTAGGGATGGAAACAATATTAAAAGCATTAAAAGACTCAAGCAAATTCCATACTCTAAACTTATATCTCTTGAGATATGATAATTTACACTAATATTTACTCCTTGATTGACTACTAGCTCTAAATCACCATAAACTAGCAGTTCCTTAATATTATGTTTTTTAGCAAATTTTAATTCAAGAATCAAAACTTCATACTCAGTTAGATTATTTGTACAAGGAAATTGAAGTCTATAAGAAACATGTTATTCTCTACCAACAGGGTTAGTTAGAACAATTCCTACCCCAAACCTAGAATACACCTTGCACCATCAAAATGTAATTTCCACAAACCAAGCAAAGTATGAGAAGTCTTAGGGTCACATACCTTAGAGGTCTCAAGAGTGTAAATCCAAAACTCAACATCAACCATGTTCACCCTTTCATTTATGTCATTATATGTAGTGATGATATGTTTCATTTTAGGCTCCCTTTCTATCTTGATTTGGTTAGGGACTCCCTTCCATTGAAACCACATATGTGAACAATCTATTAACATATAACCATTCAAGCTTCTAGTCTAGTCTCTACTTAATAGCATTTCATAAGTATTAGGGATGTCCACCACTTGGATATATTTGAACTATTACATCCATGGATCTAAGGAAATCTACATGTGAACATTCAATAATTCACCAATCACTTTGACTCTTGACTTATCTAATTGAGTCACAACTCTATCAGATTTAATACGCTTCAAACCTAATTTTTCACAAATGACCTTGGGCATTATATTTAAAGATTCACCATAATATAATAAATAATTATGCAAATTTTTACCAAATATATTGACTATAAGTATGAAAGGAGGAACATTTGCCTTGATTTTATGAATTGCAACATTAGCATGTGTAGACTTTTGAGACTTACCAGGCTATTTGGATAAAGATTCCAAAAATAGATATCTCTATATAGTAATCAATGTCAACTCATGAAAGGTAATTTTATCCTTGATTTTCTTCATATCCTCTACTATGTTATACCTAGTCCTATTGGAAAAATTTGATGCATCAACACTAGGCTTAGAAGTACTTCCCTTAGGAGGCTATGGATTATTGTCTAACATAGTATAAGGGGAAGTACCAAAGTTATTTGGAGGAGTTGAAGTGGTTAATGTTTGATTATATTCCCTATTTCTTATAGGATAAGTATTCTTCAAGAATTTCTTAAAATCATGAATCTCTTCAAGAATATCCTCAGCCTCATTGTCCCCTTGAAAAGGGAATTCAAATGTCTCCACTATGAGCATTAAATCAACAGACCTGGATGAGCTTGAAGAAACAAATGTACCTATATCACAATCCTTATTAGGGAAAATTTTGAAAGTATCCAATTCTTCTTGGAAAGCTTCAAATACATTAGAGAATTCAACACAATCTATTTCCCCATGTTTAAAAGTACAATGAACTCTATAATAGTCAAGTAAAGAAACATCAGTAAGATTTATATCAAGAACATTTTTACTAGTAGATAGTTCATTATTCTTTTTATTTTTGTAGCTATCATTTTCAAATTTATTAGTGGGCCTATTAAACCTTTGAAAATAATAATTCCTACCAAATCTTTCTCCAGTATTGTTTACTTACTTTTTCAACTAAAGGAAGTAAGTGTTAAGCTTTTGAACCATATTAAGGATAGAGTTACTCTCATCCTTTGGGTTCTTAGAATTATGAACCTAAGTATTGGTATTGGATATAGGCATTAAATCTTTTTGATCCTATGGATGTGATCCATGGGCAACATTGTTTAGGAATCCTAGGTTTTAAGTAGGATGAGCATGCCTCAAAAGTAGTTGGTTCATGACTAGCAGTTGGTTCAGGGTAAGCATATTTTGGTTAGCATTGGGAATAAAATTTAGAATGGGTAAATGGGGGTTGAAATTAGTAATGGAGTATGCCAATTGTCCTTAAGGTTGCACTGGTCATTAATAATCATAGCCTCAGTATAATCTAAAGTTAATCTATTCATGGGTCCAATAACTCTCTTTATAAATGCATAAGTTATAGGATATAAGGCATCCTTATAGATTTCCAAGGCTAAAGCCTCATCTTGTTTATAAGGAAATATAGTCCTACTAAACATTTTTTGGAACCTAGCATTAAAATCTCTTATGGGCTTGTTTCCATCCCTTTTCACTGTGGATAATTGTTGATACAAGACATAAGGACTAATAATTTTACCAAACTGGTCAATGAAGACATTTTTAAAGTCAACCCAAATAGTAATGTAATTTTTAGGGATATTTAGAAACCATTCATATGTAGCATCTTTAAAAGTGAAAGGAAATAGTCTACATGCTACATCTTCATGAGTGATATTTAACAATCTCAAAGCAAATTTGAAAGATTTAATATGTTTTTCTATAGTTATAATACCACTAGGACTAAATGTTGGAAAATAATTTTTAGAATTGTGAGGAAAGTCATGTACCAAAAATGGCACATTGATTAAATATCCACCTAGCTAAGACATGCCTTGATAAGGATCAAACCCAAGATCAACCTAAATTGGTGAAGTTGGTAAATATTTTAGAATCTTGTGTTTACCTTTGTCTTACATAGCTCTTCTTTGTTAAGCACAGGATATACTGAGAGGGGGGGTGAATTAGTATATCATATATCTTATAAAACTTTTACTTAATCAAACTCCACTTTACCATACATGCAAGATATGTAATAAACTAAAACAATAACATGCATCACACAAGAGAGAGAGAGAGAGACCATATTTTTACGTGAAAACTCAATATGGGAAAAACCACAGAGAACAATCTTAAGTATATGAATGAGCACCAACTCAAATTAAAAAGTTCACAAGCACCAACTTTCAGGAGCACTAACCCTTTTGTGTATAAAACACAACTATCTCTCAATGTTGTTTTCTCAGCAAATGATAGAACTCTATTATATCTCTTTCTCTTCTCTCTTTTTTTATATAAAACAATTACAAACCATGCACTCTCTTACATATATTAAAATGACTTCTCAAGCCTCATTTTATAGCTATCCAAATGACCTTTGGCATTCACCCTTTGTGACTCTTCAATCCACATGAAAAATGGTGCCAATCTTGCATGACCCTTTAAATCCTTTCATTTGAAAAGTCACATGGTGACCCTTCATGAGCAAATGCATCCTTTCCCTCTTTTGTCTTTATCTTGTGACTCTTTTACTTCTTCATGAGCCCTCTTTTGACTTTATGCAACCAAAAATATTTGTTAGTATTTAATTAACATCAACATACTTTAGCCAAAATATGATCATTAAAAAACACATTTAGATATTAAATGCTATGGAACCTTTGTCACCAATAATGTTAGACCTTTGAAATCAATGACAATATTTCTAACAATCTCCCCCTTTGTTATTGATGGCAACCTCAAACTAAAACTACCACATCATGAAACCTATACTACCAACCTACCCATACTGATAACAAAAACATATAATAACTCCCCCTTATTGTAGCATCCTATACCTATTCTTGTACCTATTTTTGTACCTTTTTCTATACTTCTCCCCTTTCGACATCAATGACAAAGGGTCTATCCTAGAGCTAACACTTATCTCCCCCTCAGCTTATGTTGATCTTCAAGGGTAGGAAGTAAAAAACAATTACTCCCAACTTCTCTTGTAGATACTTGAATGTGTCCTTTGGTAGTTCCTTTATGAAAATATTTGTAATCTATTCTATAGTATTGATATATTCCATCTTAATTTGTTGATTTTCAACCTACTCTCTCAAGAAGTGATATCTAATAGGAATATGATTTATTCTTAAATGCATCACTTGATTCTTAGAAATATTAATAACACTTATGTTATCACAAAAAATAGAGATAGGTTCATCATATTTTACCTTGATGTCTTCTAAAGTTTGCTTCATCCAAAGCACATTAGTAAAACACAACACTATTGCAATATATTCTACTTCAATTATAAAAAATGATATTGAGTTTTGTTTCTTGCTTAGCCATGATACTAAGCTATCACCGAGGAAGAAATATCCTCCACTTGTATTCTTTTTGTTATCCAAACAACCTACCCAATCTAAATTTGTATAAGCAACCAAAGTGAAATATCTGCCTGTGGGATACCACAATCTATAATCTAATGTTCCCTTGACATATTTGAATATTATATTCACCAACTGAACATGACTCTCCTTCAAGGCTGCCTGATATATCAAAACCATGCCTACTACATGCATGATGTCTAGCCTCAATGCTATCAAATATAACAGACTACCAATCATAGATCTATACAAATATTGATCTACAATAGGTGAATCTTCATCCTTACTTACCTTGTTCCCTATACCCATTGGTGTGCTAACTAGTGCACAATCCTCAAAACCAATTTTTTTTAACATTTTATTCACATATTTATTTTGAGATATGAAAATTCCTTTATCTAACTAAAATATTTACAACCCTAAGAAAAATTACAAATGTTCCAAGCATAAACATCTCAAATTATTTTTACATATTATCAAAAAATTATTTTGTCATCTTTTTAATGTTTCCTCCAAATATTATGTCATCAACATATACCACAACAATCAACTTATGCTCACCTTTTATTTTGATGTAGAGATTACTATCAACAAAACCTGTCTTGAAACCTTGATCTTGCAGGTATTTATCAAGCCTTTCATACCAAGATTTGGGAGCTTATTTCAATCCATACAATGCTTTCTTCAATCTACATACATGGCTACTATCATTTGAGAGCAGAATACCTCAAGCTGCTTAATGTAGACCTCTTCTTCTAGATTCTCATTAAGGAAAGTAGACTTGACATCCATATAAAACACTTTAAAATTCTGAAACACTACATATGCAAAAAACATTATAAAGCCTCTATCCTTGCCACTATTGTAAAATTTTCCTCAAAATCTATACCCTCAATCCGAGCACATCCTTTACATAATAACCTTGCTCTATTCTTGGTAACATCACCATCTTCATTCAGCTTATTTCTATATACCCATTTTTTTCTATCACATTTTGATCTTTTGGTCTAGGCACTAATTCCCAAGTATCATTATTTTCTATCTAATTTAGTTCTTCATCCATTTCTTTAACCCAATGCTCATCATGTCTAGCTTCTAAAAAAGTACTAGGCAAAATTTTGGATAACAAATAAAAATTAACTTGCTCAAATTCACTTACCATCATCCTTCTGGTGTGAACTCCTTCATTTATGTTCTCAATTATGTCACTCTAACTATGATTTCTCTATACATATTTGGATGGGATCTTTGTGTCCTTTTGCTCCTTCTTCTCATCTTCATCTGATTCTTCAAAATCTTCTTCTTTAATGATTTCAAGAGTGTTTATCAAATCACTAGCTCTTTGTGCTACATCTTCATCTATCTTGACACTTGCACTTTCAACTATCTTCTTGGTTCTTTTGTTATAACATTTATAAGCTTTAATTTTGTAATAATATCCAAAAAATATACCTTTATATATTCTAGATTCAAACTTACCCAATTTTTTATCAGTTCTCTTTATGAAGCATCTGCTACCAAAAACTCTAAAATTATCAATAATAGTAAGTTTGTCTTTCCATAGCTCATAGGTAGTCTTGTCACTATTGACTCTCAACAACGCTCTATTCTAGATATTCACTATTTTGCCTACTACCTCTCTCCAATACTTATCTAGTATCTTGGATTCATTTAGCATTGTCCTCACCATCTCCTAAAGTATTTTATTTTTCTACTCAACTACTCTATTTTGTTGTAGAGTTTTGGCTATTGAATAATGTTTTTTATCCCATGGTCTTCACAATACTCAATAAACTTATCTAACATGAATTTTCCTCCTTAATCTAATCTCAGGCACTTAATATTCAAACTTGTTTCATTCTAAACTAAATCTTTGAATGCTTTGAAGTGGCTGAAAGCTTCTAATTTTTTTTGAAAAACATCATCCAAGTCATATGTGTAAAATTATCAATAAATAACATGAAATATTTATCACCTTGAGTACTTTGAGTTCTAATAGGTCCACATAGATCAATGTGAACAAGCTCTAACATTTGAGTGGTTGAGTATTCTTTTGTCTTGAACCATATTCTGACTTGCTTCTCATGTTGACATGGTTCACAAAGCATGTTGAAGGGCTTTGTAATCTTTGGAAGATCTCTAACTACTTTCTTCTTGCTAATGTTGACAAGATTGTCAAAATTTATGTGTTCCATTCTCTTGTGTCATATCCAACTTTTCTCAACCTGACTCAAATAACATCTTTGACCTTTGATAGTTGATAACATATATAAATTATTGTCTATCCTCTAAGCATCTACAATCAACACATCTGAATCTTTTCTCTTAATTTCACAACCTTCTACACAAAACTTTAATGTGTGTCTCCGATCACACATTTGACTTATACTCAATAGATTATGCTTAAGACCTACATACAAAAAAAATTTAGTCTTAGTTCTACCATTACCCAAACTTAATGTACCTTTTTTGGCTATTTTGATAATGGTATTATCTCCAAATTTCACTATGCCACCATTGATCTTCTTTAGATTTATGAACTTGCTCTTGTCTCCTATCATGTGCCTCAAACATCTACTATCAATGAACCATGGATTTTATTTATTTCTTGCATGCAAATCCATCTGGACTAACATATACTTTTTAGGCTATTTCTTCTACCATGAACCTGTTTGAACTTTCTTCTTGATGAATAGAGCCTTGAAACTTTGGTCCTTCTTAACTAATTTAAATACGCTTCTATAATGCTAGGCTATGTGTCCAAAATTATTGTACTTGTAACATACTATGGCCTCTTCATCAAATCCTGATAGAGGAGCAAAATATTTGTGGCTTCTACTTGACTCTGCATGAGTTTCCTTCTCCTTATTTCTAAAATTGTTATCTCTATTTCAATAGTCTATTTTCTTATGACTTTAACCATTACAATAAAAATAATAACCATGAAAATAGAACTTATTCTTATTTGTGTATCTTTGACCTGGTTGTCTTTTGTAGCTCTGTTCTTTCTATCCTTCTTTATTTGAGTTGTCATCTACATTCTTAATATTTTCCCTTTTTATTTCCTCTTTTGTAAGGGCTTCAGCATATCTATTTTTCTTTTCAAATTTGATACATGTATTATTTTATATTGATTTTTGACTTTCTAATATCTTATTCAATATGTTAGTGTTATTCTCAAATTTTGAATCATTGTCTACTTTATTTATTTTCTCAATATCTTCTTTTAAAGAGGCAATTTCAACACAATACTTCTCACATTCTTCACTTACTTTATGTAATTGAGCTATTAGATTATTTTTTAATCTTTTTGGCTTATTCAATGTGTACTTGTATATCTTCAATTATTTTCTCTAACTCATTTTCATTTTTCTCAATCTGGAGTTTCAATCTTCGATTCTTCTTCTCAAGAGATTTTAATTCTTCTAAGGCACAAATGAGTTTTCCTTCTAGATTCACCTTAGCTTCATCCTTTCTTTCATCATGTTCTTCTTGATCATATATACTTTTACTTGCAGAGGTATTTTCATGTATTGTCATGCATAGAATCTCGTCTTCATTGCTAGAGTTGTCACTTGATTCTTGAATCTTAGCCTTATTTGTAAAAAATCCTTCATGTGCTCCAACCATCATGTTTTCCCCGATCTACCTTCAAGTTGTTAAACTCTTTTGAAGGAATTTTCTCTGATATAAATTGTTAAGCATGGGATATACTGAGAGAGGGGTAAATTAGTATATCATATATCTTATAAAACTTTTAATTAATCAAACTTCACTTAAACATACAATTAATATATGCAATAAAATTGAAACAATAACATGCACCACACAAGAGAGAGAGAGAGACCAAATTTTAACATTGAAACCCAACGTGGAAAAAACCATAAAGAACAATCTCAAGTATATGACTGAGCATCAAGTCAAATTACAAATTTTACAAGCACCAACTTGAAGGATCACCAAACCCTTTTTTGAGCACCAACATAGCAATGATTTGTGAGAAACAACCCATAGGAGTACCAACATATCAATGGTTTGTGAGAACTAACCCATAGGAGCACCAACCTCTTTTGTGTATAAAACATAATTATCTCTCAATGTTGCTTTCTCAACAAATGATAGAATTATACTATATCTCTTTCTCTTCTCTCTTTTTTTCTTATATAAAACAATTACAAACCATTCACTCTCTTGTACATATTAAAATGGCTTCCCAAGCATCCATTTATATCTTTCCAAATGACCTTTGGCACTCACCCTTTGTAACTCTTCAATCCACATGAAAAATGGTGCCAAACTTGCATGACCCTTTGAATCCTTTCATTTGAAAAGTTACATGGTGACCCTTCATGAGTAAATGCATTCTTTCCCCTTTTGTCTTTATTTGGTGATTCATGGAATTCCTCAAGGTGACTCTTCATGGCAAAATGCATCATTTCCCTCTTTTGTCTTTATCTCGTGACTCTTTGACTTCTTCATGGGCCCTCTTTTGACTTTATGTAACCAAAAATATATTCGTTAATATTTAATTAGTATTTACATAATTTATCCAAAATATTATCATTAAAAAACACATTTAGACATTAAATGCTATGGAGCCTTTATCACCAATAATGTTAAACCTTTGACATCAATGATAATATTTCCAACATTCTATAGACTTATAATTCATGTAGAGGTTCCCTAGTCTCTAAACATAACCTTGTTCTGATTTTTGGCAGTTCCATCTTGAGAATTTTAAATCCTATTTGAAAAACAATGTGTCAATCCTATCCTCATAGAGAACAATGATTATAAATGCACATTAAGCAAATTTTGTAAATATTCATATAAAGGATAGTAATCATTAATTAGGTTAGCTCAAATATGTATTTTAGTACGTGAGTAGGACTAATCTTTACACATTTAAATTCAAATAAACTCAAATTTGTAAATTATCTATCAATCTTTAATCAAAATTTTTTTCACTAACCTCAAACCTATTGGGTTCACAAATCTAAAGCTATCTTTACCATAATTCAACATATGTCTTCAAAGAATATCAATCTTTGTCTAAATAAGCACAAAGATTGATCTAAAGCCATGAAAATAACCAACCTTTACATGATTATGCTAAAATAAACATAAATATGCAAAGATTAGAGTGATCTTTAAACAAAATTCACAAAAACCAGCAAAGATACTACAAATCTACAAAGAATTGGCCCTCCTTCTAGTGCCAGTGAAGCTCCACCTATTGATACGTAAATTTGTATCACAAGTACTCAGATTGTTTAAAAAACACTTCTCATTTTAGAATTCAAATAATTTAATGCATGAGTTCTAGGTTGTAATAATCTTATTATCTGTTGATGGAATAAAGGCAAAGCAAGTGGACTGTTTCATAATATTTATAAATTTTGGTGGTTAAGAGCCACTTTGGCAAATAATGAATCAATATTAGCTAATATTAGTGAATTATAATCAAATCTAATGTAAATACTAATATATATGAATATTTACAATGGTTATTAAGCTAGAGTGATCTAGTTAAAAAATAGGTAAAAGAAAGGGTAAGGTAGAAAAGAGATGTTGTTGATCTTCATCCCAAACATCATGATAAAGCTCAGATGTCCTCCAAGCATGAAATTAACCAATGTATAATATGAAATAAAATGAGCTCAAATATTACTACACATTATGCAAACATCTAAGGAATAAGAAAATTACAAATGAAAACTAAGTTTACTTTAAATATTTACCCTACAAACAAACAACATTAGCCCAAATGCAAGAAGAGTAAAGGAAACAAAATGAACTTGAGAAATTTTAGTCAACATATTATTAGCACAAGTTAACTCTATAATTAAAATATGTACACCAATATTTCAAAATAACCATTCAAATTTAGAAATGAGAAAAAGCAAGTCAGAGAGAAACCATAATAACAAATGACACAAATGAATATGGGCAATCTTTGTAGAATTCTTTGCTTGCATTAATTGCTCAAAAGTATACACAAATTTTTGGCTCAAAAACTCCCTCCTCTTTAAAATTTACAATGCTCCTTTATAAGGTGCAAGGAAGCATATCGGTCAATCATATCTAATCACAAAAGTACAAGTGTAGGGACAATTATCCTTTCCATAAATATTCTAGAAATATGCTAGACTTTCCTAATGGACTAATCTATAGGTAGTGTGTTTTACAAATAGCACATGACTTTAAAAATAGAATATTCCACGTTCATAATGGATAACATTTAGCTATAGGAATAATATTCTAAATTTGAGAACCCTCTAGCTGATGAAATGCTCCATTATTGTTGTAGGGCCTTCATTACTTTTTGATGTTGACCACTACATGCACTGTCATATCTCCAAGATGCTCAAGGATATAAGAGAAATCCCACATCATTTCTATAAATCCTTTTAAATTTATTTCTAATGGACTCTAGCTTGACTTATCTTTACACAAGTGACAATTCAATTCCCTTTAGGTCAATCTTAATGCTCACAGAGTTTGGTTATGGTCCTTGCCTTACCAGGGAATTCTTGTAGGTTATAATAGTGATCCAATGGTGGTCATGAGCTCAAACATCATGAGCTTAGATCCCTACCTTTACATTACTAGATCTATAAGGTCTCTTATTTGGCACATTACACCCACATGGATTTGATGTGGCATTTCCATGGTGTCACAATGGCATTTTGCTCATCACTATTCAAAATATGAGTGTTGCCTTTGAATTTAGATCTAAGCAATTGTCTTAAAATTGAAATCAACATACCCATCATTTGGTGTTGGCATGAACATCTTTGACAAGTGTGTGACCATCAATTTTAAACTCATCTTTAGAACTCTCTACTATTTTAAAATTGAAATTTTCATGACCATTATTTGATGTCTGAATGAATGTCTTTGATAGGTGCATGACCATCAATTTTATAAAAATTCATTTGGGCTATTTGTTATCTTAAAATTGAAGTCCACATGACCATTATTTGATGCCCACATGAATGTCATTGATGGGTGCATAAGCATTAGTTTTAAACTTGTCTATGGGGCTCTCTAACAAGCTTACCACTTGTCATTCTTGAACTCATCTTATTTCTTATGTGTGTCATATGGTGACTTCTTGGTGCTTTTGTGCTCTTTGTACTAGGCTCCCATGCATCATTTGATCTCTATATTAGGCTCCCATGATGGTGACACTTGTCAATCCCATAGAGCTCCATATAACCTTTGATAATTCAATGTTACACTCATCATTAAATCAACTATACTAGGCTAATATGGACCATATATCTCAAGAACTTGATTAGGCTTTAACTCTTTGGTTAGGGTTTGAATTTTCAATACTTGTCATGCTCCATTGGATCCATCTTATATGAGAAAAATAAAACCATTGGATCAAAATCTGAAGGATGTGAGACCATTGGCTTCTCAAAAGTATTTTTTCAAGAAGGTGACACTTGTCACCCTCTCACTCATTCTAGGCTCTGTTGAAGTCTTGACTTGGCTTGTGTTGTTTGATCAATCTCGTTTGAGTGAATGTGGATTATTGATCCTACAAACAAAAATGAAAGTTAGTCTCAAGAGCATATATAAAGGACTTAGTATAAAATATTTAAGCTAAGTTCTAAACACATTAAAAAGGACTCCATGAATTAAAAAGGGACCAAAATATAAATACTTTGGACCAAGGTTAGAAACCTAAAATGAAAAGACTCCATGAATAACAAAGACATAACGTAAAGTCTTAGCCTAAGGCTTTTATCATATTAATAAATATGATAAACCTTAGTCTAAGACTTTAGGCTAAGATTTATAACAAAGGGACCAGGTGACTATTTAGACCAAGCTAGGATAGAAGGGAACAAAGGGATCAAGGGGCATAAAAGAGACCAAGCATAGGATTTTTAGCCTGATGTTTGGTTGTGTTTAAAAACATGACCAAGCCTTAGGATAAAAATCAAACTAAGTCCATGGTATGATTAATTTGTTCCCATGAAAGTTTAAATTTAATTCAAAATGGGACCTAGGTTAAACATTAGATATGGCTTAAATATGGATCTAATTAATCTTGAACCAACGGCAAATAAAGGTCAGTTTAATCATTGAAGCATGAAAACATTGAACATGTTTATTCCTAAATGATATTCCATTGATCTTGCAACATAAGCAACAAGTTTTAGTAACATTGGAAGGGGGTGAAGTCATGATCATCCCAAAAACATGTCCATTAATCCAAGTGAGATCAATTCTTGAAGACAATAGGAAATATTAAAGTTAGGGCATGGGAATAATAAGAACGTAAGCTAAAGTCCTAAATTAATGTTCTCATTTTATTTGATAAATAAGTTTTCAATACAAAGTCTTAGGCTAATTTTAAAACATATTAAAATGACTGTGGCACAAAATATTCTACTAAAATTAATGTCTCGAGGATATTATTTCAGGGTTTTTCATGTTTGGATTTGTTGACTCTGTTGTAGGGTATTTAGGTTTTTTGCATGGGAAAATTGTTTTGGAATTTTTATTTGGGTAAATTATTTCAAAGACAAATTTCATTAGACAAAATGTTTGAAGTAATTATCCCACGGGGTCTATTTCATCAGGAAAAATTCCTAGGATAAAAAGTCTGAAGGAATTAGTTGGGGCAAAAAGGGGCCTGAAGGGTCATTCCGAAGAAGCCAAAGGGTACTTTCATAAGATACAAAGGGTAATTTCAAAAGTTCTGAAAGGTAATATCAAAGGGTAAAGGGCCATTTTGCAAAGGCCATAAGGCAATTCTATAGGGAAAGTGTCCTTGACAAAACTTTTGAAGGGTGACTTTAAAGATTCTATTTCAAGAAAATTTCATTGGCAAGATTGTTGTGGGAATTATTTTGGGATTTTTGCATCAGATAAAATGTCTGATGACAAAATTCTGAGGGGTCATTTTAGAAAACTTGAAGGATAAGTTAGAAAGATAAAGTGTCCTTAATAAAAATCCTGAGTGGTACTTTCAAAATTTTGAAGGATCATTCTTTTGGGGATATTGTCCCAAACAAAATGTTTGACAAATTTCCCTCGAAGACTAAATTTTTTTGAAAAAAATGTCTGAAGGATAATTTATTGCAAGATAAAATTTCGAAGGGCAATTTAGAAAAGTCTGAAGGATCATTTCAAAGAGTTCGAAGGGCAAAAAATGCAAATTTCAAAAGAATTTACCAAACTAAAATGCCCAAAAGATAAAATAGGACTAAGCTCTAAGATTAAAAAAATTATAATAATTCCATAACCCATTTAAAGTGATCTTGTCTAACTTAAATAAAAGCTTCCACCAATTCAAATCAAGCAATTAGATTAAACTTAGACTAAGGGTTTAGCAATTTGACTTGATTTCCAACAAACCAAAGGATATTAAAGAATCAAGTTAACATTAAAATCATGAAACCCAATCATTATTCATTCTAAGTAGACCTTATTGGACCTACAACTTGAAATATAGATATCAAATGTTAACACTTTAGATAAGGGCAAACTAGAACCATGAGCAAATATGCTAACCAAATGAGGTGCATATGTTTTTCCAATAAAAATAATGTGTGACCATGTTAATGACACTCTGATCCAATGAATCTTCAATTTCAAGTTATAAATTTGCATAATTTGACACATGGGTCCCCAATTTTCAAAAATGGGGGTATTTTAACCTCAACACTTCCATTACCATCATGACTCTAATTTCAGCCATATGGGAGAGATTTTATGGAAGGTCATTGAGAAAATTGGTCTTCTTGAGGTAGCCCATCCAGAATCTTGGCATGCAAGTTTTGTTGGGTGTGTAGAAGAAGGTATTTGAACCACTGTATTCTCCTTCAAGATTTCAAGTAAGTGAATTTTTTAAATTTTTTGTGTTAATTTCAATGAATATGATGGGGTTTCTCTAATGTCTGTTTATGCATGGGAAAACATGAAGTTTGTGTATGAAATTGAAAATAGTTGTTTAAATGGTTTGAAAACTATTGGTGTAGCCTTGATAGTTTATTTTTGGGTTTTTTCATGATAACATAATAATTAATTCAAATGTGTTTTCATTCTCGATTTAATCATTACCTAGTTTTATGTTGAGTACCTAGGTATTATGTGGGTTAAATCTTTTAGAAATTTTGAATATTGTTAATAATTGGGTCACTTTATTTATTTAATCATTTTCAAATTTATTTGTAAGGCCATGGGTTTCATTGGCATTTGAATCATTATTCTTATTCAAAATTTGGAAACCTAATGATAGGGGTTTTTATCACTTTGTTGGTTGACTTTCGAAGTTGTATGCTTTATTTTAACCCTCAAAATTTGTTTTAAATTTGGAATCAAGTTTATGTATTTTGTCTTAAATTGAAATTTTGACACAAAATCAAGATGCACTCCATTTGATCTTATGATCAATCTTTCATTAGTATTCGACTATTAACATGTTTTGCATGCAAGGTTCTCAGATGCAATCTTGATTATTTTATTATTATATAATGATTTCAGTTTGGGGTCTATACTTGAATGTTAAATGTTTTAGATCTATTTTATTTGAAAGATTTGTATGGTTGTATTTTGGTTCTATGAGTGTCTAATTTTTGGAATCTTCTTCCTAAAAACTTTATTTATGGGGTTGTGTTTTGGTTTTGAACCCTCTTCTTGTATTAACTACCAAGAGTAGGGAACTTGATATTATGTAAAATATTATTCATATATAAATCATGAATGTATAAGGTTGATATTCATAGGTATAACCACCTGGTTAAACCCATGAGGGTCAACTTGTAAAATATTAGAATAGGGCTATAACAATTCAAATAAGTGTGGGTGCACTTCTCTTAGCAATGCACAACCTACTTTTCCTTATTTTATACTTGAGTTGTTGGTTAATGAAGATTATATTTTCTATTTCTCTTGTCCTTTATTTCACCTATTTTAATACTTGTATCTATATATAATTGATGTTTGGGGTGGTCTAGGGACCACGTATGGTTGGGCTCATTAAAATGTGAAGAATGAGTTTTTGATTGACTCTGCAAGTGGAAGATCATAATTGTATTTTAGGAAAAGTTGGAGGATTAATTGTCGAAGACTGTTATGTAACTTAAATCCTTTAGTTTTTAACTATGTATTCATTTACACTTTAAGTATAATGTAATTTGATTCATTAAGTTTTCATTTATTTTAACAATATTACCTTACTTTCTTTACATAATAGATTATCTAGTTTCTTTTGTATTAAGTTAATTCATAACTTAATGACCAAATGATTACCTATTAGAAACTTTATTTGATTCCATTCTTTGTGTTATAAGGTGTTTTAATGAGATTTGGTGTTATTAAAATATATTGTTGGTATTTTTTATTAGTGTGAAGTACAAGCATAATAGTCAAGATGTTTATCTAAAAAGGAGAATGCATATTTTATTAAGTGATGTTATAGTTGTTGTTAATCTTTATTGAGAGGTTGAGATTTTAGTATGGAAACTTTAGATAGTGCTTCTTGTAATTATGCTTATACAATTATAATAATGTATCTTAATATATTAAAAGTATATTATTATTACTTTGATTTTGAGACCTTTACACTAATGTTTGCAAGTTACTTAAGAATAATATTTGAACTTTTCATACTTTATGTAAGTTTTAAGTTGTAATGAGGCTATTTCTTTATAAAGGTGAATTATTTAAATAGTCTAGCATACATGGATGTTTATTAAATAATACAAATTTTAATGGTGGTTTTTACTAATTATTGGGTTACCTGTGTTCTATTGGATCTTAGTATTGACTATCATGATTGATAGTCATTAATAATTAATAAAGAAACTTGCATTGGTGTTGATTTGATATCTTCTTGAATTAAGGTAACATGTTTAGATTGTTAATACAAATTGACCTCGGTTATAAATGGTGGATACTCTATAAGACTTTTGTGTTTGAGTCTAAATTTATATGGCAAGCTTGAAGTCTTAATAAATATTCTACAAATAGGTTAAGTAAATTATTGTCAATTCTTAACGTGAGTCATTATTACAATTAAGGGAAATGACATACTTATTGTAAATAATTAATATGAAATAAGAAGATTAAAATTTCATAATGGACAAGGTGTAAATTATTTAACTTGTTAAAGGGACTAAAAGTAGTCCAAAATATTTGGTTATCTTCTCATTGGTGAAATCTGTAACTAATCCTAAATGTATTGTTGGTTGCAGTAAATTTTATGAATGTTCACATGCACAACTTGAGCATGGTTGTTTAAACATTGAGTTGAAATTAATTTCATACTATAAGTAGATGGTTCATTAGTGTTTCAAGTAAATTGTCCAAGTGACACATAAGACTTGAAAGTAAGGATTTAATCTTTATACCAAGGTTTATGAGATGGTTAATTAATTGGCAACTTGTATGAACTAGATTTGAATATGTTGGTGATGAGATGGCCACTTATGTGGAAACTTACAACATTGTATAACTAAATAAGACTTGCCTAAATTCTAAAAGTGAATGTTTGAGTATAACCTAAATCTTTAATTATTCTCATTTTAAGAGTACTAGAAAAAATTGTAGTGATTCTTAACAATGATCATTGTACAATGATCATATGGATAGCACTTTAGTATGATATTCTTGGGTACCAAAACTAAGTGAAGTATTTTGTTTAAAATACCTTTATTGTATTACTTTTGGAAATAGTCCCAAAAATAGATACTAGTTGTTATCTGAAATTTAGTAGATCTTACTTAAGTAAGCTTAGCATGATGATTCTTCTGATTAAATCTATTTTTATTTTCACATTATTTTTTGAACTCTTGTTGGTGTACCCTCCTTGAGGTACAGATTGATTTATGGTCTAGACAGACACTCGAGTAACACTATAAGTTGATCATGGCGTTATGGGGAAGGCCATATGATAAGTGTAAGGAGAGTAGTGTATGATTGTCTCATTTTTACATAGCCCATCCCTATTCATGCACTAAGTGGATAATTGCTTTGTAATAGTGTCATTAATAATATATGCCTTAGTTTAGTTCATGTGTTGGCTATAACATAGTTATGGACCTCATTACTTTTCATTGTTAATTCTTGTTGGTATACTTACATTGTATTTACTTTATCTTAAGGTTTTAAAAAAAATGTTTGTAACATTTTGGCATTAGAGCATAATTTACTACTCTATGGAACTTTTCAGGATTGTTAATTATTGTTCTCTATTGAGTTGTTATTTGTTTCACCTTAGGCTGGTGATAACAAGATCTAAAATGGTAGAAAACAACCCAAATCGTGGTAACCTAGGTAAAGGTAGAGGTATAGGTCATAGAGCCCATGTTATTTAAAGAGGAAAACCTCTCCTCAATAATGTGTAAAATAATGTTGAAGTACCTAACCATGTCAAAAATAACCCAAATACTAACTAAGAGGTAGTATTGAATGGAATTTTTATTACTTGAAATGCCTTACAAAGTAAGCTAGACTCCTAAGAACATAGGTTGAATAGTATAAAAGGTATACCACCTAAAGAACTAACCCTTAGAGAATAAAGGCAAGGTGGTGTTTAGGAAACCTAGGAGAAACCTATGAATGTGGTAGACCCATTATAAATAGGTTTAAAAATTTCCCTTTGCCAATATTTTATAGTAAATAATCAAGTGACACAGCCAATGCATAGTTGGTTAACCTACAAAATTAGTTTAATCTACATAATATGCCCTTAAATATGAAGAAAAGGGTGGCTACATATCACTTGGTTGGAGCTATAGATCTTTGGTGGAATCATCTATGCATTTCAGAGGGATACCAACCAATGACTCTTACATGGCCTACTTTTAAAAGGCAATTTAAGAAGAGATATCTTAGTTCTAATTTCAAAGAATAAATAATAATTGTCTTTTAGCTGTTAAATCAATAAAATATTGTAGTAACTAAGTATAAAAATAAGTTTTTGAACCTGCTACATCATGTGAACTACATGCATGAGGAAGAAACAAAAGTGACCGAGTTTAAGTTAGGACTGAAGGAAGTATTCATACATGATGTCAATATGACCAACCTTAAGACTTTGATTACTTCATTGAATCTAAACATAGGGTAGAAGAGAAAGAAAAAACTCATCAAAAGGCAAGATAAGATTTTAAATAAAATAGACAATAGTCTAGAAATAAAAATATATCCCCATCATCCAAGAACTTCAAGAAATCATATCAAAATTTTAGATTTATAAGGAGTACCAGTGATTTTAATAAATTTCAAGGGCATGATAGGAATTTTAAGAATCCAAATTCTTTCAAAACTAGATTTTTAATAAAAATCAAAACTAAAGAAATCAAATATTCCTGCCACAAGGGCAAACACCATTCCTATAACACCCCAAATGATTTTAGTATGTTGGGAATGTAGATATAATCATTATCACAAGGACTATCCAAGGATGAAGCTAGGCTAATCAACCAACCATATGGTTTATATAGATGAGGAAAATAGGAATACAGAGTACCAAACCACCCTTATCAAAATCATATGTAAATTGAATAATTTTTTGGTTTCTATTCCAGTTGATTTAGGTGTAATAGATAGTATTATTTCTCTTAATATTGTCAATAACTTTAAATTAAATCCTTTGACTTTAAGAGAAGGTTGGGAGGTTGAATTATGTATAAGCAAGAGGGTATTAGTATCCAAATGTCTTAAGAAAATAGTGATGAACTTAGGAAGTTTTTAGATCAAATCCAATCTATTTTTAACCCCTCTTGGATCTTATGATGTGATTCTAGGAATGGACTGGTTGTAGCAACATAAGGCCATTTTGGACTGTTGTAAGAAATTGATAACATGTGATAACTTAGGAAATGCAATAGAAATTCAAGGTTTGATTAGGTCCAAAACACATAATATTCTATCATATTTAAAACTAAAGAAGGATATATGAAATTATTTTAAAATTTATGATGTTTAGATGCAAAAAAATGCACCTAAAAATATAACTCTTATCAAGAGTTTTCATTTTTGAAGTAATTTTTTGATGTGTTCCTAGAAAAAAACTAGACTGCCTCCTAGGAGGGAGTTTGATTTTTTGATTGATATCATACTAGGGGTAACTCCAACATCAAAAACTCCCTATCACATGAACATAGATTATTTTTTAGAACATAAGGTTCAATTGCAAGAGTTGCTAGAAAATGGCAGCATTAGACCCAGTGTGTCTCTTTGGGGTGCACCTATGGTTTTTGTGAAAAATAAGGATGAAACCTTATGGTTATGTGTTGACTACCATATGATCAATAAGGTTACCATTAAAATAATTATATATTACCCCAAATTGATGATTTATTTGATCAAATAAAGGATGCAGTTCTCTTTTCTAAGATAGACTTGATATCAAACTATCATCAGTTGAGAATCAAGGAAGAGGACATTTACAAGACTACTTTTTGAACTCAGTATGGACATTAAAGGTTTATAGTAATTCTCTTTGGTTTAACTAACACACCTATTACATTTATAAACTTAATAAATAGCATATTTAGATATTTTATAGATAATTTTGTGCTAATATTTCTTGATGACATACTAATCTATTCTAAGAATGTACTTAAGCATGAACAACACTTTCATTTAGTTATGCAAAGGTTAAGGCAGCATAAAATTTATGGTAATTTGTATAAATGTGTCTTTTATCAATTTGAATCTCATTATTTGGGTCACATCATTTCAAAGGATGGCATTATTGTGGATCCAACCAAGATTAAGGTTATCTAAGAATGGCTTGATCCTAAAATCATACATGAAGGATGTAGTTTTTTGGAATTGACTAGCTATTATAGAATATTTGCATAATTTTGTTTTAAAATTTTCTAAAATCCAATAACTTCCTTGTATTACAAGGGTACAAAGTTTGTTTGGACTTTAGAATGTGAGAAATATTTTTAGAAGCTTAAGGAACTATTAATAATAGAACCTATACTTATTGTACCAAATTCAAATGGAAATTTTGAGATCTAGGTTGATGCATCCAAAGAAAGATTTGGTGGCATGTTAACCTAGGATGGTAAAGTGTTGGTTTATAAGTCACATAAAGTTAAAGAATGTGAGAAAAATTATGTTACTCATGACCTTTAACTTGATGTCATTGTCCATGCACTTAAATAATGGAAACATTTTCTATTGGGTAAACATTTTAAGGTCAAACATAATCATTGTATCTTTAAATACTTATTTTTCTAGGATGATCTAAATACATGCTAGCGTAAATGGCTAAAAATTTTGAGCAATTTTGACATCAATATTTCTAATGTGAAGCGTAAGGATAATCATGTTGTTGATGCACTCAACTGATGTATATATCTTTCTACCTTGACTATTATACATAATCATTTCAGAACTGAAATTTTCTAACATCAATGTTCTAATGGCTGCCAAGAGGTAAGTGTAGGTTTGGCTGATAAGCCTATAGAAAAGAATTTGTTTGTTGATTTTGGTGGCCTAGTTAACCATAAAAACATAATTTATGTACCCAAATTAGGCGATTTATGGGTTGTTTTTTTAAAATAGGTACATAAATCTCCTCAATTTGATCATCTAAGTGTCACGAAGATGACACATGAATTGAAAAGACTGTGCTATTGGCCTAGTTTGAAACATGAAGTTGTTGAGTTTATGGATAAATGCTTGGAATGATAGCATGTAAAATTTGAACATTTCCACCTAAGAGAAATGTTATATCCTCATGATGTTCCATAAGGTAAGTGGATTATTATTTCTCTTGATTTCATAGCTAGTTTACCTAAGTCACGTAGTAAACATGATACTATTCTAGTTGTAATAGATAAATTTACTAAAGATGGGAATTTCATTATTGGAAACCTAACTGATGATGAATTTATATTTGTTGAGTGATTTGTGAAAGAAAAAATATGACTATATGGCATTACCTTAAGATTTTGAAAAACCTTGACTATTGCTTTTAGGACAAGGATAAATTTTAGTTATTATTACCACCTAGAAATGGATGGTCAAACAGAAAAACTTAATCAAATTGTGGAAGACATGTTAATAATCTACATGATGGATCAACAAGGTAAGTGGGACGATTATCTACACTTAGTTGAATTTGATTACAATAACACATATCATTATATGATTAAAATGGTTTCATGCAAATCTCTATATGGACATAAATGCAAAACTCCACTTGGTTTGGAAAGTTTGGAAAATATATCTATTATTGGTCCTGATGTTTTGCAAGAATATAATAGACAAATGAAATCATATAGCAAAATCTAAAAGCTACCTTTGATAGACAAAGAAGTTATGTAGATTTAAAGAGGTCTCCTTGATAATTTGATGTAGGTGACAAAGTTTTTTTTATGTGTTAGACCATAGAAACATTTAATAAAATTTAGAATATCTTCAAACTGGCTCCCCAATTAGTCATACCCTTTGATATTTTTTTGAAAATGAGTCATTTGCCTATCAACTAGCCATTATTCCTTCCTTGTCCGAGATTCATGATGTTTTTTATGTTGTATTATTGAGGTAATACATATTTGGTCCTTCTCATGTTTTGGATTGGACTCATATTTATGTTACGGAAGAGGAATGGATGTAGTTGAAACCAATGAAGATATTGGACCATCACAACATTAGACTATGAAATAGTGATTTTTTTCAAATTTTGGTTCAATGGGATCCTTTGTCTAAAATAAGGGCTACTTGAGAAGATGAAAGTCTTTTTATACAACACTATTCTTGGTTTTTTTAGTTGTCAAGATGGCTCCTTTTAAAGTGGGGGAGGATGTCATGACCCTAGATACTTGACACTTAAAACTCTTTGATAGTATTATTTTATGACTAAAGTGATTAATGTTTCATGGTTATTAATTGCTTTGATTTCCTTGATTCAGTAGTACATTATGGTTTACTTTGAGGTTTATGATGTGATTCAACTAGTTAAGTTATGGTTCAGTTGTCTGTTGAGACATTTTTTTGTTGAGTTATTGATGATGTTATGAAATTTTGTAGTGATACTTGATTATTAATTATTTTATGAATTCTATTAAGTTGATTTAGTATAATATGAATTGTTATTGATTTTGTTATGATTTTTAGTGCATTTATTATTTTTATCATGCCCAGATATTGTTGATGGTCTATTTAGTGATTGCATGGAGAGGTATAATGAGCTAGGTTGCTTATGGATATAGGTAGCTAGGATATGGTGTATGGATGAGAAATAATCTCATGAGCTTTAAAAATGATCTTGAGCTTCTCTTTCACTCTTTTTTTCACTGTGATCAATTATGCGCTTGTGAGTGTTCTTTTAGTTTTTCTCTCTAATCATTGTGTTATGACTATTGTTGGTCATATTATGTTCATCATTAGTTATTGCATGATGTGATGATTTTTTCACTTCATGTTGAGAATTCTTGAGTGCCTTGGTTTTATTAACGTTATACTTGATTATTTAAGACCCTTTAGGGGTTATGGATTTATTACTAAGCAGTGAATAATGTTGAATGTTTGCTTATGGACTTGGTCTTTTATGACTTTGAATTTGTTATTTGATTGCATTATGAGTTAGTGTTATTGGTCACATGTTATTTTGACTTAGTCTTAGTTGAGAATTGACTAGATCTTGGGGTTTGAAAAGGGGCCTTGAACCACCATGGGACTTACATTTATTTTGATTTTTTATGAGGCATTAGACTTTAGTCTATAACATTGACTTGAAATTCGATGAAAGTTGGTTGAGAGACTTATTGGGACATATTGGGTTCATTTTTATTTTTTTTATCTCATTATTTTGAAACCCTAGTAGGGGAAACTTTTTTGAAATTCTTTCAGTGTCCATCATGGAGGGTTTTGGAAAATTTATGGCCATTACACCATGGATTTTTCTATGGAGCCTAACATTACTATTGTGGCTCTTTTTTTTGGCCATATGGGAGATATTTTATAGAAGGTCATTGAGAAAAGTGGTCTTTTTGAGGTAAACTAGTTAGAATCTTGGAATGAAAGTTTTGTTGGATGTGTAGAAGAAGGTATTTGAATAACTACATTTTCCTTTAGGAGTTCAAGTAAGTGAAGTGTTAAATTTTCTATGTTAATTTCAATGAAGATTATGGGGTTTCTCTATTGTTTTTTTTTATGTGGTAAATAATGAAGTATGTGTATGAACTTGTAAATAGTTATTTATATGGTTTGGAAACTATTGATGTATCCATGTTAGTTAATTTTTGGGTTTTTACATGATAATGTAATCATTGACTCAAATGTATTTTCTTTCTCAGTTTAATCATTACCTAGTTATATGTTGATTACCTAGGTGTTATGTGGCTTAAATATTTTGAAATATTTGAATCTTGTTAATAATTGAGTTTCTTTGTTGACTTAATCATTTTCATATTTTTTTTTAAGGTCATATGTTTCATTGATCTTTCAAACATTGTTCTTGTTGAAAATTTGGAAACCTGATGATGACGTTTTCTATCACTTTGTTGGTAGAATTTAGAAGCTTGTATTCTTAATTTTAACCCTCAAAATTCATTTTAAATATTAAATGAAGTTTATATCTTTTATCTTAATTCAAAAATGTGATAGAGAATCGATATGCATTCCATTTTATCTTACGATCATTCCTTTATTAGTATTTGATTGTTAACAATTTTTGCATGCAAGGTTCTTGGATGCAATCTTGCTTATTTTATTATTATATAACAATTTTAGTTTGGGGTCTATACATTAATGTTGAATTTTTTAGTTTTGATTTATTGGAAATATTTGTATGGTTATCTTTTGGGACTGTGTCTTCTTTTTGGAATCTTCTTCCTGAAAACTTTATTTATGGGGTTGTGTTTTAGTTTTGAACCCTCTTATTGTATTAACTGTCAGGAGTAGGGCATTTTTTTATATGTAAAATGTTATTCATATATACACCATGAATTTATAAGGTTAATATTCATTAGTATAACGACCTAGTTAAACCCATGAAGGTCAACTTGTAAAAGTTCAAAATAGAGCTATAACATTTCAGATAAATATGAGTGTACTCCTTTTAGCATTGCATAACCTACTTTCCCTTATTTTATACTTGAGCTGTTGGTTAATAAAGCTCAAAATTGTTACTAATCTCATCATTTGATTCACTTATCTTGTTTCCTATATTCATAACCAATTGATGGTTGAGTTGGTCCATGGACCACTTATGGTTAGGCTCATTGGAATGCGAAGGATGGGTTTTTGATTATTACTCCAAATGGAAGATTGTAATTGTATTTTAGGGACAATTGAAGGATTAATAGTTGAAAAATGTTATGTAACATAAATCCTTTAATTTTGATCTATGTATTTGTTTACCCTTTTAAGATAATGTAATTTGATTCATTAAGTTGTCATTTATTTTAACAAAATTACCTTACTTTTTTTTACATAAGAGATTATCTAGTTTATTTAGTATTAAGTTAATTCATAACTTAATGACTATATTATTATATGTTAGAAACTTTATTCAATTATATTATCTATGTTCTAAGGTATTTTAGTGAACTTTGGCTTTATTAAAAGATATTGTTGATATTTTATATTAGTGTGAAGTGCAAGCATAATAGTTATGTTTATCGAAAAAGGAGGATGGATATTTGATTAAGTGATGTTATAGTTGTTATTAATCTTCATTGAGAGGCTTATATTTTAGTGTGGAAACTTTAGATATTGCTTGTTGTAATTATGTTATACAATTCTAAGATTAAACTTTAGATAGTGCTTGTTGTAATTATGTTATAAATTTCTAAGATTGTATCTTAAGATATTAATAGCATATTTTGCTTACTTTGATTTTGATACCTTTACACTAATGTGTGCAAGTTGCTTAAGAAGAATATTTTAACTTTTCATACTTTATTTAAATTGTAAGTTGTTGTAATGAGGCTATTTATTTATAAAAGTGAATTATTTAAATAGTCCAAATTACCTAGCTAGTTATTAAAGCCTAAAAATTTTAATGGTGTTTGTTACCAATTATTGGGTTACCTATGTTCTATTAGATCTTAGCATTGATCACCATGATTGATACTCATTAATAATTAATAAATAAGCATGCATTGGTGTTGATTTGATATAACATTATTCTTTAATTAAGGTGACATTTTTGGATTGTTAATTCAAATTGAACTTGGTTCCAAATGATTGATACTCTATAAGACTTTTGTGTTTGAGTAAAAATTCATATGGAAATATTGAAGTCTTAATAAATACAGTAAAAATAGGTTAAGTAAATTTTCTCAATTATTAATGTGAGTCATTATTACAATTAATGGAAATGACCTACTTATTGAAAATAAATAGGATGAAATAATAAGATTTAAAGTTCATAATGGACCAGGTGTAGATTATTTAACTTATTAAAGGGACTAAAAGTAGTCCAAGATATTTGGTTATCTTTTGATTGGTGGAATTGGTAAGTAATTCTAAATATACTATTGGTTGTCATAAATTTTATGAATGTTCACATGAAAAACTTGAGCATGGTTTTTGAAACATTAAGGAATTTCATACTATAAATACATGGCTCATTAGTGTTGCAAGTATGTTGGCCAAGTGATGCATAAGACTTGAATGTAAGGATTTAATATTTATACAAAGGCTTATAAGATGGTTAATTATAAACTTGTATGAACTTGATTTTAACATGTTGGTGATGATATGGTCACTTATGTGGCAATGTCCACCATTGTGAAACTAAATAAGACTTGCCTAAATTTTTTAAAGTGAACATGTGAATATAACTTAAATCTGTAATTATTGTCATTTCAAGAGTACGAGAATAAAGTGCAATGATTATTAACAATGATCATGTTATAATGATCATATGGATAACACTTTTGTATGGTCTTCTTGGGTACTAAAACTAAGTGAAGCATTTTGTTTAAAATACATATTTTGTATTGCTTTTGGAAATAGTCCTCAAAACAAATATTGGTCATTATCTGAAATTTGGTATATCTTTCTTAAGCAAGCTTAGTATGATGATTATTATGATTGAATCTATGTTTATTTTCACATTATTTTGTTGAACTCTTATTAGTGTACCCCCATTGAGGTGAAAAATGCTTTATGGTCTAGACATGCACTTAGATAAGACTATAAGTTTTTTATGGCCTTATGGGGAAGGCTATATGATAAGTGAAAGGAGAGGAGTCTGTGAGTGTATCATTTCTACATTGACCCATCCCTATTCATGCACTAAGTGGATAATCACTTCCTGATAGTGTCATTAATCATTTATATCTTAGTCTAGTTTTTGTGTTGGCTATAACATAGTTATGGGAATCATTAAATTTCCATTGTAGTTTTCATTGGTATCCTTACACCATAGTTACTTTATCTCAATGTTTTTTAAAAAATGAGTTGTCACATAATCCCAAATATAGTCCTAATGACCCCGATGAGTTTTCAAAGAATTTTTGATCTTTCATGGATTTAGTCTGGGAGGCCATAAAACAAATGTATACAATACAAGAGAAAGAACAACATATGCTTTTACTGAGACAAATCATTCATACTCCCTAGGAAATTGTGGAAAATGTCTAAAGTACAACCATAAGGATTTATAACATTTTGAATACAATTCGAGCCTCTTGGGGTGAGTCCTAGCCTGAAAGGTTAAATGTGTTAAAAGTTTGGCACCAATCAAAATAAATTAAAAAGAGACTCAACTACCTAATTCAATACATAATAAATATTGCATATAATCCCCTGGACCTAATGTCAATTGAGGATGTTGCATATGATTTATGTATTTCAAATAGGGATGGTGAATTTAATTGGTATACATAGATGAAATCCTTGATAGATCAATTTTTAGGCTAAGAAAGAGAGGCCATGGAGATATTAAAGGATATGAAGGTCACAGGGGTGATAACCTCCATTGAAAAGGAAGATGAAGGGACTATTTATAATACTAATGAATAAATTCTACTGCTAATCAATTTTGTGAAAGAGAGAGTGACTAAGGTTAAATCCATTGGAACTAGGTTCAAGGCCTCATAAATACATAATATAAGGTTAATGGGTGAGGTTTTCAAAACATTTAAGCCTTTCATGCTTATTTTTGACATTATCAATAAATAAATTGAAATTACTTATGCATTGTGTAATACGCTCAATGCTACATATGAGGCTTTAGGTCAACACCAAGTATATAGTCAACAACAACTGATACCATGTCATCACAAGGTCCCTAGTTCTTTATATATATAGTAATTCATACTCCAACAAGACTAGTATTGATTATTTAAGGAACTACAACAACTATTAAAACTAGTTTAGTTCAAAAATCTATCATGCAGCCATTTTCCTCTCATAGTGGTGTCATATTAACACCACCTTTTTTTTGTGTGTGTGTGTGTGTGTGTGTGTGTGTGTGTGTGTGTGTGTGTGTGTGTGTGTGTGTGTGTATTTTCATGTTATAAATTAAGTTGGGACTAGTGATCCTATATTTATTGGCATATATGTATTATATTTTGGTCGAAGGATCTTATTTATATACAAATTTTTCATATATGCATGATATGCATGAAGTTTTACATGAAATTTTATAACTAGAAATATAATTTTAGACTTCACTTGGAGGATGAGGCATCCCCTCCCCAATCCTATATATATTTGTATCCTCACAATACCAAAGGGAGAAGAATTTTAGTTGTTGAGATTAATAATAAATTCTAAGTATTGTTTTACAATTTATATTGATGTGCAAATCTTATTCTTCTCCATAATTGTAATTTAATAAGAAGTTCCATAAATATAGAATCTTAGTCTTTTGGTTATGTATAAACATTATTTTATTATAGTTATTCATATTGTGCACTATATAAGTTGAATGCTTTTGTATAATAAACATAATATCCCTTTATAGATCTGCAATTTCAATCTCATAAATTCAATAACCTTTGATTATATGCACTAAAGTTAATTATATTATTTTTTACTTAGACCCTTAACTATGTTTGACTATCTATGTGCTAAAAATAACCTACATCAAAAATTGTTCATTGTTTGTCCAACCCCTTGTTCAACATCTAACTTAGAAGGGTTTCATCTTATTTGATCTACAAACCTTATTATCTTCCCTACCCTTCTTTCATTTATTGAGTTTATTATGACCCCACCCTCCTTAGGTTAGACTCATTACCAATCCACCCATCTCAATTAAGTTTAGAATCACATCATATTTGAACCATTCAAGGTAAATAACTACTCTCCTCACTATTATTCCACCATCTTGATGTTTATAAAACCCAACCAAATACCCCACAACTTGTGTTTTGAAGTGAATATTTATTCACCAATTCTAAAATGTTAGAGGATACCTCATAAGGTTCCTTGGTGTGCATAAAACCCACATCAATAGGACTTTATCAGGCACTCTAAAGATGACCTTCATTTATTTTAATAAATCACTTGAGTTACACTAGATATGCCTAGAATAATAACAAGGTCCACCTAAGATATTGACATACTATTTCCACCTTTATAAATCCATATAAAAGTAAATTCAAATAGAGGGTTTCATTTGAAGACTCTGGACCCAATAATATTCCCTAAATAGATGACCTTGTCTTCATCTACATGCAATTCCCCTAGTTTGGCTAGCTATTTATGCTATTTCTATCCCTAGAGATGTGCATGATCTACTTATATATCCTCAAATGTATCTGTATACACCTAAGTTCACTTGCTTCGTTTATCGTCACTAATACTACTATTAGTTGACATTAATTATGTCTTAATATCACCCCTTCTAGCCATTTATCTAATACCCCTTTCCATTATTCTTCATTTATTAACCTTATTCCTATCCCACCTCTTCATTAATCCACCTAATCCTCTACTATCCACTAATTAATCCCACTTGTCCATTATTTGAGAATTTAAATTCCTATGATCCACCTACTCTAGCCTATTCATAGGTTATCCTACATCCCTAGTTCCTAATCACCTATCCTAATCCCTTACTAATCTTACTTAGCACCTAATGGATTCTAGAATTCTCCAATTCTAGAATCCTTTCTAACTTGGCCCTTCTTCTCTCAAAGCCTCTATTCTAGAGGCTTTTAAGGATTTTTTAATTATTTTTTAATCCTCCCTCTCTCATCTATTTAAACACCTCCAATCCTCTATAGAAATTAACTACATGAACTAGAAACCAATAGAGGAAGCCATACAATCTCCATGCCAAATCCATAAATCCACTTAATCCATGAATCCATAATGATAATCAATGAATCAAGCTATCATCACATTGGAATCCTGAGTCTATGGAAATTAATCTCAATCTAAATCTTTTAGTCCTTTTATTGATTGGTCTTGGTTTGGAGCAATTAGCTTTAGGATTTTAATGTTGTTATGAATATTCATTTATGTTTGCATTTTTATCTTAATGGCTCTAGATCTCAATTGGTGGATTGACAATTTGGGTGTTTTGATATAATTGCACAATCAAATCCATTTAGCTCAAAATTTCATCTAAATTTGGCAACCATGATGGGAGATCCCATTCAATTTAATAATCTTGCATCCTAGATGTGTTTTTAATATCTTGTAGGTATGACTAAGTAAGGAACTAGGTCTGGATTTCATTTAATTATCATGCCCATATGAACTACAATTTTGATTTGTAAAATCGTTGACTTGCAATTATGATTTCATCATCAAGAGTTGTAGTTTTACACTGACCACCACACCTTAATCACTAGTAGTTAACCTTTTTTGGTAGGTTGACACTCTCTAGCAAAATCATAGATTTGTGAATAGTGATATTGCTCTAGAAATTATGATTTTGTGATTATCGTCATGATTTTATGTCTAATAGACCTTAGGACTCTTAATCAGTTCTTACATGAATTTTAGATCTTTTTATGTGTTTGGACTAACCTGTTGTCTTACAAGGCTAGAGTTTAAAGTCATTAATATTAAAATTGGCATATCTTTCTTGCTGAGAAAAACTATAGAAACATAGTTATAGTTTTGCCCAGAAAGTAATGATATTATCCTACAAAGTCACAGTTTTTCCTTTAAAATCAAAATTATAGATTGAAATTGCTAATTGTGGCTTCTTACTAGTCTTATGCCTCTATCCGAGTGTCATTTATCTATAGGAATAGAGAGGTGTTGCCTATATCACCATCAAACATCTAAAATAACCCTTCCTTTGCACTACCTAGGATTAAAATCATAGATCACAAAATAGTGATTTTGCACAATATCAGTGATTTTGCCTACTTATAAGCGATATTATTCTAATCAAGGTTTTAATAATATAGACATTAGTCTAAAAATACATTAAATCCATTTTGACTCTGTAAATATTTTTAATCCTTGTATATATTTTATCACATCTTTTTATTTTGTTTTAAGTCTAACTATATAAATCTTGACTATTTTTCCTCATCCTGTAAAATCACAAATTGTGAAATTGTGGTTTTACAATAAAGTCATGATATTTCCTAAGAACTCATAGTTTTGCATAAATGGCATGGTATGTTGGAGAGTTTTTAGTGATATCATGGTGATATAATGGAGGTGTCCTAGTGAGTGGATGAAGTGATTTGATATCCTAAGTAACAATGACAAAGTGTGCACTGTGCTTGTCTTAGTGTGCTTAAAGGAGGCTTGGTTGATATTCAATTTTAGCATGATTAAAGATGTTCAAGGATGAGTATGGTGATTGGATCATGTGTAAGAGGTCCATAAGATTTTATCTATTCTTTGAGAGATTGTGTGTATAAATGGAATTCATCTATTAGTCCATAGTTTTCATCTAGATAGTTTGGGTCTAGTGGTAGAAAATATGAATAGGTAGTTTGCTGACATCACCATTGTCACATGTGATTGAGTCAAAGGGACTTGATCATATTTTTGTGATCACATTATTCCCTAGTTATTATGTGCCAAATTTCAAGTCATTCATTAAAGCATGACTAAAGATATGAGGGTGAAAATTTGGCTTCTTAGTTAGAATTCATTGTTTTCCCATATGTAGCCAAATTTGGAAAGTGGCAAGAAGTGCTGAGTAAGGATTTTGATGGTGGCATATCTCACACATGTGTAAATTTTAGGATAAGGTGATTATATGTGTTTTTTCATTTTTTTTTCCTATTTTCTTTGTGATAATTTTTAGATCATGCGATAAAGTGCATCAAAAAATATGCATATGCAAAGTTGGACTCCCAAGCAATTTGACTATGTTTTTATATAGCCAAATTTGCATGTAACAAGAAAATCCAATTAGGATTTTTTATGGTGATAAATATTACACATGTGAATGTTTCAAGAAAAACTAATCATATGGGTTTTTTTAGTTTTGATCCTAGTTTATTTGTGTTAAATTTTAGATCATGTACTAATCATGGTAAAAGTTATATAGGAGGAAAGTTGGTATCCCAAACAAATTATAAGCATAATTGGATCTATGATAGAATTTTTTGAGAAGGAATTTTAATGATTTTATATTTCACACAGGCAAAGGTTTCAAGAGTTGCTTCGTATATGGATGGATTTTCCTATATAAGGAGATCATATGGTCCAAATTTGAGATCATGCATCTAAGTACAAAAGAAGTTATTAAGGTTCAAAAAGGGCTACTCAAACATATTTCAAAGGTTCCCATAGTCATTTCTACACAAGTTTGAGGAAGATTGACAGTTCGCATTACTCCAAGAAGTCAGGATATAGTGAGATGAGGAGAGGTGCACAATGTTTTAAAACTAAGAAAATGTAAAGGATAAGGATCTAATGACAATCTAGTGTTCATACAGATTGATCAAATGGTGAACATTAATAGTTAAAGACCTGATTGATTCATAGATATTGATAGAGCACATGGAGTCAACATTTTAAGATTGTAAGAGATGAGATCAAACTATTAGAGGTTTAATGTCTAAACATTGGCACTTATGCATTAAATATTGAAAAAGATCAATGGTGCATGTTTAATCTAAGTAGTGAGGACACGAGATGTAATAATGATGACCAAGGTTTAACTGTGACCATTTGAATTTGAATATTTGAATTTCGCAAAGGGGAAAAACTAGTGTAAAGTCTTTGGGCCATATATTTTAATCTAGAATGAATTTTACTATGTCGTAAAAATCAAAGTGGTAGAGGAATATAAGGTGCATATATAACTATGGATTTAAAGATATTAAAGTGTGTACAAACAAATATATTTAGATTCAAATTTTATTATTTGTTTGTGCATAGACTGTAATTAACCCACGAAGAGTAATTGAGCTTATGTAGATGTTGTTTAGATGTTTCATGGTGAAATGGCTATTGAGGAGTGTTGTATACACTATGAGGATGCTCTATGAGTATTTTTGAGGTTTGATCAATCTATCTTGAAAATTAATAATGCTTCATAAGTTGAATGTATGTTTGGTAATGGTGTCCCTGTGTATAAGGTCTTTGTTTGAGTTGATTGAGCATACACAAAGGTGAGCAAAGGTGACTATGATAATTTGAGGATGTCTTAAGGTACATAAGGAGTGGACCTATGTATTTTTAAGTGGTAATGTGTTCTTATTATGATTCAATAAATGTTAAAGAGCTAAATGGTTCTCTATAGGACCTAAAAGTGACTTAAGCCTATTTAAAAGTGGATTGTGCTTAAGTGTGACCCACGTGATATGCCTTAAGGGTGAAGGCATGTTTTGTGGATGATAAAGAAATATTTTGATATTTTTAATTAATTATTTCTATATATATAGTGAAACCAAATATGTTGGTTTCTAGATATAAATGTGAGACTAGTGTAAAGTGCATGTGAGAGTTGTGGAGCGAAGGATAATTTATGTACCTGTTGGTTGAGTTATTGAGTACAAAAGTTTATTGACTATGTATGACATTTAGGTCATGTTCCTAATGTCAATATAGTGATTTTGAAATTTGAACATATGCAAAAAATGTCTGAGTGTGCATATGAGGATAGTGTGAGTGAAGAAGGAGAGAAATTGTGGCATGCTTATGTGAGAGGCATGTTTGAGATAGAGAGAGAGTTTGTGTGGGGGTTAGACAAGTAGAGATCCATCATCATGTGTTGAAGACACTATTTCTAAGGTGTAGGTTTTAATAGGAGGGTTTATAAGACTTAGTCTTCCTTAGGGGTAGTTTCTCTTTGTGAAATAGGTATTTCACTAAATACCTTTGGTCAGGAGGACATGATCAAGGTTTGTTAGTCTAAAGGAGTTGATCAGTACCTTGTTTGTAATTTATTATAGGATAGTAGTCATTTTTGTTATAGGATTGAGAATGGGTTTTATTCCCCATAAGGGTTTCCCATAAGACCTATGTGTTATGTGTTTGATCTTATGTATGCATTGAATGTATGAGCTTTCTTGTTAATGCTTCTTGATCAAGTTGATATATGTTGATTGGTTAATAGTTTAAAGGACTGTAATTAAAATTAAAATATTTGGGATCACTGATTCACCCACCCTGAGTGATTTTACCTCTAATAATTAGTATTATATCAAATCCTTTGGTAAGGGCTTTACAACTTATAGATGATCCAAGGTACAAAATGGGTAGTCATCAAGGAGGCTTCTCTACTAAGCAAGCATCGATGTTCAATGGATCCAATTATGATTTTTGGAGTGCAAGGATGAGAACATACATTATGTCTCTAGGGTTTGATATATGTAAATATGTTGTGGATGGTTATGTTGATCCTACTATACCTCCATCTATTACTGTAGACAAGAAGTTGTTTGAAAACAATTCCAAGCAATGAATGCCATCATCTGTGGTCTTATAGAAACTAAGTTTACCAAGGTAATCAATTTCTCATCTGCTAAAAAAATATGGATAAAATGTAGATCATTTATGAAGGAGACTCAAAAGTCAATCTTGTTAAGTTGCAGGCTCACAGAAGGCAATTTTAAAGTCTCAAGATGAACAAAGAATATATTGTGGCATCCTTTCTACAAGGATTTGATAAGATTGTGAACATCATCAAAGCTCTTCGAGAACATTGAATAATATACTATTGTTCAAAATTTAAGGTTTTTATCCCCCAAGTTTGATTTGAAAGTATCATCTATAGAAGAGAGTCATGATCTTACTCAGTTGAAGATGGGTTAATTCCATGGCACCATTACTACCTATGAGATGAGGAAGAATGATGATATACCACCAAATAAGGAAGCAAATTTCAAGGTTGAAATAAAGACAAACATTAAGTTACAAGGTAATAAACTCTTGTTTCTAATATAAATGAGGATGAACTAATTAATTTGATTTCAAGGGAATTGAGAATAGGTTCAGGCAAATATAGAGGTAAGCTACCCCTCAAATGCTTCAATTGTGGTGAGATAAGACATTTTGCTAATAAGTTCCCTCATAAGTATAAGAAGGATGATGATGAAGAGTATGATCAAGGTCATGATGATAGAAAGAGATATTTTAGGTCTAATAAAAGCAAAAAGGGATTTAGAAGGTTTGATAACAAGAAGTACTTAAAGGATAAGAAGAGTCTTTATACTAAAGAAGATTGTAACTCATCAGATGAGAGTGAAGATAGTGACTCATAGTATGATCATGAAGATTATGATCCTATTAAAGATAGAGATATTTTCATGAATGAGGAAAGAAGTTTCTCATAGAAAAATGAGTCTACTTAGAGTGATTTAGATGATGATGAATATGAGGTGGAATATGAAAATGCATTTAAAAATGCCCATAAAGAACAAAATATTGATAAGAATATCAATAAGAAGATGAAATATAAACTCAAGGACTTTGAGGAGCAATTCAGTGTGTTTGAGTCAAAAATAGATGAAGATGCCAAAGAACATGAAGATATGGTCAAGCATCTTAGTTGTCAATTAGAAGTTATGTCTACAAGCCTAAAAGCTAAAGAATATGAATGTGCAAGGTATGTAATTGAAAATGAATCATTAAATTTTGAGTTATAAAAGATGTCTAGTAAGGTAATGTCAATTTTAATATTTGAAAAGATATTAAGTGATCTAGACAACATTCTGAATGATCAAAAACATGCAAGTGATAAGACTGGTCTTGGATATAAAGAAGAACCAAAGATTGCAACTCAAGACAAGATAAAGACTAATGTGAACAAGGATAATTATCCTTTGAATACAAATCATCAAATAAGGAATGATGGTGCAAATAAATTGAAGACAAATCAAATCAGATAACTAAATGCTATGAGGTATGCAAATTTCAATGGTTATTACTATACTTGTAATCAATTTGGGTATAAAACTAGAGAATGTAGAAGACCTGTTAAGATTGAATTTGCATGGAACTATGATGGGAGTCATTAGTAAAAAGGTGTGATCAAGGTTGAGTGTTTCAACTATCATGATATAGGATAATGTTCAAAACATTATCCATTCAAGGTAAGACAAATTGAGTTTCCATCAAGGAGTATGGTTTGCTACAACTATGAACAAAGAGGTCGCATTGTTAGATTCTCCAAGCAAAGGCCCACAAGATAGAATGGGTTTTGTCAGGCTCCTAGAGTGAAAAATAGAAGGAAAGTCAACTCATGGAGACTAAATGTGATAATTAAGAATTATGATGAGCCTGCAGTTCCAAGTAATTTGTTTACGATGGTGGAGAATGCCACAAAAGGTGAAGAGTCCCAAGAGATCTCATTGATTGTTCATGTTAAGAATGAAGAGACCAAGCTCAAGGAGAAGACCAAGGTACTGGTTGAGGTTAGTCCTAAGATTTGTATGGATCTAAGTGAACATCTTGTTGTTGTTGATCAAGCACCATGTAAAGAAAATAAATTATTTGTACCTAGTGATGAGTTTCCAAGATGTAAGGTTGTTGCTTCAAATGAAATGGTATATCAAGATTCCATAGTTGCTCCATGTGTTGTCAATTCTATCTTTGAAGAAAAAGAGAATGATATATAAGAAGAACTAGTTTTCATAGTTCAAACTAAGAATAAGAATAAAAAGAGTAAGAAGTCTTATAGTTAAAAGAGGATTCTAGTGGTCACTAAGGAGATGTGGGCCACTCCTATCTTCACTTTAATTTAAAAACATTATGGTGCAAAGGATGTCTCTATTTATGCTTCTTAAGAGACTCCTTTCAGTGAAGAAGTGTTGTTGTGTTTTTATTGATATGGTTCTATTAGACTAGAGTTGAGTGTTCTCAGTTGGAACAAGTATGTCCAAATGGAAAATATGCTAAGGCAATGTCATGATGTTGATAACTATATATGGAAGCAGTTTATAGGGTCATATTGAAGGTTCTCATATGGAAAAGAAGGATTTGTGATTTATCAAGATGATATTTTTGTATAGAAAGGTCTGTTGACCTTATTCTAGGATGCTCCAAGTGGTTTTTTGATCTAAAGGTATGTTGAAGTCAATTTGGAGATTTTTGTTAGCTCTTGAGTTTCCCAGTTTGTGCTTAAGAGCTTGTAGGTCCTTAAATGGTTAATAGGAAGTCAAGGTTCACAATGGTGTGGAATCTCAAATCTTGGTCCAGAAGTGTGTAATGTTTGTCTCCAAGTGTAAAAGAAGTTTTAGAGGTGGACATTGACTAGAAGGTAATGTGTTGACTTTGTTTGTTTTAAGATTTTAAGGTTTTCAGCTCTACTAAAAACATGGTCTACCTTATGAGTTGAGTTATAAGGATTATTAATATGTTTAATGGGACAAATGGGTTATCAAATCAAGCTTTATATAGATTTTAAGGTTTGTGTTTCTCAAGTTATTCAAGTTTTTATCAAGTTAGAGGCCTAATTGGGTAGTAGGTTTATGAAGGAAGCATATTTCAAAGGATGACCTAGTTGCTTAAAATTAGTGTACTCAAGGTGGCATATGAGAGTGATCTAGATATGAAGTTTTAGGTCTTGAATTTGTGTCTAAAAAAAGTTGTGGCCTCTACAAATTCTAAGTAGGGCTACAAGGAGTCTAGACAGACCTAGTCTTGAAGATGTGTTTTTTTTGTTTAGATTATCCAAAAGAGAAAAGTATGTTTGTTTTATGGAGATTTATAGGTTGGTTGAGATAATTTTTCCTATTTTGTGAGTGGAATTAAGTTTTTTTGATGGTCCTTATGGTAGTTTGAGAGAGAAGGTTAGTAAGCATGTATGTTGGTTGTTCATGGTGTATGGAGATTTGAAGATGCTCAAGCGGTGAAATTTCTTTAAAATATTAGGGTGAGTCCCTCTTAGATGTATATTATGAAGTTACATAATATTTTAGTGTTTTGTGTGTTCTTTCTTCATTGGTTGTAGTCTTTGGTTGAAGAGAGTGCTAACATGGAGCAAGAGGAAGTTGTCAAGATAAGTACAATTAGGCTCAAGGTAAGGGGGAGTTTGTATCATATTTATAATATGGTCAATTCATATTTATGGTATTTTAAATTCCTTAGGATAAGTTTTGATCTAATTTATCATTGTGTCAAAGGGGGAGAAAGTTCCTATTGTAGGAGTGCCTGAAGAGAGAGAAGGTGAGTTGTATATAACTATATATAATGCTTGTTTACATTAATGACAAAGGAGGGGATTATTAAAGATTTGTCACTAATGTCATGGTGATGTCATCAAGGTGTCCTAGTGAGTGGATGAAGTGATTTGATATCCTAAGCAACAATGACAAAGTGTGCAATGTGCTTGTCCTAGTGTGCTTAAAGGAGGATTGATTGTTCTTTTGTTTTGGCATGATTAGAGATGTTCAGGGATGAGTATGGTGATTGGATCATATTAAATAGGTCTTTAAGATGTTATATATGATTTGAGATATTGTGTGCATAAGTGGAATTCATTTGGTAGTCCTTAGTTTTTATCTAGATAGTTTGGGTCTAGTGGCATAAAATTTGAGTAGGTAGTTTGTTGACATCACCATTGCCATGTGTGAATGAGTCAAGGGGAGTTGGTAATATTGTTGTGATCACATTAGTACCTATTTATTATGTGTCAAATATCAATTAATGCATCAAATCATAGTCAAATATATGAGGGTGCAAAGTTGGCTTCTCAGTCAGAATTCATTGTTTTCCCATAGCCAAATTTGCAAAGTGGCAATAAGAGCTGAGTAAGCATTTTGATGGTGGCATATCTCACATGTGTGGAATTTTTAGGAGAAGGTGATCATATGGGTTTGATAATTTTTATGCCTATTTTTTTATGTTAATTTTTAGATCATGAAATAAAGTGCATCAAAAGATATGCATATGCAAAGTTGGGCTCTGAGGTAGTTTGACTGTGTTTTTCTATAGCCAAATTTGTGTAACAAGAAAAAGTTGAGTAGGCATTTTTATGGTAATATATCTTGCACATGTAAATGTTTCAAGAGAAACTGATCATATGGATTTATTTAGTTTTGAGCCTAGTTTATTTTTACTAAATTTTATATCATGCACTAAAACATGGTAAAAGTTATGCAAGAGCAAAGTTGGTCTCCCAAACAAGTTCTAAGCATAGTTGGTTCTATGACAAGTTTTTGAGAAGGCATTTTAATGATGTTATATATTAAACACATGAAGGTTAAAAGAACTACTTAGTATCTAGATAGATTCTCCTGTGTGAGGAGATCATATAGTCTAAATTTGAGATCATGCATCTATGCTTAGAAGAAGTTATTAAGGTTCAAAAATGGCTACTCAGATAGATTTCAAAGGTTCCCATACTTAAGTTATCTCTAAGCAAGTTAAAGTTTGATCAAAATTGATGATGCACATTATTACAAGAAGTAAAAATGTAATGAGATGAGGATAGGGGCATGATGTTTAATGACTGAGCAAATATAAAGGATAAGGATCTAACAGAGAGTGGTCATTCATATAGATTAATCAAACTATGAGCATTGATAGTTAAATACCTAATTGATCCATAGAGATCGATGGAGTTCATGGAGTCAACATTTCAAGATTACATGAGATGAGGTTAAAATATAATAGGTTTAACATCTAAGTATTGGTGTCTATGCATTAAATATTAAACAAGATAAATGGTGCATGTTTGATCTAAGTAACAAGGACACGAGATGCAAGCATGATGATCAAAGTTTAACTATGACCGTCTGTATTAAAATATTTGAATTTTGTAAAGGGGAAAAAATAGTGTCTGGTATTTGGGCCATATATTTTGATCTAGAATGAATTTAACCATGTAGTAAAAATTATTCGAGCAACAATTTAGGTGACAATTCAGGTGATGTGTCCACCCCAATTGATGACAAAACTTCTGAGAGCCATAACTTTTGCACCATAGCTCCAATTGACTAGTCGTTTGAACCATTGGAAAGATAAGAATGAGGAGAATGTGGTGAGATAGAATTGATCTCTATTAAATGGATTTTTACCCCAAAAAACCCAATGGAAGTTACCCAAATTTTAATTTTAGTAGTGCAGTCTAAAAATAGTAAGTTTCTAAAAATAGTAATTCCTCAAATTTTGTATTGTTGTAAATCATGGAAGTCAAACCACTTAATCTCCCTCGATATTGATGACCTTACACATACTCCTCACACATTAAAAACATTTATAAATGAAGATGTAACTTGAAATGTAAATCAGACATCTCTTCTCAGAGATAGGCATATGTTTGGGTCTGCAAATTTGATCAATAAAGCATCTCTTCTCAGAGATAGCATTATTTGAATTGTGTTGTTCTTGTTTCTTGAGTTATATTTCAATCAAAGATTTTGAGTTTTGGATCAAAAAATAAAATTGGTAGAGGACTCCAAGCCACATCTGTAAATATAGATTTGAAGATATGAAAGTGTGTACAATCAAAGATATTGAGCTTTAAAGTTGACTATGTGTTTGTGTATGGACTATAAGTAACCTGAGAAAGTAATTGAGATTATGTAGATGTTATTTTGATGTTTCATGGTGAATTGGATATTGGAGAGTATTATAGACTCCATGAGGATGCAATGTGATTATTTTGGAGGTTTTATCAATCTATCTTGAGTATGAATAATGCTTAATAAGTTGACTATATGTACGGTAATGGTGTTCATGTGTATAAGGTCTCTGTTTGAGTTGATTGAGCATACACATATATGAGAAAATATAACTATGATCATTTTAGGATGTCCTAGGGGATATAAGGATTGGAATTATGTATTTTTAGGTGGTCATGTGTTCTTATTATGCTCAAAGAAATGCCAAAGAGCTGAATGGGTCTCTACAGGACCTAAAAGTGACTTTAGGCCTATTTGAAAGTGGATTGTGCTTAAGTATGACCCATGTGAGATGCCTTAAGGGTGTAAGCATGTTTTTTGGATGACAAGGAAATATTTTTATCTTTTTAATTCGTGATTTTTATATATACAATGAAAAAAAATGTTTTAGTTTCTATATATGGATGTGAGAGAGACTAGTGCAAGGTGCATGTGAGAGTTATGGAGTGAAGGATAGTTTATGTGCCTATTGGTTGAGTTATTGAGCATAAAAAAATTTTGACTATGTGTATGACCTATAGGTCATGTTCCTAATATTAGGATAGTGATTTTTCAATTTTAAGATATGCCAAAAAGGTTAAAGTATGCATATGAGGACAATGTGAGTGAATAAGGAGAGAGATTGTCGCATGCCTATGTGAGAGGCATGTTTGAGATAGAGAGAGTTTGTGAAAGGGTTATATAAATATAGACCCATAATTAGGTATTAAATATAAAATTTATAAGGTGGAGGTGTTGAAAGGAGGGTTCAAAGGACTTGGTCTTTTTTAGGGGCAATTGCTCCTTCTGAAATAGGTGTTTCACTAAAGACCTTTGGTCAGGAGGACATGATCAAGGTTTGATGGTCTAAAGGATTTGATAAGTCTCTTGTTTGTAATTTATTATAGGATATTATTCCACTTGTGTTGCAAGATTAAGAGTGGTTTTTATTCCTCATGATGGTTTCCTATAGGAACTATGTGTCTGTGTTTGATCTTATGTATGCATTGAATGTATGAGATCTCTTGTTAATGCTTCTTGATCAAGTTGATATATGTTGATTGGTTAATAGTTTAAAGGACTATAATTGGAATTGAAATATTTGGAATCATTGATTCACCCCCCTCTTACTGATTTTAACTCTAACATGATAACTTCCATGGTTAGTCATTTTTGTAAAATTATGACTTGACAATCATGATATTATAGGAAATCTATAATTTTGTAGTTTTTGGAAATGATTTTGCATATAACTGACTATATTTCTTTAATTTTGCCTTCCATAATTGCATTTTTGCACTCATTTTTTATTTCAATTTTATCCCTTTTGATTGAATTTTTTAAGATCATTTACACCAATTTTTTAGTCAATATAATCATCTTACAAGGCCCAAATTATGTTTGTCTTTGGGGGCATTGCCTCTCAAACCCATCCTATACCGTGATAGGGAGATTCCCCTGTCACCATTGGGGGATGCCTCCCTTAGATACCAATTTCATGGCCCCCTCACCCAAATAATTTATAGAGCCAAATCATGATTTTTTTAGTGGTTTTTATGATTACTTATTGGGCTCACATTTTCTTTCTCATAGGGGTGGATCTAGTAGTGATTTTAATTTGCTAACATATTCTCTTGTAGGTCATATATTTCATCTAATATCTTTGGATTGTAGGTTACACTTTCATGAGTGATAATCAAACTACTAATCATTTTATTGTAGGTCACCTTTCAAAGACATTTTGGCATCTTGAAAATCACTTTGTTTATCTAGGAGATTTAATCATTTTAATCACTTTGCCTAAATCATGTTGTCTAAATTCCTTTGTATATATATATATATATATATATATATATATATATATATATATATATATATATATATATATATATATATATATATATATATATATATATATATGTATGTATGTATGTATGTATGTATGTATGTATGTATGTATGTATGTATGTATGTATGTATGTATGTATGTATGTATGTATGTATGTATGTATGTATGTATGTATCACATCTAATTAATTAGTTAATTAATCTCTTTTTGGTCTACTTGCCTGCCACTTGAGGGATACAGTGGTTTATGCTCTCCTGCTTGTATCCTTGTGGTGATTCATGGAGGAATAAAAACCTCTAATAAACCCTCACATTTTTATTTTTTATGTAAATGTGACACAAAATTGACACCCACACACTTATCATAGTCTTAGGGGGATAGTGACCATGGATTTCAACACCGTGCACTAATCTACATTCTATGTTCTAGTGGAGTATCAATATTAGGGATAGTTATTATTAGGCTAAGCAGTTGACCCCATATAGGTATTCCATGAAGGGGAAGAGTTCATTTTCTAAACTAGGCATTATAAAACACCCTACGTGTTCTTTGGCCTCACCATACTAAGTGTATATCATAAACTCTGCTAAAAATCCCATTTATCCTAGCATAGGACCATTAGCCATGATAGGCAACTTATTGTCAAAGTCAATATCAACTCTTAAGTGACCATTATGTGAAGATGGTTTTGAGAGGGTTTGGTAGATTTCATAATGGGTCACTAACCTATAGCCTCACTTGTGAAGCCATTAGATGGTGTAATCATCAGGTTACACACCTAAATTAGTTTACTAGTCCTAGGTTTGTGGTTTTCTTGATTTGGCGAGTGTTGTGTTAAACTAATGTTGTTTATGAGTCAAGTCAACCTTTTACCCAAACCTATATACACCTATATAGGTCTTCATATATCATCATATTGTATATCCTTGTCTCATCATTATATCATTCTGTACATCCTTATCAATATCCTCTTGTACATATTTTTTTTGTTCATCCTCATCTTACATCCTAGTCTAGCCTCATCTACCTAAACACTAGTCATACCCCATCCCTTAATTACCTTAAATCAAGTCTTATCATCCCTCCATCACATCTTATCATATTCCAACCTCATTAATAATCCTTAACATCATATTTACTATAACCAATCTTGGTCACATTCTAGTCCTTTCATCACCATATTCCCACATCACCTTGCCTGGTCTTACTCATCCTTAGAGTCTTGGTCGAAATCATATTACCCATCACAAAAATTACCTTAGTCAACACCATGTCACTTATATTGGCCTTATCTAGCCTGATCACCTTATCCACCATCTTATCAACCTAGTCCTAAACATAACCCAACTCATCCCCTTGTTTATATTATTCTTCTCATCAAGTCTATAGTTATACTCTGATCTTAATCCATATTGGCAAACAAACTATTTCTACATTAGGGTCCTAAATCTAATCTTGCTTGTGTCTAATCAAGTTTGAGTCATAATCACAATCTTAAAATTTATTAATCCAAACATATCATCTTATTTGAGTCAATCATCTTAGGCTTAAGTTAGTCTTGATCTAATCAATCCCTAGTCAAAATTAGTCTCTTGGGCCTGTCTAGCCCCCCATCAAATCTTAGAGCTTGTCATAGCTCACCTAGTCAAACCCAATCTAAATCATCAAATTCTAGATCATTATCCTAAATTGGTCTACTTAAATATTCTCTTATCCCATCACATCACCCCCAAAATATCCAATTAAACTTGAGATCAAATCAAATCAAGCCTTTTGTCCAAATCTATTTCACAAATTTTTAATCTTTCCATTTAATCCCCCACACCTACCAATTGGGGCTGGCAAACCACATCATTCATACTTTCTCCTATATTTATCCATGGCATCTAAAATAAATTTGGTTAATATCCTAATTGATCAATACCTATTCATCAATAGAGATGTACTTCTTTCTCACCTCCTTGAGCTTAACACTCCACATCCTATAGACTCTGATCCCATCCATCCAACCTTAATTCTAATCTGTACCCATCCACATTACTTAACTCCTACTCTTCACACCACCAATTCCAATCCAAACTCTCCATCCACTAGTCATAGTCAGTCATATAACCCTTCCTACACTAGTAAATGGAATCCAATCATGGCCACCTTGTCTATTACTAGTCCACCCACCCACCCAGTCATGTCAACAATCATCTAATCTAAATTCCAATTCTTCCAGATCTAAATCCAATTGTTCATAATGTAGAAATGAATCTAGATCAAATCATCAACCCATAATAATTTAACTAAATGTCTATAATGACTTTGAAATGGTTAATTAGACCCCTAAAACTATAGGAAGATTACCGAGATCTCACTATATGAGTTTGATTACTATTTCATTTATATGAATTGATAAATACACAAGTTAATAATATGTTCATAGACAATCCCCCAATGTCCATTCTTAAGTTCATAACCAATGCTCAACCATATAAATGTTCATCATTATGTTAAATAAATAATACTCGGTCAATAAATATATTAGAGCATAGGTTCATAAATACACATAATGTATGCAATCAAAATTTCATGGCACACATAAATCAATCATGGATCAAATAAGATAGATCATACCTACACTTATGATTGGGGTACACACTTTTTAAGTGGGAGCATGACCAATATGAGCATCTGCTAGACTCAATTAGGGGATCATTTGTACCATCTATCACAACACATCATGCTAGGTAGGGTTCCAAAGCCTACAGTCTAACATAATCACATAACAAACCTAAAAGATTCCTATGGTTCCTATATTCACTTATGATAATCAAAAAGAAAGTAAACTAATCTAGTGCTCACCAAAGCTTTGGCATAAAGTGGGGGTTAGATCAAAATAAGTAAATAACAACTAAACTAAACATGTATAGGAGATATATACTCACATCAATGTATACCAAATCCTAACACATGGAAGAGAAGAATTCATACTTCATTATCTATCTACTCTTACAAAGGAGAAACAAAGTTAAGAATACTTACCTTTGAAGATGAACCTATCGAGTCTCAACCTCTCCCTTGGCCAATGGTGCTTCGCAAGAGATTATTATGGCCTATAAGGACAACCAAGATAAATCAACTCTAGGCTACATGACCTACCTAAGCATCCAAAATACTTCTCCACAAGACAAGATCAGATCTCTAAAATAAAGTATTGAAACCTAAATATTTATTCCTCAATTAGAATGGTCAGTAACCAAATGTTCATTCGCACTTCTTCACTTAATTAAACTCTCTTATGAAATGGTAAGGAATGACCTTGTATATAGAGTAATATCTCACCCTAAATACTTTTGGACATGTTTTTTGTGCTAGGTTGATCAGGTAAATGAGGTAATAAATGAGGATGATCCAGGCAGCAATTTAGGTGACAATTTGGGTGACAGTTCCACCCCAATTGATGACAGAACTTTCGAGAGCCATAACTTTTGCATTGTAGCTCTAATTGACTCGCCGTTTGAACCATTGGAAAGATAAGAATGAGGAGAATGCCATGCGATGGAATGGATCTCTGATCAATGAATTTTACCCTTGAAAACCAAATGTAAGTGCCCAAAATTTTAATTTTAGTAGTGCAGTCTAAAAATAGTAAGTTTCTAAAAATAGTAATTCCTCAATTCTGTATTGTTTTAAAGCATGGAAGTTGAACCAATTAATATCTATTGAGATTGGTGACCTTCCACATCCTCCCCCTACTTTCAAAATAGGTATAAATGAAGATGTAACCTAAAATGTAAAATTAGACATCTCTTCCCAGATATAAGCATATAGTTGTATTGCAATCTTGAGTAATAATACATCTCTTCTCAAAGAATTCAATGTTACTGTGTTATTTTTATGTTCTCAAAATATTTATCAACTAGAACTTCTGAGTTTTGGATCAGAGGGATAAAGCATGGCAAATGGTGGGAAAATATAAAAAAGAGAGAAATAATATTAGGGTTCAAGGTTTTAAGAGGCAAGAGTGTAGATAGTAAGTGGAAAAAGAAATAACAATCTTATGAAGCACCAAAGGTCTACCCACCCCTTTCTCAGTGCACCCCTTAAGGTATGCACTCAGAGAGATTGAGACTCAGTAGGTTCCTATAAGATATTAAGTGTTATTAATCAATAAAAGTGTGAAAATATTATGTGTACACATATCTCCTAGCTGAAGCTCATCACATGTCATGCAAGTGCAACATGGGATGGTGCTTTAGGATAGAACATGATGATAAATAATGTTGATGCTAAGTAAAGTGTAGTAAGAAGTAAATAATATGAATGAAAGGATAGAATTGAATTAAAAAATAAATACCTTTAACTTACCTTAGTGCTAGAGAAGAGGACTGGAAGAAAGTGAAGGTGTCCAATGTAAAGCACACTCAGCAAACCTATAGAAGTTAGTGAAAAAATAGCCAAAAATCAAAAAAAATGGAAGATAGGCATATAATAGTGGAAAATAATCTCTATGTCATCATGAATCTAACACATTTTATAATTTTCAAAATGAATGAATAGAAACAAAGATATGAGAAAAATAAGGAATCTGAAGGAAAATAAATGAAGAATTTGATTTGCTGAAAAGTAGTTTTAAATATGAAAAAGAGAATTCATTTTTTTATTTTGCATTGTAAGATAAGAGAAAATGAGCTCTAGAGAGAAAACAAGCTATAATGGTGAGGGAACAACATGTTAGATGAGAGCGAACTCCAAGAGTGAGATCAGGTGCACTACAGGTATGTATCTAAGAATCTCAAACCAAATTTTGAAATTTGAAATGAATTAAGTGATTTTTAATAAAATTTTAATTTTAGGCATCTATATATGATAAAAATGAATAAAATTAGATTCTAAGGGAGGGAAATGGGAAGATGGGAAATGGGTTGGAAGGAATTAGGGGAAAAGCTAGAAATATTCAAGATTTTGGCAAAATGTGCTAGGTCGACACACTAAAACCTACTAGGTCAAACTAGTAGAGTAAATTAGGCTAAAATCCATATGGTTGACCTAGAGGGTATAGGTCGACCTAGCACATTCTAGAACCAAAAACTTAATGCAGGGTATCTAATTAGTCTGTAAGGGCCAAAATGGAAACTTAGCACTAGAGGAACAAGGATAAGAAGGAAAATAAGAAATGTGGAGAAAAATAGGATAAAAATAGGAATTTTTTTGGTCAAAAATGGTTGACTAGGGAACCATAGAAAGCATGGAAAAACATGCAAAAAGTTGAAAGAGAGCTAGAATGGTCTGAAATGACCAAAGAAAGGAAAAGGGGACCAAAATAGGCTAAAATAGACAAGAAATAAATAAATTATACTTGTTATGAAAAAATAGAATGTATTATGATTATACATGACATGGAAGAACTAATACATCCTTTTTTGTTTCTTGATTATAGAGACAATGATAGTTATGGAAATTTTTGGATGTCTCTTGGTTACCAAACTTGTTGGAGAGATTGATAGATAGAGATAGGGATAAACTGATATCTATAGGTCTAGGATTTATAGCAGATATGTGTAGAATACCCTTAAGTATCAACCTATTAGTCATGTTCCTTTGTTGTTGGGAATGGTTGACTAACACCTTCATATGGGAGGTGGATGGGGATGTGATAGAGGTGGATATCACACTAGAGGATGTCCATGCCATCCTTGGGATACCTATGGTAGGAGCACCAGTGACCATAGGGATATCAAATAGTGAAGAAGAGAGGAGAGCCTTAGCCATGTGGACTACAGGCTTAGAGATAATATTATCAGGGTGGAGAGTGAGCATGGATGATGTTTATATATCATATATTTTGGATCTCTAGAAGGTGGTGATAGGCCTTATGACACAATGGGTGCTCTTTCATAAGTCAGATGACAAGGTACCACTATACATGATATCCTTAATTAGGATGATGTTGGAGGAGGGAGTGTTATACAATCTAGGCTCTACCGTTTGAGTCTAGCTCATGCATGATCTATATGAGATGTTGGTCAAAGGATAGAAGACTATAGGATTGATCATACTACTGACAACATAGATATATGAGAGATTTTCTATGTATCAGTTGGTTGGGTTGCCCCATGCAATCGATGATAGGTCACCTTGACTGAGGAGATAGAGAGAGGACTAGGTAGAGGGATTGAGATCTCAGACTACCTCATTATAGCATACTATTAAGAGGATTTAGACTGACACCTCATTAGGTAGTGTGGCTAGGCCATGAGATAGATAGGATGGAACCTAGCCCTAGAGTTGGAGAATTGCTTATGGTTGTATATGTTGTATCAAAATCTTGAGATATATACATGATGTATCATTTTGGCTTATTGATGTGATTGTGTATGTGGTCATTATGGATATATTGTTATTATTATGCTAGTTGTGTATGTGGATGCTTTGGATATATTTATTTTTAGCACATGTAATTAGTTTTGTTGTATGTGCTATAGGAAATATATTAGATGTGGTTTATTTTCTAGCATTATGAGAAACACATGCATGGTTGAAAAGAAACATGCAAAAAGACTTGGAAAAATATAATCAATCAAAAATGCACTACACACTAATTCAAGTTGGGAAATGTGTAATAACATGAAAAATGACTAAGTATAAAGAACCAAGAAATGACAAACAAGATGGTAAAAAGGGGATTTGTTTTCAAACCAAAGATGAAATATTTTTTCACCAAATTAAAACAAGTAAAATCATATTATATCATGTTGGGAAGTATGAAAAACAAAGTAATAAAATGTAAGGTATGCATAAGGTCACACAAGATAAGAAAAACAAATGAAAAGTCAATGAAATTTTGGTCTTAAATTTATCACACTAATTCAAGCTGAGAAGTATGACAAAATTCAAGAAATGGTTGAAATCTTAAATGCACTCAAAAAATAAGAGGTAAAAGAAAAATGAAGTAAGCATAAAACATACTAGTTGGGCTGGGAAGCATGTCAAATGGTGTGTAACTTCATAATCAATCAAATAATATCTCAAACTTGACACATGTAATTTGATGATGACTTGATTGTCGAAAAACTTTGTGAGGAGGGTCGGATCCTATATGTGGTCTTACACTACAATTCAACAAAGGGAACACCATATGGGGTAGAATAAGCATGAACAACCAAGTACATGAGTAATAAGGGTAATAATATAAAACACTCATAAATTAGAAACCAAAAAGGATGTTAAAACATCATTAGCAAGCAGAATAATAATATTGGATTGAAATGCAAAAAGGATGGTAATTTTGTAAGGAATTGACAGGTCCTATCCATAGTCTTATGTTGCAACTTACAAAATAAAAACCCAAAGGGGTGTGATTAGAAAACAAGACAATATTTCTCAAGAGGAAATATGAGAAAATGGAATGAAAAAGGGAGTGTAATTATCAAATACTTAGGCATCTTAAGAGAATACCTTAGGAGATAAGAGGCATACTAAGAACATGAGAAGACACTAAGTAACTAGTCGTCATCTATGTAAAAAGAAACCTATTCCTTATAGACACAAAGCTTTGTAAGTAGATAAGTGTGCTACTAAGATCAGCTCATGAAAGTAGATTGGTGCAATGAAAAATTAAAATGGACCTATCTCCCCATGATGTGTTCCCTGCTCCTCAGGACCCCTTACAGAGTCGTTGGTATACTATGAAGATTAGGTACTTGCATGAGAATGTAGGTAGCACTATAGATTTTTTTTGAATTCCCCTATTCCAATCTACTATCCTACCACACCCCAAAGTACTTTGGCTCTATGTGAAGCTGACTATGGTGTTTGAGCTTTGATTGGAGATAGGAGATGTGCTTGAAATCACATTTTTTAGTGTAATTTGACTTTTAAGAATATTTCACATTTTTGCCTTTTGATATCAATGCCTTTTATTTTAAATGATTTGTATTTTATCTTTATTTTGAAGGATTCTTTTTTTAGATTCCTCCTCCATACAGATTTTGAAAGACCAAGCATGAGAGAGATAGTGATACACACAAATGAGATATAGGCTAAGGCTAAAGGAAGCTAAGTAACCAAAGACAAAAGACTGACTATGACACTTAGGCTTGATAATGAAAAAATATGTGATCTCAAATCTCAACCATGCATATGCTTAGTTTGTGAAAAAAGGAAGAAAGGAAAAAGGAGATCCAAAGGTGGACTAATAAGAGGAAATAGTAATAAGAAAGATTGTTTGCTAATTGATCACATGGTAAAAGGAGATGATAACCAAAGGTAATAGGGTAAATACAACTAAGTCACCATTAAAATTATCTATTAAAAGTAAGGATAAGAAAACAAACAATCATGAAGATACAAGGTAATAACAAGCTAAATATGGTGATTTTGTGAGAATCTGTCAGGTCTTGATTGCGGTCTTACAAATCAGCTCGCAAAATAAATATCCAAGGGATGTAACAAGAAGAAAAGAGAAATATAAAATAATGATAAGGAAAAACAAACATATGTGAAAAATATAGAATATAAAATCAATAAGAAATATAGTACAACAAAGAAGATAATGATATAAGATAAGCAAGAATTTGACACAGTGTCAAATGATATAAGTAGATATAAAAAAAGAAAAGAAATGGAACACACATCCAATATAAATATAAAGTTACCATGCATGTGCTCATAAGTACTAGTAAATCTATCCACACATACTATCCAATACATTAGATAAATCTCTATGAAGCTGGATATGAATTATTGCTAATGTGTCATTGATCTTTGCTAAATATTGGGAAAATACTCCTTTCTTATGCTCCTCAATTGAAAAAGTAGGAATACTCATTGGATCATGTTGAGGAGGGAAATTGGGCAAATTATGATCAGAATAATGTATGGGAATGTGATCTATGAAAGGAGGAATCAATAGTGGAAAAAGATCCATAGGTGAAGGAGGGTCCATGGGTGGAGAAGGAACCACAGGTGGAGGCATAGAAGGAACCACATGAGGTATAAATATGAGAGAAGAAGGGTAACCTTCTTGTGAGAATGACCTATGGAATGATTATTAGTTATTTCATGGATAGATATAATATTATCCATAAGATGATGCTAAAGGATATGATAATGATCAGTATGATGTGTACCGCATTAGTGCCATATATAATACCTCTCATCATACTTAGGTGTATAGGCAAGAAGAATATTGGGAGGATGTATGGTAGTTTTTATGGATAGGGAAGAAGGATTCAAGGTATCAATATATTATTGCAACTTATGATAATGGAGATAAGAATGAGTATCTATCTTGTGAAAGCAACAGATATGCTTGTGAGTGTGTTTAGGAGGAAAACTCATAGGAAAAGGTGTAACAAGTGTGGAAGAAGAGGGAGATGAGTCATCACCCCATTTCATGGGCAAAGGATCCATATTAGGCAAAGGAATAAAATCATCACCAAGAGGAGTTGATGATGGAGAAGGAATATAACTAGTCTTAATAGGAAGAGAACTAGTGAAAGAAGCAAGAGTAGGCTCATCAATAGTGGAAGAAGTAATAAAAACTGGTTCTAACATAAGTTCCACTATAGGAGAATCAATATCAATAAAATGTCTAAGAAAGGGCAGCACTAATCTTAGGAGTAAACCAACGATGGGAATCAGGGAACCTAGAAAAATGGTAAGGGTTGATCATAGCATGATCCATGAGCATAGTACTATGGGGATCCCCAGAAACTAGAGATGTTGGTGCCATCTCTACTCTATGATAAAGAGGAAAAATACAAGAATCAAGAACTAAAAAAGTTAGAACATGGGAGGATGCATGAAAAGACTCAAGTAAAGAAGAATGATAACACACAATCTCAGCATCACAAAATTAGATAAGACTACCTAATAAAGGATCATCTAAGGGATAGTCATCATCATAATTAGCTAAATGAAGATTTATAACATGAGTCAAAATAGATTTGTCATTAGAAGATGCATGGTGAATATAATGAAAAGTATTTGATAAGGCTATAGGAATGTCATCGCAAGGATATTTGTGACAATGAGATTTTAAGGAAGTAGGAAGTTATGAGATGAGATGAGGCATGAAATCAAAAGTTTTGATCTTTAAGTTAATCTCATCAGGTTCATCATCATCAGATTCTAAAAGGTTGGGATGAATTTTAACAATAATCTTAGGATGCCCATTTTATCCTCTAGTCAAGTTGATAAGAAAATTTAGATGATGTAACTCACAAAATGGAATGCTAGGTAAAGGCTCAAGAGTAGGAATCATAAAGACACCATGATCTTGGATTTTTTCTAAATTCCAAGGGTTAGTATCTCATTTAATCATATAAATGTCTCCATTATAAGGGAATTTAACACATTGGAAGGTATAAGAGGTAATAAATCACATACAATGAGTCCATGACTGTCATGTCCCCTTTTTTGTGGACATTGACAGGCTTGATGATTAGCCTATTATGCGACCTTCGTAGGCTGATTGGATGGATAGAGGGTCATGATGGAGATTGGCTTGGCTTTGATTTATAGAATTCCTATAGTTGGCTCTCATTCAGGTTATTTTAGACACATTGGGCCTGAGCTCCTATTATTTAGGGATATTTGACATACAGCGGAGCACCCTTGTTTTGATATGGTCATGTGCAGAATCACTCCCTGGTTCACCAGCTTCAGACGGTTCAAGGATCCGACATGTATTGAGGGAGATATTAATATTTGATTGATTTAATCAAATATTAATTATTTGGTCTAATTTTAAATTAGATATTAATTAATTATTTGGTCTAATTGACCACATGATGAAAACATGTACATAATATATTATAAATTTAGTTTTCTATTGCATTGTATTTTTGACCTTGCATGTAATTATTTTCTTGAGGCATATCTATTATATCTTATGTTTTATTTATGACATTTGAACATGTCTTTGCTTTGTCCCTTTGCCCTACGTGTCTTTGGAATTTGAACATGTTCTTCATATGGCCCTTGGTCTTATGCATGTGAAAATTTTGAACGTCCCTTATTTTTGACATTCCTGATGTCTATGTGTATTATTTGGGACATTTAAACATGTCTTTGATTTTGGCCCTTAGCCCATAGATAGTGCCTCCTCTTATTCATGTCTTGAAATATAACATAGAACTCTTGATCATATATTGAATGCTTCCTCCATGTGTCATTTAGTTTTTCACCACAATAATTGATAGATTTACCTTCCTAACTCATCACAACTCAAATGGTTCTGCCACTTGCATCAAAATATGCTTGAAATATTGTGTCAAAATACACACATACATACACAATAAATAACTCATAATTAAATCCATACCTGGTTTCAACTCCCACCTCAGTGTCAATCCTCCTACTCTTCCTCATCACCATTTTGTACACCTAGATTTTTTTCCATATGCCTAAGCCACAACCTCCCTCTCACAACACATTATACTAATTTGGCCTTTTCTCTTTTCTTTCCATGCCCCATGTCTATCTTACACCTATTCTCTTTTAATATTTTTATTAACCACATCTGATGTGTCTTAAATAAGACATAAGCTTCGGCTACCTTCTTCACCAGTGACCACATCTTCCTCATCTAGGTAACTGAGCTCGATAATGATGATGTTATCCCTAATTAATTATTAATTATTAATTAATTGGTCTAATTTTAAGACCCAAATTCTAATTTAAGAAGCCCAAGTTCTAATTTGAGGAATTCTAATTTTAGAACCCCAAGTTCTAATTTGAGGAAATCTAATTTTAGCAAGCACACCTTTGGAAGGGTATAAGAGTTTCTCATGGGAGAGAGTTGATGGTATGCATAGATTATTGATTATGGAAAATTGAAGAAATTCTTCTGTGAAGACTGAGCCAAGGGTTCCAAGATTCCATTGCAGTGGAGAACGTCAACTCTTCATTGTGTGCGATTTAGAGGTTGTGAGATATCAGCTGATTTATTGCCAAATTGAGAGATAGCTTCATCTAGAAGTTATCACAGAGGTACAGATTTGAGAGATAGCTTCATCCAAAAGTTATCACAGAATTCCAAGGTTGAGAGATAACTTCACTCAGAAGTTATCACAGTATTACAGGTATTTCTTAATTTAGTTTTTGATCTAATAAGTTATACAGATATAGATCTTCTGTGTTAGAATCTATATTCTTGAGATCAGGTTGTTTAGCTACCAGGGGTTAAGAACAGATAGGTTGGCGGCCGTACCAAGTCTGTACAGGTCTGTTCAGATTTGCTCAGGCACCAACCTCGGCAGATAGAGAGCTTCCAGTAACTGACATCAGTCGACTGAGGACCGACATCGACAGAAAGCTGACAGATAATGACCGACGTCGGCGATATATCGACTGACGATGGCGTCTGTGTGTCGACACAGAAAGGCTGAGACCTTCCAAAATCCAGATTTCATTCCCAAATTAGGAAAAGCCAGGGTTTTAAGACCAGATTTTAATATTCTTTATTTGTATGACAGAGACTCAATTGTGTAATCATCCAGAAGAACAACTGATGAGATATTTGATTTGCTATTGAGAGATTATATTATGATTTGTTAATGCATATGTGAATCTATTTTGCAAAATTATATCTTTGTTCAGAGCTTTATGTGTTTCTATATTCCTTATTTGAAGGGGATATTACAGTTGTTCAGAGCTTTTATAGGAAGAAAAAGAGCCCCTAAGTAAGGGACATCACAATGACCTACCAAGCAAGATGTTATAAGAAAGAAGGAAGTTAAATATCATCACCTTCACACAAATGGTGATAGGTGGGATAGTAATAGGAAGTTACACACACCCAAGATGAGGAATTTTCCTTCTATCATATCCTTAGTAGGTGATACATGTGGACTTAATATTGAATTTGGAATATCTAAGGGTTTTAATGAAATCAATAGAAGCAACACAAGTGTTATAACCCTTGTCAATCAAATCACGCTTGACTTGGATATTATCAATTTGGATGCTAATAAATAGGGGAGGATCATCTACATAAAGTATAATCTCATCAAGAATCATAGATGTGATGGGAAATTTTAATGAAAGAGAAGTGTTTATAGTTTCATCAACATTGATGGACATCTCTCCACATTATTTCAAGATATTATCCTTGGAACTAGATAAGGCTACCTCTCATCCTGCTAAGGGAGGATGAGGGACATTCATCTCAAATAATAGTTTCATAAGATGGTTATAATGATGGGGAGATGTCCTCATGAGTTCAATAAATGGAATTAGATAAGGGATATTAGTGGTTTTTGCAATGGAATCCCATTCATCATAACCCATGAGAAGGTTGTTAGATATAGGCATGTAATGGTTAAGCAGGTCTTTAGAGGGAAGAGCTAAAGAGCATTGAAATTTGTGTTGATAAGAATGAGAAGATTTAGAAGAAGTTTGTAAATCATTTTGAGATGATGAATTGATAGGTTTAATTTAATCTTGAAGAGTAGAAGAGGTGTTAGCATAAGTTTGATTAACATTAGAAGGAGAAGATAATGGAAGAGTGGTAGAAATATCATGGGATGTGTTATCCAAAAGAGAATCATAAGTTGGATCTTCATCAAAGGTTATAAGATACTATTTTCCCAACTCATTTAAATGAGTTAGAGAAGAATCTTGGATAACACGATATGCTTGAGAAGGAGACATGGTGTAGATAGGTTGAGAATTAATAAAAGCCATTACTCTTCGCATATTAGTCATGCTAACCACATTTTCTTCAAAAATTGGTTCTGCAAGACTTTATACATTATTGGTGGAAGCTATATGATTGCCTTGATTTTCTTGAATTGGTTGATGATTAGGTAAAGGATCCTTATAAATATATAAATGAACATTTTCTTGATTCAAGGCTTCATATTTATCATGAGTTTTGTATTCTTCAAACACATGTTCATAAGCTTGTTGACATTGGCATGTTATAGAATCATAGTCAAAATGAGGTCCAAGAAGAAATTCCATATATAAATTGAATCTATCTATAGGTCTTATGAGAATGACCCCAACTAGCATGAAACCAACAAAACTTTCCAGGATCATACCATGTTTTCATAAGATGAGTAGGGTCAATTTCATGAAGAAGAGGCCTTGGTAAACATTTAAGCAGTTTAGCTAAGGAAAGAGGTTTATGAACATTAATTTTATTCATTGAGAAATGAGGATTAGTGAATTTTTGAAAAGAGGAAGCTAGTTTTGAAGAAGGGGTAGGAACAATAGATTGAATATGGTGAATGGTATCATATGAATCAGAAACACCATCATTGGTAACATTTTAGTTTCTATTTTTGAGTAATATACAAGAACCCATGGAAGTTTGGGGTGGCTTGAATTGATTCATAAGGAAATATTGTCATTTAGCTTGATCAATAGCTTCTAAAATGCATGGAGAAAGGATATGGACTCAATATTGTAATTTGGGATAAAGAGAATTTGTAAAGAGATGAAAAATATTATCATTGGCCATGTTGCGTTCACATTTGTTTTATAAAGTCTTCCATAATTTAACAAATGCTTGGGTGGTTTTATTTTTTCTTTGATTGAAATTGATGAAATGGGCCAAAGTGTTTTTAGGAAGATCACTAGTTTGGAATTATTGAACTAAAGCATTCACTAAATCCTCAAAAATAGTAATGGAATGAGGTCTAAGTTGGTTGTACCAATCCAAGGCATCACATGTGAGGGTCTTAGAAAGGATCTTGGTAGTGGAAAAGGTGTTTAATTTAACCCAATCTTTATAAATATTCCCATATGCTTTAAGATGAAGATAAGGATCAATTGATCCATTATAAGAGATTGTAGGTGTTATACCTCCTATATCAATGTTAGCAATTTGAGTAGAGAGAGGTTCATTTTGTATATTCTTGATAGTTTTATTGATCAAAGGAGGTTGAGGAATAATATTTCCTTGAAAATCTCGAAGAGGATGGCGAGGAACACTTTGGTTATGTGTGCCCCAAGCCATTAGTTGTGGTTGTATTTGAAGATGATTTTGCATTCTCATCATTTGATTTGTGTTATGGGATTGGAAAGCATTCATTTGATTGAGAGTTTACAATAGGAGTTGGTGAGTTTGAATAACATTATTATGAGATTTGGTGTTGGTATTAGTGGCTTGGGTACCACTATTGGTGTTGTTGAGAGCTTGAGATAAATGATGAGAATGAGAGGCACTAGTGGCAAAGATTGCTTGTGTAGCAAAAGATGGACTAGTGAATGGAAGAGAGGAAGAAGCACTATAATCATGAGTGCCTTGGGTAGAAAACAATGAACAAGTGGAAGGATTAAGGATAGTGGATCTTAAGAGAGGTCCACTAGATGTGGAACCAGCCATGGTAGTTGAGATACTAGGCATGGAGGTAGAAGAAAGGAAAGAAAAAGAAGCATGAGAAGAGGTCATGATCGAAGGGAGAGGTTATGAAGCAAATAAATCAATACTACAAAATCCATTTGAGAATGTAGAATGTGGTGAATGAGGTTCATTGTTTTGACCACCAATCATGAGATTATAAATGGTAGATGGATATTTCCCTTTATGTTGGGGAAATTAGTTAATAAAGAAAAGCATTTTAGGAGTATACTCTAACTCAGGTTTGTTCTCTAGGAGAAAAGGAGGATTATGTTGCAAAGAGATATCATGAGGGAACCCATAGTCCATTATGTGAGTTACAATATGGACACTACTAGCATTTACAAAAGGAACTCTACTCTACTTTGTCTATGAGAAACCCTATGAGGATTGGTGAATTCCATCATGCCTACCATTTGAGATTCAATGTTCTCACCTAATAAGAAATCCATGATGAAATAAGAAGGAAAGTAAGATTAGAAAACAAAGGATTTAGAAAATGATAGAAATAAAACTAGGTCGACCTAGTTGACCTAGTGCAAAACAAGGACAATAAAGCTAGATAGGGTCCATAGAATTAACCTAGTTCAGGGAGCAAAAGATGATAAAAAATGGAAAAAGGCTTGAAAAATGTGATAGGTCAACTTTATTAACCTATTATAATGTATAGGAGCTACAAAAACTACTAGGTATACCAAGTCAACCTAGTGCAATAGATAGAAGCAAAAAAGTAGGGTCTGGGATAGTGCAAAGTCAAGCTAGTCGACGTAGCATAATAGACAAGAAAAGAGAAAGGATTGATAAAAATATTAAACATGAAATGAGATATGCCTATAGATAGTCTATAAAATTAGATACTAAAATGAAATACATAGTCAACTGATTTGACACTGGCTAATCCAATTGGTACATATAAATAGATTGCAATTTTGAAAGAAAGGTACAGAGCAGAGTCAAAATAGAGAAATAAAAAATAACCTTGATGTTTTGGAGATGAAAATAGAATAAGTAACTAAACTATAACCTTGGAGAGAACTATTCCAATCTGTATAAATGGGTCAATCTAGTTGACCAAGTGAGATAGGAACCTACTATAGAAGTTAAACAAGTATGTTAAATCAACATGGTTGACCTAGTAGACTGAATTGGATGTATGAAAATGTGTTAAGTTGATCTGGTTGACCTAGTTAATTAGACTATAAATTTGAAAATCTAAAATCTGGAACCTACACTATGAATCCTAAACAAGAACCTACTGCAAAGTGGTTAGAACTGTGATAGGTTGACCTGATCGACCTAGTAAACTAAACAAAAAGTTTATAAAGTGCTAGAAACCTATGTTGGGTTAAACTAGTTGATCCAATTATATTTTCCTAAACATAAATAAAAATAGATGGGTTGATAGAATTGAGCTATAAAGTTAAAGAATATTATAGAAAAGATGATAAAAAGAATAAAATAAGTGAAAAGAACCCTATAAGGGTTTGATTCACATCAGGTTAACCAGAATGTATGCAATCAAAATTACATGGCGTGCATGAATCAATCCTAGATCAGAGAAGATATATCACACCTACGCTTTTGATTGGGGCACACACATGTTAAGTAGGAACATGACCAATATGAGGATCTGCTAGACTAGATTAGGGGATCACTTGCATCATCTATCACAACACAACATGCTAAGTAGGGTTCCAAAGCCTGCAGTCTAACACAATCACACAAAAACCCTAAAGGACTCCTATGGTTTCTATATTCCTTTATGATAATAAACAAGAAAGTAAACTAATCTAATAAAATTAAAATTAAAATAATCTAGTACTCACCAAAACTTGTGGCATAAAGTGGGGGTTAGATCAAAACAAGTAAATAAAAACTAAATTAAACATGCATAAAGACATATACTCATGTCAATGTATATTGAATCCTAATACATATAAGAGAAGAATACATAATGCATTATCTATATACTCTTACAAAGGAGAAATAAAGTTAGGAATACTTACCTTTAAATATGAACTTGTTAAGTCTCAACCTCTCCCTTGGCCAATGGTGCTTCACAAGAGATTATTGTGGCTTGTAAAGATAACCAAGATAAATCATCTCTATGCTACACGACCTACCTAAGCATCCAAAATACTTTTCCACGAGACAAGGTCAAAGCTCTAAAATAAAGTATTGAACCCTAAAGCTTTATTTCTTGAGTAGAATGGTCAACAAGAAGATGTTCATTTGTACTTCTTCACTTAATTCAACTCTCCTATGAAATTGTAAGGAATAAACTTGTATATATAGTATTATCTCACCCCAAAAAAATTTGGAATATCAGTTGTGCTAGGTCAACTAGGTCAACCTAGCACAATATCGAGCAAGTGCCTAAAGTCTATTCTAGGTCATTTGGGATGCAAGGCAATAAGGAAAGGCAAAGTATCCCTAGAATAAGCTAGGTCAACTAGGTCGACCTAGCTTACTGAATAGGTCAAAAGAGAAATAAGGTAAGAAATGAGGGATAAAGCATGAAAAATGGTGGGAATAGGTAGGAAAGAGATAATTAAGCTTAGGTTTCAATGTTTTAAGAGGCAAGAGTGGAGATATAAAGTGGCAAAAGGAACAACAATCTTATGAAGCACCAAAGTTCTACCCACCCCTTTCCCAATGCACCCCTTAAGGCATGAACTCAAAGAGATTGAGACTCAGTAGTTTCCTACAAGATACAAATTGTCAATAATCAATAAAAGTGTGAAAATATTATGTGTATACACATAACACATTACAATAATCCCATGGTCCAACTAAGACTTAGGTAATAATTTCAAATTATATGCAAAATAAGGTATATAAGATCAAAACAATAAACCTCAACATGTTCCCTTTAGAGAGGATTTGAATCCCTAATGACATTCATCATTGTACCTATTATCACTTGGATTTACACCCTTTGAGGATATTTCAAAGTTCTCCTCATCTAAGTGGCACAATAGAAACACCTGTAGGCTTGTGGGCAGCCTAAGGATGAGGTGAATCTCTAGATAGGGCTAGCTCCCTTGGCGTACCACTTTGGATTACAACTACAACCAAACTTAGGGGGTGAAAAGAGAGAGAGATAACTAAAAACAAGCTATCCTAATGGAGGTGATACACCAAATATATTTATTACTTCCAACCATATACATGTTACACTTGAAATCAAGGGACATACTAAACATACACTTCTCTAATCTTCATCTTCTCACATCAATGTTATATTGTGAGGTTATGGATGAATGTGCAAAGATAGTAGGACTAGATAAGAGGAATATGAGGGAAATAATGAATATACTAACTTAATAAATACTTAAAATCTCATATAACAGTTCACATGCCCTGCAAGAAGAAGATTCCCGACTGTAAATAGATGATAGAATGAAATAATCATGCTAAGGAAACAAGAGTTATCACTTATGCAAATCAAACATTAAAAATAAAAACACTAAGAATATTCATGGAAGAGGTAAGAATCATTAGTATTATTTATAAAAATTTATACAAATGAGTAAATATTCACCATACTTAGGTGGAGCATAGAATACAATGGCCAAAATGGCTAGTTCTTATAGAAATTGAGAGAGAGAGAAGAAGAGATAAGTTCAAGAGTCACAAGGAAACTTTTCAAGCTAAGAGAATAAATTAATTATACATTATAATATAATTTTGGATTAAAAATTCAAGGTTAGGAAGCACAAGTGTCAATTCAACGCATAAACTTCATGAAAAGTGGCATAAAACTCCTTATTTTGGCTTAGAAAAACTACCTTCATGATTAGCCCTATTTGAACACCTCATAAATGATCAAGACCAGGTATGATGATTGGGATGAATTTTAATGACATAATACATGAATATACATGCATTATTTTTAGGCTTGGTCATTTGGAATCATCCTAAAATGAGCTATTATCATATGTTATCTAGAAAACTCTCTTTTCATGGACCCTGCACACTTGGCTTCCAAAAAGGCATTAGTTGCTTATTAAAATACATTTAAGGGAGAATATGACAATTTTAAATACCCTAAATGGATTTTTAATCATAAATGACACTTTAAATTTGGCTCAAATGAAGTTTTTCACCCTTCTCACCAGCATGTCCAATATGCCAGATTTGAGTAGTTGAGATGAAGCTATAGGTTTGGAAACTTTAGAGTTTTTAAATGGAATTAAATGACTATAAGGAGTTATAAAAAGTATAAATATTCATTTTAAAGTTGGTTTCATCCTCATACTCCTTATGTAACTTGAAAAACACAAAAAAATGGTCAAAAATACCCTATTTTGCACCCATCCATATAATTTTGTACAACTAATTTGCATTAGAGGGAGATTGTGTGATTCCTATGAAACTTCAAATATTTTTCATGAGAAAATTGGTCCATATGGATGCATATTTAGTCTCATTTCTCCAATCAGGTCTCTGTAAGGGTTTAACAAGGGTTTTAGGCTTGTTTGCCCTCTTGAGCTTTGTTCATAAAATTGGGATGTTGAATTTGTCAACAAATTACACTAGATGGTTGTTCAAGTACCTTTTTTAATTTTAAAAACCTCTAAATTCTCCATTAAAACTATCATGAAAGGTATGAGCATCCAAAGTTCTATCAAACTTGTTTTCACCTTTTCAACAGACCTATTGTTGTTTTTGAGCCAAAAGAGCTTATTCAGGGGTTTACTTGCCTTATACCAGCTTGTACACTTCATATATGACCCTAAAATCATGTTATAATATATTTTAATGCTTACCTCATGTAATAAGTGTGATGGACTCCCCATTTGGGCACTAGGCCTAGTCATGCTTAGTAGGCATGTGTTAGTTCAAGACCCAACATGAACTCCTCATGATTTCCCCTACAAAATATATCCTTTAAAAAAAAATTCATGGTCTTAAAAAAATTATCCAACCACTTTTAAATCTCACTTAGATCTGAAAGTGAGAATGACCTCTTATTTGTATTCTAGGCATAGTCGTGTTTGATGAGCCTGTCTGCAACTATTCAAGGTTTAGTCCCCTCTATTGGATTCCATTCCTTATTTATTGGTATATTATTCTTTTATTTGTGTCGTAAAACTTTATAAACCCTCTTTGAAATGTCTCTACATCTTCTGACTTCATATTCCTTCATTATTCTCCAAAACCTACCAACTTTGTTCATGAAGGAGTGCCCTCTGTCTAAGACAAAATATAGGGCACTCCACTATTTCCCTAGACTAAAGTTGATATTTTATGAGTTTATATAAGTAATCAAGGTGATCTTTACAAATTTTTATATCCTAAAAATATTATTTGTCCTCCCAAAGCTCTAAAAATCCAAAACTATCCTACCAGGCAAGGACTATGTACAAGAAATTAGCCTTAGGCTATATATTACATGTTTAGAGCTCCCGTTTATATCCTATATTCATTATGAGAGTGTTAGTAGGCCAAAATGATTGTATTTAATGGATCCTAGTCCTCAATCATCACTCCAACTCTCTACATATACTCCTCATGCCATTGTCTAGTTAGGACTGAGTGTCACTATCATGACTATGTTTTCTCCTTAGAGAGGATACCTATAGGTTTAGATTGCCTTGTTTAAGTTTGAGAAAACACATACAACCTTATAAATTCCCCTATGGAAGCCTAGATTCTTTTTTTAATTTATTTTTTTCAATTTTGTGTTATTTTCATGGCAAGTACTACTACTACTACTACCTTGTTCACTGCCCACCACAATCAACTGAGGTTGACCTTCTAAGGTAAAGGGACCTATAGGCAACCTTCACTCTTGAAACATATGGAAAGTATCCTTTTAAAGCCTTTGATAACCATTTGAAGACATAAAACAACCCCTTAATCACTCTCCATACTTCTTGAATCAACAAGACTAAGTTTCTTGCCTCTTGACTGAGTTTTTTTGTCTTTTGGACCTTGTTGTAGGTATAGGTTCCTCCTTAAACCTAGTTTTGATGTTCTTAAGATCTTCACTGAAGATTTCAAACCCATTTTATACTTGCACTCACATATCATGCTTAGAAATGAGTCCATTTTCAAAGTTATCAAGCTTATTCCTAGAGGTATACCTACAGCCAACCTATAGGATCATATTTGTATGAATTATAGGCATGTAGGTGATGTGAGCTCTTTTGGAACTGGTCATGGTATAAGTGGACCTCCCTTGACCTCTATTAGGTTAAAAAGTTAATATTTAAACTTTAACTCAACCTATATTCACTTTAATAGACTAAAACACCATCAAACACTTATATTGAGTCACTAACTACTTTCCCAGTTGTAGGTGCTTACTAACGCATATGTATGAACTGAGGGTGCTTTTTGAGGATAATGATATCAATTTTCATCTTTTTGGATGGTATTTTAGAGCATAGATGTCACCTTCATCATTTGGTCTTATTCAAACATGGTGGCAAGGTTAAGTTTTCCAATTGGATGACAAATGTTTTTTTTGGAGCTCTAACTATAAATATCATTACCTGGTTGTAGTGTTTTTATTGGTAACTTTGGACTATATAAAAGTTGACTTCCACTAATTTTTTTGACCCCTAACTTTGACAAGTTATTATCTATGCTTTATTATATCAATAAATATCATTATAATGCATTAACACCTAAAGTATCCATGTCATATTCCATTCTTAAAAATGCCCATGGGCCTATGTTTTCATAGTTTAGGGATAATGGGCCTGAACTTGTCTATTGATCTTAGAAGATAGTCCATAACTCCATTTTCCAACCTTTCTCTTCAATTAGGTCTGACATGAAGTTTGATTCACATTAAGAATTTAAGGAGTTATTTAAGATTAACACCTCAAAAGTCTCTTTGAATTATTTGCCAAGTCACTTGTAGGTGCACCTTAAAAAAGTCTGCAAGCAGATTGTATACAAGTGCTCACAATGAGTATCATCTAGTTTTCAATGAGTTATAAGCTCATCTCAATACCTAAAAAATTTATTAAAATCTAAAAAGCCCTAAAATAAGTGTCAAAACCTTATCTTCAATGTGAATGCATCCATGAGATCACCTATGTGTGTTCATTAATGGTAGAAATGTGTGAATGTTGGATATGACTGCAACTCATGGATATTTTGCCTCAAAGGATGAAACTAAAAGAGGAGGATACTAATAATACATTGAATAAATTTAAATGAACTGATCATAACCTTTGAATCAATATTAAAACATGAAAATTCTTCAAATAGAGGAAAAACTACCTGCAACATAGAATGATGCTTCTTTTTGCAACTCAAGATGATAATCATATCAATACTTCATGAAATTTGAAAAAAATAAGGGTAATAATCTTAGGAGTAGGTCAAAATCATTTGGTACCAATAACAATAAGTGGATTGTATGGATATACTCAAACCAAGTCAAAACATGTAGGGTGCATAGTTTAGCAGGTAGATTTGAAAGGTCAACTTCCTAGGAATGGTTCTTAAATCTCAAGACACCATTCCTCTAAAAACAAACATCAAATTGAATCTTAATAATTTTATAATATACCCCTAAGATCATTTTTCCTAAAACCTTCTGTGTTGACCATACCAAATACAAACCTGTAGGTCACTTCTACTTGCCAAGAAAGGTGAAAAAGGAGCAAAACCATTTTAGCTCAAAAATGAAACTTATAAAGAAAACCAATCATTTAATTGATCATAGGGAAGCTAAAGAGGAACTTTTTGATGATTTCTCACATGGCACACTTCCCAAGGATGTTGTACAAGTGCCAAAACTCTTCTTTTTACTTAAGAAAGCTACCTTTTCTTCTAATAAACCTATCACTTTTAGTTACCAATATTTTATTAATACTTATTAAGACACATGTCACATTAATTCACCCATTTGGACCTTCAAACTTCCCAATAAATCTGTATAACTCACTAAATACACCTTTTTGACCCCTAAAATGACCCAAAATGACTAAAAAGACTAAAAAACTAATGACCAAGGATAATACAACATTAAGTGACATAAAATAAGCTATAAACCCCCTTTTGATATCTATATTAGGCCCCTAAAATACCTAAAAGGTCAAGTTTTTACTTATAGGTTCCCCAATTTGACTAAAAAATCAAATTTGGTCAATAGTACCTTAAATCAAAATGATATACATATATACACTAAATTTTGCATGTATATATATAATTTTATATGGTTAAACCCACATATATTTATTTTAGACAAAATTCTAAGTTTTATACAACCCAATTTCATTCTAATTTGCCACATGACCTTCCTATATAGAATTAAATCCACATTACCAAAATTGCATAAAGACCTAGGGTTTACATTTCAGGGTTTTCTAGTATATAGATTGGGTTATGTGGATGGCCGAGCCATACACAGGGCCCAGTCTTTACTTATTTAAATAATTTATAGACTACTTAAACCCTTTTATATAATCACACATAACTACTTGTGTTTTATCTCTAAGAATTCAAATACATTACCAACTTAGTAGAGTCTCCACAAATTTGTTTTTTTCAACCATATAAATTTAATCTCATTCATTTTATTCTTATTATCCACATTTCTCCACTATTCCCTATCGAATCTCATCCCTCTCTTTCCTTTTTATTTCTTTCCTTCTCAACCTGACTGCCACTTTCTCATCCATGCATTTCTTCTCCACCCATCTCTCCCAAATCCATGATGGAGCAATAAGCGGAGAAATAAATTCATGGAGACTTCAATACACCCATACACACAAAATAATTATATTCCATCTCCATATTATTCATACAGTCTACTTGAACTCAAAAATTTCTTAAGATTGAAATGATGCTTAGCTCAAGTCAACTTAGGTTAGAAACCCTAAACATTCTCAAAAGTTCCTAATGATTTTAATAATCATTATAATATCCAACTAAAACTTGCATGTTCATTAACCCTCCATGCACCAACTTATCATTTATTCATGTATTATCATTACTAATGATATCTTTCACTATCAAGTCTTCTTAACAAGTACTAATCTCTAAGCATTCAAACATTAACTAGGGATTAGTTCATAGAATAGTTTAGGTAGTTATTTAATCATCATAATAATGATCAATATAAATCATGAATTCCACTAAAAAAGTGACTAATGTAAAGTCATAACAAGTTTTGACTATAATAAAAAATTAAACAATTATTATACCAACATCAAACATAATTATATTATAACAATATAGTTTTTTTTCATTACTACTATATAGACTATCCAAATGTCATTAATATATTTTTATACACAAAGGAATTAAGACAAAATAATCATAATTAATGAATTTCATAATAGCCAACTAATGTATTAAGACATTATAAAGACCGGTTAGTCCATAAGCAGTAGTGGATAAATACTAAACATACAAATTTACTTGTTAACTCAATATTATCTGCAATCATGAATACAATAACATGATATGATCATAAAGCATCATTATTCACTCAATTTATATACTACATCCATAATTAAATCACATAATTAGATCCACATAAGCATTAATTGAAACTAGATCATAATTAAAGAACATAATCAATTATCTAAATGTAGATAACACATATAACATACTAAGCTAATAATCCAAACAATGCATATAAAGAATGCTAACTATCATGGTGCGTGTGTGGGTTCTAGATGTTCCTCTTCCATCCCCCAACACCTCCATGATGTTTCCCAAGCCTTTATATGTAGTGTCAAGGTGAATTTATAACTCTCCAACCAAGTGTAAAAGAGTGGAGAAGAGAACATAAATAATTTCAAGACACCTATGGACCTGGTGGCATTTGGATAGAGATTGAAGATCTTGGAAGGTTTGATGCACTTTGTAACATCATTATGAAGACCTTCAAATGTGTGTAAGGTGTTGAAAGATCAAATTACATTTCAATAATATATTTATATGATCAAGAAGGAAACTTGTCATTTCTCATCAAGAAGGAGGTCAGTTTCATAAAGGAATGATGAGTCATCCAAGTAGTTTAAGAGTCTCTCCTATGCCAACCCTATATAATATCACCATCAAACTAAAGTTACACATGTTGAATATGATGACAAGGCTATTATTTTCCTTTTTCACTTGGTCTTGTAACTAACTTGTGAAGGATGACACTTGTCATAGACTCTTTAAATGTCCCTTCTCTCTCTTCTCTCTCATTTATCCTATATGTACTACCTTGAAAGTATTTTAATGGATCCTCAACCTAATTATGGTGAATCTGTGCTTATTTAAACACTTATAACTTACCTCTATGATGAATACATATTAATTTTTAGCCTTGTCAATGTTGTAACTAGTATATCCTAATGGTGGTTGATGAATGTCAGTAATAGTCTACAACTTTCTCTCATTTGTCCTATCTTCTTACCTTGTTTGTAGGTTGTTAGTCATACTAATAGGTCATATTAATATTTATACATGATCCTAATATGGTTGAGTATGAATATTACTTCATTAGAGTCTCCTATGAGACCTCTTGATCATCCCCTCTTGCTTAGTGTCTTGATCGTAACCTTCATATTGAAATCTTGATGCTTGGAGACTCATATTGAGATAGTGCAATAAGTTTCATTCCTGATTCATGATTTTAGTGAAGTATAGGCAAGTGGAGGGTATTAATTTTGGTGCATCACCTCTAATCTACTTGTTATCAGTCATTTATCTACCTTTTCCTAGCAAGTAATATGTTTAGTAGTAGTTTCAAGGTGAAGCATAAAGGGAGTTATCCCTATCTAGAGATTCACCTAATTTATTAGGACACCCATATCCTAAAGTTGTCTCCATGCTATCTCCTATGAGGAGGGATTGAAAAACCTCATCAAGGGTGTAACTTAGTGTGATAACAATTTTGGCACACTCAATGTGACAAAGATTTTCATCTATTGAAGCGTGTTTTATGTTGCTCTTCAATACACTAGATTTTGGAGGAATGAACACAAACATTAATGGGAAATATAAGTGAACCATAGTTGGTTAGTATCTGTAATGCTTAAAAGATTAAAATTGGTATGTGTTTTCTCAATCTTCATTTGGTCAAAATACATATTCCTTACTTATATATCCTTCATATCAATCTAATGATGTTTATGGCTTCTTCTTGAGTAGCCCTCAACCAGCAATTAGATTCATCATGACTTGTATCCCTCATATACCCCAACTTAGCCTCTTTAGTATCCTATTGATCCTTATAGTCATCATTGTTAAAACTACCCTACCCTTAGTTAGCCTAGTCACACTTCTACTCAAATCTTATCAAGACTCAAATAAATTCTATTATAATCTCATGAGTTATAGGGAGATATTTAAAGATAAGAGGATATAAGTCTAATTTCCCCTATATGCCTCATCCAAAAAATGAGAGACTTAATAGAGTTAGCTAATAATGATTGGGTAGCTCTTGGGGGAGAGAATCAATAACTACCAATCAATGACATGTTGAGGATAGGAATCATAATTCAGTGTTTGGAGAATGGGTTAGTGGTTTTAGAAAGGTATAAAATCTAGTACAATCAGCCTCATTTTGTTCCTAACATGCTCCAACTTACAATATGCCATCAAAAAAATCTTATGTCTATGCAAGCTTCACCTGCTCTTCCTCAAGAGGTCAAATAAAGAAAGTTTCCAAGTCTTCCAAATACTCCACTCATCCCTCAAGCTATAACTACCCATGAAGTTCAAAGTACATCAAAGTTTGATATAGTGATTGCGAAGTGGAAGGAGAAGAACAAAGCATCCTTAACAAAACTTCCTTTCCCTCCTCTCCAAGAATAATTCAATGATCTTAATACCCCCAAATCCCAAGTTGGAAGGACAGCCTCTCAGTATTCAAACAAGCTAATTATCTCTCTTTCCCTCCCACCCCTTCCTTTGGTAAGAAAGAACCTATTGTAAAGAGGGTAGAAGAAGATCATCCAGTTGGAAAGGAGAGTTTGTCAAGAGAGGATGATGAATTGACCATCCTTGATTACTTTGATGAATATGTTACAAGTGAGTATGATGAATAAATCATCATTAGAACTCCTTTTCATGAGGATAAAGCATAATCAAACTTGGAACAAAGAAAGCATGATGAACTAAGCTTTTGTTTGGGTGATGAACTCCCATGCTTCATAGAAGAAGAGGATGGTCTTGAAGGAAAATGAAATAATCCCATCATGGAAGATACAAAGACTTATAATGAGCTTGATGTTATTTGACAAAAATTGTACCATGACTTCCTAAAATAAATTGAAATTCTTAACATGGTGGCATTGGATGACAGAGTTCAAGAAGGCAATTATGATGGCTTGTGTCTTGAAGAAGGAGTTCAAGATGACCATGTAGGAGTAAGTGAAGTTATAGCAAATCATGGAGTACATTATTTTCCTCAAGGTGAAGCATTGAGGGAGCTAGCTATATCTAGAGATTCACCTCATTAATTAGGCCACCCATAGCCTAGAGGTGTCTCCATGCTGTCACCTAAATGAGTAAGGATTGAACAACCTCTTAAAGGGTACAATTTAGTGTGATAATACTTATCTTGAATATTTTTAAATATATATATATAAGTTGTTTACATGATAACTTCCATATCCTATTACATTTTATGGAAAATTCCTTTGATTGGTGTTGCTTTTATCTAATAGTTCATGTACATTCCTTTTGATATCTTCATTCTCCTTAAGTTTCATTTTATAGGCTTTAAAAAAAAAACTAACTCTTGGAATGAAATCCATATAATGGTTTATGCTTTTCATTGGTGGAAACTGGTCAACTATTATATACACATACTCATCCATCAAATTCTAAATTTTTTAATGGTAAATTAGTCAACTTAGTAGTCGTAATGACTATTTTGGGCTTAGCAATAAATGCACAACCAACCTCTTCTTATTTTATCAACTATAATATTTTTTTTCCTCTCACTAACAACACCTTAATACTATTTTTAGTTTCACTACCATCTTTCAATGGTATCAAAGTATGCTTCTTAACATCTTTCTCCAATGTATAGGTGTTACTCATTCCATCATGTATAACCCTCATATCAAATTGCCAAGGTCTACCCAAAAACACATGTCAAACATTTATAGGCATAATATCACAAAATAATTCATCCTTATAGCTACAAATCTAAAAATAAAACCTACATTACTCATTGACTAGTACTTGATGTCCCTTTTGAAGCCAAGATATTTTATATGGTGTAAGATGTGTTAATCTCTTCAATCCTAGTTTTTTAACCATTTCTAAAGAAACAAAGTTATTTGTACTTTCACTATCAATGATAATCTTAAAACACTTACCTTTTATTTGCATGTAGTCCTAAACAATGTCTCCCTTTGGGTTGGTTCCTTCACTTCCTTGTTTGGCTTTAGTAGTATTCTTTTCATCAATAAAGACTCTCCAACTTCAAATTATTTCACATGTGATTGTGATTCCTTTTTCATCTTGAAAAAATTAATTGATACCTTTAGTTCTTGTATGGATTGTTAGTGTTTTATCATGACACTCATATGCGCTATGGCCAGCATGCTTATTACATTAGAGACATTTTCCCAAAAAGCTTCTCATATGCCTCTTGTATATGGCCTTATTCATCTATATGAATATCTTCCACTTGTATTATTTTATTGACGTTGATATTTGCTTGTTTATTCATTATAAACCTAAAACTAACTTTTACCACCTTGCAGTCCTCTAGATTTGAAATTTTTGCCTCCTCTTATAGATTGTTGAGTTTGTCTTATTGCCAACTTCTCTTCTATTTTGAGAGCAAAATGATAAGCCTCTTTCACTGATATTTGAGATAAAAATTTGATTTAATCATAAATATTAAACTTCTAACCATTCATATACCTTGATATTTTCTCAACATCTTCTTCTACATGACTAGCTCTGATTATAATCTTGTAGAATTCTTTAGTGTAATCCTTTATACTCATGTCTTTCTATTTCAAATTTTGAAGTTTATTGAAAAAGTTTTTCTGGTAGCCTAAAGTCATGAATTTTTATTTTATTTTTTCTACCATTCTATCCCATTACTTGATCTTCTATTTATTTATTTTCTTTCGTTTCTTTTAGACATTGTCCCACCAAAGAGATCCATGTCCATTCAACCTTGTGCAAGTAAACTTGACCTTCATTTATTTAGATATTATTTTAAAATCAAAGTATTTGTATATTTTATATATCCAATCCACAATTTATTCAATATTTAGACTAAATCCATATATTGTAACCTCCAATTTAGGCTTGAAACCTATTCCTATGACTATTTTAAAGAGTCTTTCTTCCATTCTTTCTTCTTATTATTCTTTTGAAACTTATTCTTGTGGTTTTTAATCTCCTTCACTCACATCACCTTTCATAAAACATCTTATTTAATAAATTTATATTTCCTCCAAACATGCTTGAAAATTTATCATCTCTTCTAGCAATGCTTCTCTTGGTTGTCTTCTTTGACCTCTTCTAGCAACACCTCTAAGTGCTCCTCTAAGTGTGATTATTGCACTTTCTTGCAAGTTTGTTTTTCACACCCTGATTTTAATTATTCTCAATGAAATATGTTTTTCCTTATATCACATTTGAATTTCAATCAATCCTCACTCTAATACCAAAAATTATGGAGAGATTAATGAAGATTAGGCCTAATACCTTCTTGACTGCAAATTGTAACCAAATAAAGAGTCTTCTTGAAACTTTATTGAGATATATTTAGATTAAAAATGAGTTTTATACTTAAATATCATATTTTATATTCATTATATCTTCTTTAAACTCACCATGTTAGGCTACACCTTCATTTAAATTGTAAAATACAAGAAATTGTGAAAACAAGGTTTGTAGACCTTATGTCTAGGTTTGTAGATTGCATTTATTTAATAAATTTAGATTAAGGTTTATTAAAACATTGAAACTAACTTTTAAACCTATAATTTACATTTATTAACATATATACAAATTTTCATTACATTTTTATGGATATTTTTTAGGTTATTATGATTTTAGTGATTTTAATACTTTAATTAGGCCTTCTTTTAGACCTATAGATTGAGTTTTTTGAATATATTAAAATATAGGACTAAAATTTATTTAAACAAATTTAAAACCTTAAAAAACATCCTAACACACCTCTCCACAAAATTTCATTTAATTTTAAGATATCATTTTCAAGTTATATAGGTTTTAGTACATTAAGACCCTAGTTGGCTATGTACAGGCCGAGAACACTAAATCAAGTGAAATTTCAATTTAAGAAAAAAAATTTAAATATTTAATTTTTATAAGGTATTAAACATATATATAACTCTTGAAACTATTTTTTAACCTTTAATAATCGCAAAATCTGATAAAAATAACTTTTTCCTAATTGTAAAAGCACCTTTCTTGATTGTAGGAAACATGTACCTTCTTTTCAAGCCTATTTTCCAACACTTTTCTCTTTTATTTATTTAATTATTGAAATTATTGGAGTTTATTAGTATCTCCTCTTTTTTTTTTCCTTTACATGTGCTCCAATCCTCCTCACTCTCCCTTATTCACTCCAAAACTTTAAAATGTCTAAATTGGTAACTCAACCTGCCTTTACGCAAGATTTTTACCTTAGTTGAGTTTGACAAGTTAGTTAAGATATAAGACATTATAACTAATAAAAAAAATTCATAATACCTTCCTTCACCACTCCATAGAGTATCTTGACAAAAGAAAACCTTAGAATATGAAAAAAGCTTCTAAAACACTCAACAAGTTTAAAAATTCAAATTTCTAGTTTTGGTAGGAAATTTGAAAACAAGCTAAAATGAGCAAAACAAAGCAATGTGAAGCATGAAAAAGATTAATATAGACTAAATATGGCCCCTAAAACCTATTAAATATAATAATTTACAAAAATAATAGCTAAAACCTAATGCTTCTACATCAAAAGTATCGAGATGGAAAAGGATCATTCAATCCACCCTTCAGCTCCCCATCCAAATAAGTGCCTCGATACCACCACCACTGATTAATCCACCTATATTAATTTATCCACCTCAAATTATTAATTCAAATTGTACCTTTCCAAACCCAATATAATCTAAATAACAAGGGGAACTCATTTTTCCCTAATGGTTTATAGAGTTACAGGGCCAAATAGATAATAGACAAAATTTAGTCCTCATAGAGTTGTCTAAGGGATTAAATAGTTATAAAACAAATGGAAAACCTATTAAAATCATTGGAATTTATTAGTCTCTCCTTATTGGTCACTACTTTTTTATTTTATAACTAATTTTGAATGCTTGCTTATGAACTTGTTCTTTTATGTCTTTTATTTTTTTGTTTGATTGCATTATGAGTTAGTGTTATTAGTGTAATGTTGTTTTGACTTATTTTTGTTTGATTGATTAAGAAGAGATATCTTGGTTCTAATTTCAAGGAATAAAAAATAATTATCTTTCAGCTATTAAATCAAGAAAATATGATAGTAACTAAGTATGAAGATAAGTTTTTGAACCTGTTACATCATATGAACCACATGCATGATGAAAAAACCAAAGTGATCGAGTTTAAGTTAGGATTGAAGGTAATATCGATCCATGATGTCAATATGACCAACCTTAAGACCTTGACTGTTGTTATTGAATCTGACATGGGGAAGAAGAGAAAGAGAAAACTCATCAAAAGGTGAGACAAGATTTTAAATAGAATATACAATAGTCTAGAAGTAAAAATATATCTCCATCACCCAAGAACTTTAAGAATCATAACAAAATTATAGATTTACTAGGAGTACTAATGGTTTTAATAAATTTTAGGGGCATAATAAGAAATTTTAGAATCTAAATTCTTCTAAAAATATATTTTTTTAAAAAAAACAAAACCAAGGAAATCAAAATATCCCTACCATAGGGGTAAACACCATTCCTATAGCACCTCAAAGGATTGTAGCGTGTTGGGAATATGGAGATAATCATTATCACAAGGATTTTCCAAAGTTAAAACTAGACCAATCAACCAACCATAGGGTTATATAGATGTGGAAAATAGGAATGCAGAGTATCAAACCATCCCTATTGAAATCAAAGGTAAATTACACAATTTTTTTAGTTTCTAGTCTAGTTTGTTCAAGCGCAATAGATAGTATTATTTCTCCTAAGATTTTCAGTAACATTAAACTAAATCTTATGAATTTAAGAGAAGGTTTGGAGGTTAAATTAGGTATAGGCAAGAGGGTACTAGTATCCAATGTATTGATCAAATAGTTCTAAACTTAGGAAGTATTCATACCAAAGCCAATATATTTTTAACCCCTTTTGGATATTATGATGTGATTCTAGGAATGGACTGGTTACAATAGCATAAGGCCATTTTGGACCACTTTAATAAGTTGATAACATGTTGTGATGACTTAAAAAATGTAGTAGAAATTCAAGGGTTGTTTAAGTCCAAAACATGAAAACTTATATCATATTTACAACTCAATAAGGTTATATGAAAGGGCTACAAACTTTATGATCTTTAGATGCATAAAAATCCACCTAAAATATAAAATCTTATCAAGAGTTTCCATTTTTGAAGGAATTTTTTGATGTATTCTTATAAAAAACAACTGGACTACCTCCTAAGAGGGAGTTCAATTTTTTAATTGATATCATACTAGGGGTAGATCTAGCATCAAAATCTTCCTACCACATGAACATAGATTATTTGCAGGAACTTAAGGTTCAGTTGTAAGAGTTGCTATAAAATGGCAGCATTAGACCTAGTGTGTCTCCTTGGGGTGCACCTATGGTCTTTGTGAAAAATAAGGATGGAACCTTATGGTTATGTGTTGACTACTACATGATCAATAAGGTTACCATTAAAATCATTATCCTTTGCCCTAAATTAATGATGTGTTTGATAAAATAAAGGAAGATGGCATTCATAAGACTACTTTCTGAACTTGGTATGGATATTAAGGGTTTATAGTAATGCCCTTTTGTTAAACTAACACACCCATTTCATTTATAAACTTAGTGAATAGTGTATTTAGATATTTTATAGACAATTTTATGCTAATATTTATTGATGGCATACTAATATATTCTAAGAATGAATTTGAGCATGAACAACACTTGCATTTAGTGATGCAAAGGTTAAGGCAGCATAAAATTTATGATAATTTGTCTAAATGTGTCTTTTATCAATTTGAAATTCATTATTTGGGTCACATCATTTCAAAGGATGGCATTATTATTGATCCAACCAATATTAAGCCTATCTAAGAATAGCCTAATCCTAAAATCATACATTAAGTATGTAATTTTATGGTATTGGCTAGCTATTATAGAATATTTATGGAATTTTTTTCCAAATTATATAAAATACAATAACTTCCTTATAGTGAAAGGGTAAGAAATTTGTTTAGAATTCAGAATGTGAGCAATATTTTCAGAATTTTTAGGAGCTATTAACAATAACACCTATACTTATTGTACCAAATCTAAATTGAAATTTTAAGATCTAGGCTGATGCATCTAAAGAAAGCTTTGGTGTTGTGTTAACTTAGGATGGTAAAGTGGTGGATTATGAGTCATAGAAACTTAAATAACATGAGAAAAATTATATTACTCATGACCTTGAACTTATTTCCTTTTTCCATGCACTTAAATAATGAAAACATTTTCTATTGGGTAAACATTTTAAGGTCAAATATAATCATTGTAGCTTGGAATAATTAGTTTCCTAGGATGATCTAAATGCATGCCAGCATAGATGGCTAGAATTTTTTAGTGATTTTGATATGAATATTTCTTATGTGAAGGGTAAGGAGAATCATGTTGTTGATGCACTCAACCTATGTACGTATCTCGATGCCTTATCTATTCTACATAATAATTTTAGAACATCAATGTTCTAATGAATTTTGCTAAGAGGTACGTGTAGGTTTGGCTAATGAGCCTCTAATGAAGAATTTTTTTAATTTTTTTAATGCTTTTAATGGCCTAGTTATCCAAAAAAACATCATTTATGTACGCAAATCAGGTGATTTATGGACTATTTTGTTAAAATAGGTATATACATAATAATTTGATCATCTAAGTGTCACAAAGATGACACAAGAGTTGAAAATACTATACTATTAGCCTAATTTAAAACATGAAGTTGTTGACTTTGGGGTTAAATGCTTGGAATGCTAGTGTGTAAAATTTAGACATTACCACCCAATTTTTTTAATATCCTCATTATGTTCCACGAGGTAAGTGGATTTTTATTTATCTTGATTTCATAGTTGGTTTACCTAAGTCATGAACTAAGCATGATATTATTCTAGTTGTAATAGATATATTTATCAAATTTGGGTATTTCATTATTAGAAACCTAACTGATGATGCATTTATGTTTGTTGAGTGAGTTATGAAAGAAATAATATAACTACATGGCATGTCAGAAGTCATTATCTTGGATAGGGATAAAAAATTTACCTTGATATTTTGGAAAACCTTGGACAAGGCTGAATTTTAGTTCTTCTTACCACCTAGAAATGGATGGTCAAATAGAAAGACTTAATCAGATTATGAAAGACATGTTAAGAATTTACATGATGGATCAACAAGGTAAGTGGGAAGATTATCTACACTTAGTTGAATTTTATTACAATAGCACATATCATTATATGATTAAAATGGTTTCATTCAAAGCTCTATATGAACATAAATTCAAAACTCCTCTTGGTCAGGAAAGTTTAGAAAATAGATCTATTATTGATCCTAATATTTTGTAGGAATATAATAGACAAATGAAAATCATAAAGTAAAATCTAAAAGCTACCTCTGACAGACAAAGAAGTTATGTAAATTTAAAAAAGGTCACCATGAGAATTTGAAGTACTTGACAAATATTTTTTATGTATTAGATCTTAGAAAAATTTAATAAAATTTGGAAGATCTTCAAACTGGCTCCCTGATTAGTTGTACCCTTTGATATTTAGGTAAAAATTAGTCTTGTTGCCTATCGACTAGCCCTTCCTCCTTCCTTGTCTAGGATTAATGATATTTTTCAAGTTATATTATTGAGAAAATACATACTTGTTCCTTCTTATGTTTTGGATTGGACTCATCTTTATGTTATGGAAGAGGAATAGATGTAGTTGGAACCAATGAAGATATTGGACCATCACAGAATTAGAATACGTTATTGTGAAATTTCTCAAATTTTGGTTCAATGGGATCCTTTGTCTAAAATAAGTGCTACTTGGGAAGAGGAAAGTCTTTTTAGACGACACTATTCTTTGTTTTTTTAGTTGTTGAGATGGCTTCTTTTTATGTAGGGCAGGATGTCATGACCCTAGATACTTGACATTTAAAAATCTTTGATAGTATTGTTTTATGACTAAGTTGATGAATGTTTTATGGTTATTAATTGCTTTAATTTCTTTGATTTAGTATTACATTGTGGGATATTGTTGAGGTTTATGATGTGATTCAACTAGTTAAGTTGTGGTTCAATTGTCTATTAAGACATTTTTTTTGTTGAGTTATTGATGATGTTGTGAACTTTTTTTAGTGATACTTGATTATTAATTCTTTTATGAATTCTATTAAGTTGATTCAATATAAGATAATTTTTTATCGATTTAGTTATGATGCTTAGTGCATTTATTATTCCTATCATGCCCATATATTGTTGATGGGCTATTTGGTGATTGCATGGAGAGGTACAATGAGCTATGTTGGTTATGGATCTCGATAGCTAGGAGATGGTGTATGGATGAGAAATAATCTCATGAGCTTTAGAAATAATTTTGGCTTCTCTTTCACTATTTTTTTCACTATGATCAATTATGCACTTATGAGTTTTCTTTTAGTCTTTCTCTCTTGTCATCTTATTATGATTGTTGTTCGTCATATTATGTCCATCATTAGTTATTGCATGTTTTGATGATTTTTTGACTTTGTTTTGAGAATTCTTGAGTGCCTTGGTTTTATTAATGTTATACTTGATTATTTAAGACCCTTTGGGGGTTAAGTATTTATTAGTAAGCAATGAATAATGAATGATTACTTATGGAATTGGTATTTTATGGATTTGATTTTTTTTATTTGATTACATTATGAGTTAGTGTTATTAGTGGCATGTTGTTTTGATGTAGTCTTAGTTAAGACTTGACTAGATCTTGGACTTTAAAAAGGGACCTTGAACCACCATGGGACTTGTATTTGTTTTGATTTTTGATGAGGCATTAGACTTTAGTCTATAACATTGAATTAAAATTCAATGGAAGTGGTAGGAGAGACTTATTAGGACATATTGGGTTCAATTTTTTTTTTTGAGCTCATTTTTTTGAAACCGTAGTAGGGTAAACTTTGCTGAAATTATTTTAGTGGTAATCATGGAGGGTTTTGGAAAATTTATGGCCATTACACCATGGATTTTTCTATAAAGGCTACCATTACCATCGTGGGTATGTTTGTTGGCCATATGGGAGATATTTTTTACAAGGTTGTTGAGAAAAGTGGTATTTTTGAGGCAACCTAACCATAATATTGACATAAAAGTTTTGTTGGGTGTGCATAAAAAGGTATTCAAACCATTGCATTTTATTTTAGGAGTTCAAGTAAGTGAAGTTGTTAAATTTTTTGTGTTGATTTCAATGAAGATTATGGGGTTTATCTGTTATTGTTTTTATGTGGGAAAGGATGAAGTATGTGTAAGAACTTGTAAATAGTTGTTTATACAATTTATAAACTGTTGGTGTAGCCCTGTTAGTTAATTTTTGGGTTTTTGCATAACATAATCATTGACTCAAATGTATTTTCTTTCTCAGTTTAATCATTACCCTGCTATATCTTGAGTACCCAGGTGTTATGTGGGTTAAATATTTTGAAATATTTTAATCTTGTTAATAACTCAGTCACCTTGTTGACTTAATCAATTTCATATTTATTTGTAAGGTCATAGGTTTCATTGATTTTTCAATCATTATTCTTATTGAAAATATGGAAACCTAATGATGAGGTTTTTTATCACTTTTTTGGTGGACTTTAGAAGCCTATATGATTTATTTTAACCCTCAATATTCATTTTAAATATTCAATGAAGTTTATATCTTTTATCTTAATTCAAAAATGTGATAGAGAATTGAAATGCATTCTATTTGATCTTACAATCATTCATTCATTAGTATTTGGTTGTTAATAGGTTTTGTGCAAAGTTCTTAGATGCAATCTTAAATATTTCATTATTATGTAACGATTTTAGTTTGGGTTCTATACATGACTGTCGAATTTTTTAGTTATGTTTTATTGGCAAGATTTGTATGGTTTTCTTTTGGGACTGTGAGTGTCTAATTTTTGGAATCTTCTTCCTAAAAACTTTATTTATGGGGTTGTGTTTTGCTTTTGAACCCTCTTATTATATTAAATGCGAAGAGTAAGGCACTTGTTATGTAAAATGTTATTCATATATACACCATGCATGTATAAGGTTAATATTCATAGGTATAACCACCTAGATAAACCCATGAGGGTCAACTTGTAAAAGCTCGAAATAAAGCTATAGCATTTCAGATAAATGTGAGTGTACTTCTTTTAGCATTGCATAACCTACTTTGCCTTATTTTATACTTGAGTTGTTGTTTAATGAAGCTCATATTTTTTATTTCTCTCATCATTTGTTTCACCTATCTTATTGCCTGGATTCATAACCAACTAATGGTTGGGTTGGTCTAGGGACCACTTATGGTTGGGCTCATTGGAATGCAAGGGATGGGTTTTTGATTGAATCTAAAAATGGAAGATTGTAATTGTATTTTAGGGATAGTTGGTGGATCAATTGTTGAAGAATGTTATGTAACATAAATTCTTTAATTTTTAACTATGTATTCATTTACCCTTTGAGGATAATGTAATTTGATTCATTAAGTTTTCATTTATTTTAACAATATTACCTTAATTTTTTTACACAAGAGATTATCTAATTTCTTTAGTATTAAGTTAATTCATAACTTAATGATTAAATGATTACATGTTAGAAACTTTATTCAATTCCATTCTCTGTGTTCTAAGGTATTTTAATGAATTTTGGCATTATTAAAAGATATTGTTAATATTTTATATTAGTGTGAAGTGCAAGCATAATAGTCAAGATGTTAATCGAAAAAGGAGGATGCATATTTGATTAAGTGATGTTATAGTTTCTATTAATCTTTATTGAGAGGTTCAAATTTTAGTGTGGGAAATTTAGATAGTGCTTGTTGTAACTATGCTTATACAAGTATAAGATTGTAACTCAAAATATTAATAACATATTGTGATTACCTCAATTTTGAGACCTTTACACTAATGTGTGCAAGTTGCTTAAGAAGAATATTTTAACTTTTCATACTGTATGTAAATTGTAAGTTGTTGTAACGAGGATATTTATTTATAAAAGTGAATTATTTAAATAGTCTAATATACATGGCCAGTTATTAAAGCCTACAAATTTTAATGGTGGTTTTTACCAATAATTGGGTTACCTATGTTCTATTAGATCTTAGTATTGCCCACCATGATTGATACTCATTAATAATTAATAAATAAAAATGCATTGGTGTTGATTTGATATAGGATTTTTCTTGAACTAAGGTGACATTTTTGGATTGTTAATACAAATTGAACTTACTTCCAAATGATTGATACTCTAGAAGACTTTTGTGTTTGATTCTAAATTTGTATGTAAAGCTTGAAATCTTAATAAATACCCTACAAATAGGTTAATTAAATTGTTTTCAATTCTTAATGTGAGTCATTATTACAATTAATGACAATAGCATACTTATTATAAATAACTAGGATGAAATAATAAGATTTAAAGCTCATAATGGACCAAGTGTAAATTATTTAACTTTTTAAAGGGACTAAAAGTAGTCCAAGACATTTGGTTATCTTCTCATTGGTGAATATGGTAACTAATCCTAAATGTATTGCTGGTAGTGGTAAATTTTATGAATGTTTACATGCACAAATTGAGCATGGTCATTGAAACATTAATTTGAAATGAATTTCATAATATAAATAGATTGTTCATTAGTGTTGCAAGTATATTGGCCAAGTGATGCATAAGACTTGAAATTAAAGCTTTAATCTCAATACCAAGGCTTATGAGATGGTTAATTGGAAACTTGTATGAACTTGATTTGAACATTTTGGTGATGAGATGGTCACTTATGTGGTAACTTGCAACATTGTGAAACTAAATAAGACTTGCCCAAATTTGTAAAAGTGAACATGTGAATATAACCTAAATCTATAATTATTGTCATTTCAAGAGTATGAGAATAAAGTGTCATGATTCTTAACAATGATCATGGTAAAATGATCATGTGGATAACACTTTTATATAGTCTTCTTGGGTACCAAAATTAAGAGAAGCATTTTATTTAAAATACTTGTTTTGTATTGATTTTGGAAATAGTCCCCAAAGAAAATATTGGTCATTATCTAAAATTCAGTATATATTCCTTAAGCAAGCTTAGTATGATGATTCTTCTGATTAAATCTATGTTTATTTTCACATTGTTTTGTTGAAATCTTGTTGGTGTACCCCCTTTGAGGTGAAAAATACTTTATGGTCTAGGTAGGTACTCGGATAAGACTATAAGTTGTCCATGGCCCTATGGGGAATGCCATATGATAAGTGTTAGGAGAAGACTATGTGAGTGTATCATTTATACACTGACCCATCCATATTCATGCACTAAGTGGATAATCACTTCTTAATAGTGTCGTTAATAATTTATATCATAGTCTAGTTCTTGTATTGGATATAACATAGTTATGGGCCTCATTACATTTCCATTTTAGTTCTCATTGGTATCCTTACACCATATTTACTTTATCTTGATGTTTTAAAAAAAATTGGTTATCACATAATCCCAAATAGAGTCCTAATGACCCCGATGAGTTTTTATAGTATTTTTTGTCTATCATGGATTTAGTTAGGGAGGTCATGAAATAAATGTATAAAATACAAGATAAGGAACAATAGATAATTCTACTGAGACAAATTATTTATGATCCCTAAGAAATTGTGGAAAATATCCAAAGTGCACCCATAAGGCTATACAACATTTTGAATACAATTCAAGTCTCTAGGGGTGAGTCCCAACCTATATGGGTAAATGTGTTAAAACTTTGGCACTAATTAAAATAAAATTGAAAAAAGACTCAACTACCTCATTTAGTACACAATAAATAGTGCATATAATCCCATGAACCTAATGTCAACTTGGGATGTTGTATGGGATTTATGTATTTCAAAGAAGGATGGTGACTTTAATTGGTATACATAGATCAAATCCTTGATAGATCGATTGTTAGGCCAAGAAAACGAGGCCATGGACATACAAAAAGGATATGAAGGTCATGGGGGTGATAACCTCCATTGAGAAATTAGTAAATAGGCATAATTTTAAAGCACTCCTTAAGGCAAATACAGATAAATTTAAGAAGGAAGATGAAGGGACTGCTTATAAAACTAATGAAAAAATTCTACCACTAATCAATTTCGTGAAAGATAGAGTGACTAAGGCTAAATCCCTTGGATCTAGGCTTAAGGCCTTATAAATACATCATATAAGGTTGATGGATGAATCTATAAAAACATTTAAGCCTTCCATTATTAGTTTTGACATTATCAATAAATAAATTAAAACTACTTATGCATTGTTTAAGAAACTCAAGGCTACAGAGGAGGCTTCAATTCAACACCAAGTACATAGTCAACAATAACTGCTACCATGTCATCATAAATCCCCTAGTTCTCTAGATATGTAGTAATGCATACTCCAACATGACTAGTATTGATTCCTTTAAGGAGCTAGCTTTACTGGCATTACTGGTATTTGCCTTTGCCTAAAGGTCTTATGTCCTAGCTTCAATGGGATAATATATGTGATGACCCTAGGATTTAAGACCTTCAAATATTCATATGTCCAAGTAATCACATCTTTGTATTCTACTAGCAAACTCTTCAACTTTTATTTCTTAATTTTAGTGCAACTTAGGCCATTGTTTACATACTGGGGATGTTGGTTGGTACCTAGATTCTCTTTGACAAAATTGAATTTATATTATTTAAATATTTATACTTTTGATCTTGTGGATCCACATGTAAATCTCATTCTAGTGATACCATACCCATAAAAATACAATTCTTTTTTAGCTATAATACACCATCCTTTCCTAAATATTTCATATTCATGGGTTCAACATCCCTTTCATCTATTAAATAAGATTTAAAGGATCTAGAAATATTCATAAATTATATGATATGTTGATGATCATCAAATACATTAAAAATTTCCACATTATCTAGGATAGAGGGGCAAAGAACCAACTCCATAAAAAAAATCTACATCTTAGATACTTAGAGTGGTGTTAGATTGATAGCTAAACCTGATAGTGAATCTATCATTTGATTCTCTTCCCATAGGATGGATTTGATGTTGAATTCTTCAAATCATTCAATAAGGTCCCATGATCAATGTTTTTACTTCTTCAGGTAGGTAATTTTACATTAATGCTTATTTATGTTATGGTTGATGACTAACTTTGAATTACTGAATATATGTAACTACTTGACATTATGTTTTAGTGCAAACTACAAACTGAGGATTAGGGACTCATATTCAATTTGATTATTGGTGTAAGGGAATTGAAACCAATACATAACTAGATAATTTTTCCCATCTAGATCAATTAGAGCTATGTTGACACTCAAACCTTGATTTGATATGGCCCCATCAAATGTGAGAGTTTATGACAAGGAAAGACCTTAAAATTCTTGTTCACAAGGTTCTTTCTTGGTAGTGAACATATACACATTTACATGTGAGGATTTAAATGTCAACATTCTTATTCTTGGCATTATACTATATGATCAGTTACTTCATCTTTGGTTCATGATCAACCTATCTCTTATTGTCTACTCCTTTCCAAGGCATCCACATGTGTGATAAGTCTATATCCATATATCCATTCAGTGACTTGACCAATCCAAACTTAGAAACAATCCATAAGCTTCAATAATTTGATAACCATAATATCTAGATATTATTTTACACGTCTTAGATGCAAGCTAGATGTGTTCATTCGTCAACTCCCTAATAGATGGGACATAAGACTTGTCTAGTTATAAGACCACACTTTTATATTTGTCTAAGGTTAAACCCATTTTATTACACATACTATAGGCATTAAATTGGCTAAGGCACTTAAGTCAACCAAAAAATTAACAATTAATAAAAAGGTGGTACCTCATCCTTGTCCTTATAAATGACCATATTTATATGTGCAACCTTTGACTTATCCATGGATGATACCCTTATAAAGGATTTGAGTATCAAATCTCTTTGTTTAATGATATGAGATAGCTCATGAAGACTAATATTTTCCTTCATCTTCTTCATATTTTCAATAATATTGTTCCCTCCTTTACTCTGTGGCTCTACACTTTGTAGCTGATCATTCCCTTTAGGAGGAGGTGGATTATTGTTGGCCTAAGGATCTAGATGATAATTAGCCTTGTTGTTTTGGGATATGGAAATAGTAGTAAGTTGCTTGTTCCTCAAATTACAGTTGTTCCTATATAACTAATGAAAGGCATGACTTTTATTTTTATTATCTTTAGTTCATTTTTATCTACCACTGGGAATGGGAAGTCATATATATCAAATACCATTGTTATACTAGGAGGACTTGGATCAATAGAGGAAGATGATTGTGATTAATTTATAAAGCCTTCTTGTTTGTCCATTTATTTATGAAATATTTCAAAAGTGGTGCAAGATTCTATGTAATCTAACTCACTGTGATGCATTGTGTTATGGACTTGACACCAACTAGGAAGTGTTGCTTTCGAGATGTTTATTTTTAGAATATTTTTAGGTGGTTGCTACTCTATATTATTTCTAGGTATATTGAAAGTCATTTTTTACCTCTGATATGAAGCTTTGGATTAATATTTTATCCAATGGTGTTTCCCATTAGTTTTTGTATGTTTAAGAACTCATTGCTCAATTTATATACCATTCATTATATGGCATCCAATTATACATTTTTAGAAATAGTAGCAATACCTTGTGTAGTAGCAGTATTGACAAGTATCAAAGATTGGTTCATAATTTTCTAGTTATGTGTATACATAGGATTATTTAGGAATTTGAGGTGTTAGTTATGTGGATCATGGGTTAAAGGTAATTAGGTGTACACCTAGTTTTGATTTTGAGCCATAAGATTCTAATTAGCACTTAGAATAGAGTTAAGGGACAAAAATTTAGGACCAATATTAAATGGGGCCAGAGCTTGTGACTAAGGACTCAATTATCTAACAATGTTAATAGCTTTGGCATAAGCCAAAGTTAGCATAAAAATATTAGGCACTCTATGAAGAAAGATATATGTCATAGAATCCAAAGCATTCTTATACATACCAATGGTCAACACGTCATCAATATTATAAAAAGTGGTGTCTACTCAGCTATACATATTTTGGAATCTTTCATTAAAGGATCTAATTGGTTCATTGGGTTATCTTCTCATACTTAAAAAGTGTTGGGATATGACACTCGGGCTAGTAACTTATATGAACCTTACCAAAAAATTATTTTGACACTAGTATATGACACCCAAACTAGTAAATTTTATGAACCTTTCCAAAAAAGTATTTATACACTAGTTCTAGGAGGTAATTGAGTCTTTCAAGATATTAAGGAACCAATCATAAGCAACATCTTGCAAGGTAAAATGGAAAACTTGATATGCCACAACTTTATGGGTTATGATCAGTATCCCTAAGGTGGTTTTGTAAGCATTTATGTGTTCCTCAATAGTCCTACCTCTTGAGGGAGAAAAGGAAGTAAGATACTTTTCAAGGTTTTTTGATAGATCATACACATCTCTAAGGACATCAATACTGTAATTGGATAAGCAAGCTAGCGCCATTACACATAGAGGAAGACTAGGTCATTTTTTGGGGGAATATGATTGAGCCTAAGGTCCTCTTAAGAAATCTCTATCTAACCTTATTTTTCTATAGATTTCCAAAGGTGGGAATAGTAGGTCAATATCTGAGGTAGACCTTGTTAGTCCTCTAGGTATATCTAGTGTAACTCAAGTGATTTATTCAAAGAAACAATGTCCCACCTTCTAGTGCCAAATAAATAACTATTGATGTGGATTTTATGCACACCATGGAACCTTATAAAGTAGCCTTTAAAATTTTAGGATCAATGAAGAAGTATTCAATCCAAGGAATGATTTATGGGGTATTGGGTTTTATAAATAACCTTATAGTGGAATAGAAGTGAATAGATCAATTGTTTACCTCAAATGCTTTAGATATGATGTGATTCTAAACATACTTGAGATGGGTGGATTGGTGATGTGTCTAACCTAAGGTGGGTAGGATCAAATGAAACTGAAAAAAAAGGGTATGGTAGATAAGAAGGATTGTAAATCAAACAAGATGAAACCCTTATAAATAAGATCTTGAACTAAGGGTTGGACAAACAATCAGGAACTAATGTTTGATGCAAGTTACTATTAGCAAACATATATTCAAACATATTTAGGATTCCAAGGAAACAATGATGTACTGAACTTCAGTGCATGTAATCAAAGGTTTTTTCATTTGTGAGATTGTAATTGCACATATATAAAGGGAGATTCTGATTATTATAGAAAATCATTCAAATTATCTATTTCACAATATGAATAATTGTAACAAAATAATTTTCATACACAACCAAAAGACTATGATACCATATTGATGAAAGCTTTTTTACACTCACATATTTAAAGAAGAACACAAATTGCACATCAAGGCCAATTTCAAAATAATCCTCAGAATTTATTATTAATCTCAAAAACCAAAATTGTCTTCCCTTTGGGCATTGGGAGGATACAAATATATATAGGCTTGGGGAGGGGATGCCTCATCCTCCAAGTGAAGTCTAAAATTACATTTTCAATTATAGAACTATGTGTCAAAATTAATGGATAGCATGCATTTATGAAAAGTGTGTATATAACTAAGAACCTTCAACCAAAATATAATGCATATATGTTAATGAATATGGGACCACTAGTCCCAACTTAATTTATAACATGCAAATACATATATATCTAAAGTGGTGTTGATAAGGCACTAATAGGAGAGGAAAATGGTTGCACAATAGATGTTTCAACTGAAGTAGATGTATTAGCCATTGAAACTCCTTGAGGAATCAAAACTATTCCCATTAGAGTATACATTATTATATATCCAAAGGATTGGGGGCCTTGTGATAATGTGGTAGTAATTATTATTGACTACGTGCTTGTCGCTAACCTGTAGCCTCCTTTATAGCCTTAAACTTCTCAAACAATGCATAAATAATTTCAAATGATTTATTTACAATGTAAAAATTAAGCATGGAAGGCTTAAATATTTTGATAGATTCACCCATAAACCTTATATGCTCTATTTTTTAAGCCTTGAAACTAGCTCCAAGGGCTTCAGCCTTAGTCACTCTATCTTTCACAAAATTTATTAGTTGTATAATTTATTTATTATTTTTATAAATAGTATCTTCAACTTCCTTCTTAAAGTTATTTTCAACTACCTTAATAAGTGTTTCAAAATTAGTCCTATTTACCAATTTCCCAATGGAGGTTATCACACCCATGACCCTTATATCCTTTAAGATCTCTATGGCCTCACTTTATTGGCCTACAAACTAATCTATCAAGGATTTCATTTATATATGCCAATTAAAGGCACCATAGCTCTTTAAAATCACATAATTCAAATCCCATGCAACATCCTGGGATGATATTAGATTCAGGTGATTGTATGCACTAGTTATTGTGCACTAAACTAGGAAGTTGTCTCTTTTAAGGTTATTTTAATTAGTGCCAGATTTTTAGCACTTTTACCCTTTCAATTTGGGATTCACCCTAGATACTTTAATTTTTTTCAAAATATTTTACAACCTTATGGCTACACTTTGGACATTGTCAGTAATTTCTTTGGGAGCATGCTAATTTATCTCTACAAAAGACTATGTTATGATTTTTCTTAGATTTTATACATTTATTTAATGGCCTCTTGAATTAAATCCATGAAAGAGAAAAAATCCTATACATACTCACTGGAGTAATTAGGAATATACTTGGGATTCTTTTCCAAGGAGAATGGGTTTTCACTTTGTTATATCACTATTACATCCCATGTGCTAGTGTTCAACCCTTTCCTCTTCCTCACCCTATGAACTGTACCACTTTGCTTGTCAAAATGGTTGGAGACTATGGGTAACTTTGTGAGGACCAAATTTTTCCTATTATCTCTCTAGTCTTTTAACTATTTAACCTATTGGGGCATAATGAGTTCCCCTTGTTCTTAAGGTTGGCTAGGATTTGTAGATGTAGAAAGTGGAGTAATCATTGGATGTGGATTAATAACTAGAGGTGGATTAATCACTAGAGGTGGCATTGAGGAACTTATTTGGGTGGGGAATTGAAGGAGTGGTTAAATGATCCTTTTACATCCTGATACTTCCCTTTGATCCTAGTGATTTTTTCCATAAACCTTGTCTACCCTAAGGTTTTCAAAATTATCATTATGGTAGATTGTGTGGGTGAAAATTATGGTAATGGTATCTCCAATTGAGATAAGGATTTTAGAGGGATAGGTCACCCTAAAGGATTAAAAATGGAAACTAATACTAAGTTATCAAAATATACCCTCTTTTTGGGAGCCATTATTTGGGTTGGAGTAGTAAGAATGAAAGAATAAATATAACTTGAATTTCATGGCCCAAAACTAGTAGGTGGTAAATTAACAACCTAGGTATTTAAAACTATATGGGAATAAGTAAGATAAGAAACTAAATTATTAAGGGCCATCATCTCTTCTTTAGTAAGAATATGCCAGTCATGTGCTCCATCTAGAGTTTCTTCTCCGTCTAGGCTTCCCAAGCTTATATATTTTGCCTTTTCTAGCTCTGCCTCTTCCTCTATTTGATCATGTGATTTTGCTTCAATTATTATTTTGATCTCTTCATAGCTTATGAATCTTCTTCTTATTAATCTATGGGATAATCTAATAGTAAAATTATATTTCCATGTTGTTCCTCATATATTTCCTCATCAAGGGGTTCTCTTGGGGCATCTAGACCTAATGATGGTCTCTCTTCCACTTATTGAGTTTTGAAGGAGGCTGGAAGAACTCTAGATGTTCCTTGGTGAGTAATTGATGGGGAATAAGAGATGAAGATAAAGATGAAACTAATAAAGGAGCCACAATAGTAGGAACTACTATTGTGTATGGTGAAAGGATGGGTATTGATAATGATAGTGGAGGCAAGATTAGATGGAGAGCAAACAAGTATAGTAGGGAATATTTGAGGAAATTCCACCTCACTTGCGGTAATGGGTGGGGCTGGACTCACTATAGGTACTTAAGAAGAAGGAAGAGTAGATGGAAGAGATGAGAAAGAACTCTGTAGAAACTTAGGGATATGTACTTGTGTGACCTCAAAGTAAGTGAAGCCAGAGGTGTCCAAGAGAATGTCCTTGTCTATCCATTTGGAGGAGGAAAAGTCCTCACAATTTTAGTTAGTATGCTCAAAATATTATCAACTAGATGAGTGGATATTGGATGATGACTAGGGAGACCTTTGAGAATATCCTTCCTTATTTATGGATTCTCTTTCCTTTGACTATGAGGATATCCTTCTAATAAATTAGTCTTTTCTTGTGTGGGAGAGGGAAGTTGATCCTATTCAACTAGGATTTGGGATTGTGACTGAGGCCACTATTGAATCCAAGATCTTTCTACTTATTTTATCTTTTCATTTTCTTGTTCTTTAGTTATTTTAGGGTCAATTGTATTGTTTGTGTAATGATTATTAACATTTCATTATCCCTCATATGGGGCCAGACTTCAGAATCGTTTGAAGCATTTAGAAATATGACATCATGATCCTATCCTTGGTGACCATATCCAATGGTAGTTCCTTTTATTTCCTTTAGTAACTTGAGATATTTTCAAACTCTTTCCCTAGGGTTTCATTCTCTTTATTGGGCCACTTTAAAATTATAATGTGCCCTAACTTTATCACTTGATTGAAGTGTGCCCTTACTATGAACTAAATCTCCCTAGTACATAAGGGAGTCTTTTAATAATAAGCTTGGTGTTTGATGCTAATATCCTCATACATAATGTTATAAAACTAATGTGTCATATCTTATTCTACCACCTTATTTAGGATGTGACATGGTAAATATAAAGGTGTTGAACTAGTCTTTTTAATTATAAAAATGATATAGTTTTGGTAACACCAATAATATCCCATTTTTTATATGTTACTTCTCAAATTTTTAGATAGCCTGGGCATCTGAGTTATATAAATGGCCCGATGGGTCTAAGGGTAAACATCCTCACAAATTCTTGTGATTTCATTCTTGAATCTATAAACATACAAGAGAGAATATTCATCACAAAATCTATTATGCAGATACTTTATGGATGGCTCCCATGATTATATGTGAGATTTTTAGACCATCTAAATAACTACATCTAATAATTAAGCCAATATATAAAAATTGTCATAAATTGGCCTTTGTTCTAGTCTAAACATTTATCCCTTCAATATAACACTGATAATTCCCCCAATGCCACAATTTTGTCTGATGTTAAGATAATATCTAATAGTATCACCCATTATACCAGCACATAAGTGATACTAGGGAATACATATAACCTATTCAATAGTTCCATTACTACCCTAATGCCTAGTCTAAACTTAATTATGATATTGGATGAAATACCTCTTTTAGGATTGGATTTCTCCCCTTTTACTAACCATTGTTTCAATTTTAATTCTACATTATTATGTTCCATCCATACATTGGTCAAAACTTGGTTATAAGTAACTTTATGCCTTGAAATCCAAAGATACCTCTTAAATGCTTGCTCCAAAACATATGCCACTAAAAAAATTTGTGTTCTAAGATGCAAGAAATCTCTAGTGTAAGATCCATTAAATAATAAGTCATGAGGGTAGCCTCATGTTATTTATTAGGTAGCAAGTTATCGATGTATTATTTTTCCTCTTCAGATAGATGATCCTATGAAGAGTATGATGTTATATTATATATAGCCGAATAATAAGATAACTTGAAATCCAAAGCACCCTTATCAAATGTTATGTCTATATATTTAATTGTACCATAAATGGAGTATGAAGAGGGGGACATGCTATATGTTGATTTTGGAGAAGCCATTTTGGTAATTTGAGACTCTGTATTTATTTTTTAGACTAACTAAAATTTATTGCAAATTCATTGAGAAAACTAGGGCTTTTAGCTTCTTGAGAGCTCAGAATCACAATATTCAACTTGTAGATTAATGACAAAGTGACTTGATATTGCTTATATTTATAAATGTTGAGTCTTGAATGCATAATTCATGTGACATCAATATAAATAATGGATTTTGATTTGTTTTCCCATTTTGATTTAAATTTACTAGTTAGCTTTGGTGGGTTATCTCTTGCCATATGGTAAATTTTTTTAACTTTACATGCCCAATGCTTTGGTGGGTTATTATCTAAAATTCCACTTTTTCTCATTAGGTCTTACTATCACCTTATAGTTTATCTATTTGGATCATATACATAGGTTCTAGATATTAGTGTGTAGATCAAAACCCTAGGTCTTCCAATTAAGGCATGCGATATTGAAAGACAAATTTTTTTGGGCTCAAGTGAAGTCAAGATAACCTCAAAGACTCCTATATCAATGAGTGATGACTACATAACAATATTCTCTAAAGAGGGCCTTAGACTGATGCATTTATCTCCCTTATGTGTGAATAATAGTGTATTATGATATGTATGAGTGCATGTATTGATATATCTTGAAACTTGATAAATAATACTCATAGGCTACTATTTGAATGATTCATACTTGTAATAATACTTATCTTATGACTAATATGTAAATATGGAAGAATAAGGCAACATAACTCAGTTGTATGAATGATTTATTGAGTTTGATAGGCTCTTACTTGGTAGTTTCTATATGTCTAAATGAGTGGAATTTATTTTGTATTTATACCTCACCTTTTGAAAATATCTCACAAGAGGGTTAATTAAAACACATAGTATGACTTTTACATATTAAAATATTTATTTGTAAGGTATGAAAACTAGTATTAGACCTAGGACACTAGTGTCAATGTTAATGTACTAGTCTAGATGTAGTGCCCTAAAGGATAGATAATTTATGAAGATATCTAATTGAAAATGTAATATGTTTAGTAGGTTTTAAGCATACCATGAGATAAAAGTGACTAATTTTAAACTATAAAATAATCATTTAGGCATATCAAAATGGTGAATGCGAGCCTTTTTACTACAAGGAGGTCATGAACTAAAGGGATGATCCATGAGTGATATTTTACAAGTGTACAAGACTATTTTAGCATGTAAAATCTATATTTATCATCTACATTATCCCTCATTTTAATCTAGTAATGCATAAGCATGAAATTACTAGGCTAAAGTAAATAAATCATATTATGGTGTGTGCAACAGACCTTGTTTTGACTTAATCCCCATTTTATTTTTTTGTTTGTGTGTATTACCTACAACCAAGATCATGTTACAACATAATTAGTGTATATAATCTAAAAATTGGAATAATTAAAATGCTTGAAAGGAAATAGAGCAAGTAAGGAGTACATATGTGTGTCGATGAAGCCACATTGCCCATGGTACTTTGCTTTGGTAACAATGCTTCCTGGCTAAAGAAATGGAGAGATAGGTTCACAGTTGAACCTTGGAGAAGTGAAGAGGAAAAATAGAGGGTGATAATGCCCCCAATCCATTTCAAGGGTGATTTATGCTAAGGTCATCAAAATTATTGAATATCAATCACACAACCCAAGTGTCTACATAATGTATCCAATCTATACAATGTCACCGAGTCAAATGGTATAACCATATCAAATTGTAAAAATAAGTAGTGACAAGGCTATCAAGGGCATTGAATCTTCATCATACTACTCAAAAGATCCAACTACTATAGACAAATAAAAACTCAAAATGTGCATCTTGGTAAGGTAGGTGCATAAATAATTTTAATGTGTATCTTTAATTTGGTGCATTTACATGGCATACACACTTATAATTTATATTAAGATAAAGTATCTATCAATGTTTAACCTCTAATATATAATTTTTTATAATATATGTCATAATTTTATAAAACCATGTCTCCAAATCCATGAAAATCGATGCTAAATGTATAAGATTATGTCCCAAATATACATATGAATCATGTAAGCTGTATCAAATTTTGCCAATTATACAAAAATTTGTATGTGGTCTCATGTTTCTATGACATTCCTACACTGATATGCTACCCAAGGAATGTTATTTGATAGTCACCTTATCTCAAAAGGATAATAAGACCATGTTATATCTATATCAATCATGTAGTAAAAAAACATATAGTCGAATCATGTCTAAGTAGATGTATCAATGAATATCATCGTATACAAACATAACAAGCCCTAATATGCATGATATAGATCATGGAACCATCTAGAATTAAGAAGTACAAGATCAAAAAACAATCAATCAAACACACTAAAGCACCTAATGTCATGTAAAAGGGGTCTAAGGAGATTGAAAACAAGGGGATGCTCAAATTTTACACACTCAAAGGAGAGGACATGTTCAAATGTTCATATACAAAATAAACAACACTCAAGGCATTAGGGTCAGTAATCAATGAACATGCTCAAAGTTTCCACATTCCAAACAAAATAGAAAATGAGAAGTACACTCAAGTAAGTTAAGTAACAAGATGAATAAATGAAGTCTAATAAACTAGCATAAGCATATCATAATAACTCCTACATACATGTGATAGAAAAATGTTTGTAACATAACATATCTATCACATTGTGTAAGATGTAAATGTGAGAATATACATATGTAAGAGTTAATATATAAACTCAACATGATAATGTAAAGTGATCATAAAATAATATAACTTGTATCAATCTTGATCAAATAGAATCATTTGCCCCTACTGTAGTGTGTCATGTGGGAAGAAGAAACGTCCACCATATGTATATGCATTTATCATGGATCTAATGTATTCTTGTATCACACTCAAGTACCCATAAAACATATGTGCATAAATAGATGATATGCTCTCTATTAACATAAATTAAATAACATATGCATTTAAGCTAATAAACATGGGAATGCTAAAATATTTTTTTATTTTTTATTTATTTTAATGTTTTTGTATTGTATTTCTTTTTTCATATTTTTTGATATTTTATTGGAGGAATTAATCTAATAAATCATCACGTTGAGAAGGTATAGGACAATCTGGTGGCCCTAGCAACTTCTTTTCTTGCCACCATTATTTATATTGAATCATTACCACTTTTCATGTTCTCTTGTAGTTAGCTACTAGAAGTCATTGTTATTGGTTTATCACCATATCCACCATGATAAATACGAACCTCCTTATCATCAAAATGAAAGTTGAGGCACATGTTTGTAGTATATATTGTCTTGTTCATATAGGCCAACCAACACTA